>JAJJWX010002781.1:0-427987 GCA_023529315.1 Papaver bracteatum | reverse complement strand
AAAATATCCATTGCCTCCAACCTTGAAAAGAAAATAAGGAATACGAGGAAGCCAAAGAGCTGTTCCTCAAATTCTCGAAGTTTTCGGATGTTCTGAAGTCTTTGAAGGAGTCATGAAAGGAGATTCACAAATAAAGGATTTTGTATATAAGACTCACATGAGATTCAAATCCCCGGTTCGACAACAAGAACCAAGAAGGTTCATCGATATAAACTCCTTCTTAATGAACCTTGTGTTCCAAGGGATGTTGACGAATACATTTCGGGACGATAATGAATTCTTTAAAGGTCTTAATGTCTAGTAAATATTTTATTATTTCTCTTTTGATTAGAAGAATAACAAGTGTTTTGGAATATCCATTATTGTGATTACACATAGCTATATCCAATGTTTTCATCTTCTTGTTTTTAGATTTTTTTTTGGTTTAAAAAATTCTAAGTTTGTTTGGAAGATGATGGTTGAAGTATTAATCTCTTGATTTTATATATTGCAATATTTTAATGGGATATGTGTGTTTATCGTCCAGAACTTGACTATCCCATATTTTGTCAAAAGTAAAGTCGTTCATGAATTGATATGCAAATATTGATAAATGGATGAATAAACTTTTGACAAACACAAAAGTTAAGCCTATATTGTCAATTATTGATATTAGATAGGTTAAAATATTTTGTGATTCAAGGATTATGTTTATCAGGTATCATTGCGCAAATAGTGATGAAACATGTAATGAATCCTTATGTTATCCATGGTATAGATAATAATGCCTGATTTAGTTACTTTTTTTCTTTATTGATCCATTTTTTATGTATTGTGTGAAATCCATTGTGTATCTCATGTTGGGCACGATACAACTAAGTCGATTTCTTATTGGCATGGTTGGTTTTTCCATGAGATGATAAATGTTGAGCGTTAAGAACTAAATTAACCAACTTGTGTGGTTGTTTAGTTTGTATTCCATAAGTTTTCTTATGTTGAGTACATGTACGGTTAAGGTTGTCATGTTATGATAATCTTAGTCAGGTTCCATAATCTTATGTTGAGCCCAAATGAACTAAATCAATCATCTAGAATGGTTATTTAGTTAGAACTCCATAGATTTTCTTATGTCGAGTGTGACCAATTAAATTGATTACTCTGGTAATTAGTTTGGTTGAGTAAGACAATTAGATTATTTGCAAGTTTTCTTTGTAATTAATTTAATTGATTTTTAAGTCTCCATAAGTTTACTTGTGTTGAGCATATTTAGTCAAATTAATCTTGGTTCGCTTTGGTTAATTTGATTGAATATTTCTTTGTTGGATTCCAAATTCATACTTGTATGTAATTTGTTGAGTTTAAAGAAATCCTTTTTTCTTTTGAAATTAAGGTCGCTCTTGTTGTGCTTAGGGAATGACATGTTATGGGGAGGGTTCTTTTAACTTGTGCTTAATTGCCAAATCTTTGTGGGGGAGTGACGACCAGTAATATTAGAGGGGTTATCTTTAGTCTTTATAAACTCCTTGATGAATGCATGTAGCTTTCGCTTTATGATTGCATCTAAACAAGATGATACATATTTACCTTTGGTCATGAAATGTCTCTTATGGAAATTTCATTAGGATCATGTTCTTGTACCTTTGCCAATTTTATTGACAAAAAGGGGGGAAATTAATTGTAGTTCACACTACAAATACATGTGGTTTTCGGATCATTATGTAAGGGGGAGTGGTTTGCATGTGATATGGAGTATTGACTAAGGGGGAGTAAAGTATCACCATAGTATTGTTGTTGAAGTTGTGATGCAATTGGACTTTGACGTTGTGTAATAATACTATGACATTGTATAACAATGATGAGAGCTGATGCTTTTTCTCATTGTTATAGCTACGGATTTTCAACAACGATGATGCTAAACTTATAACCTTTGGGATCATTGGATTAATTGGAAGTGACGAAGATTTCGAGTATTGTTGAAGATTAGACATGTGGAATAGGAGCTACAAAGTTTTTTTTTTTTTTGTATTCCATATGTATTAATAGTTTTTATCACTAAAATTGACATAGGGGAGATTGTTAGAGCATCGCTCACTCGAACTTCCATGCGTTGTTATATCAATCATGTTTGTCAATGTTAGTGATCAAAACTATAAAGTCTTGATTTCTAGTCTACTATAGCTAAGGTCTCGAACTAGGATAGAAAGTGTAGTTGATCTCAAGAACTCCATGGCAATCATCATACATGAAGAAGGACTACTCAAGGAACCTGTGGATCTTCATCGACTAAAAGGTATGTGGAGACTTGAACTTATCTATCAATCAAAAGTCTATCTACTCTATCTCCTATCTTGAGACAAAACTTGTTTTACTATATAGACTAAAGATATACACATGTGATATTTCGAGCTGAGTATATCTCGCTTATCTATTTCTCGAAATGTATGTCGGTAAAGATTTCGCTTTAGACAAGTCCATCTTTTCGTAGTGATGAAAGTCATGTTATGTTTCAATCACATTGGAAATTTCTCTGACGAAAACTAGTTCATGAATAACAACTATATGACGTCCTCTGAGAATGTTTCAATGATTGAAATGAGAGTTTAGACAGTATAACCACTGGGGGATATAAACATTTTTGTGGTAACACATATATATATATATAAGTCCTTATGCACTAAAACATAAGTTTGCGAACTTTTTTAATCAAGTGAAAACCGAAAGAAGTCAACCCTGTCTGCGAACTCAGTCCGCGAACGGGCGTAGTTCTCGAACCCGAGAATTTCTGCTGGAGTTGAAGCTTGGTTTCAGTCCGCGAACCCAGTCCACGAACTGACGGAAGTTCGCGAACCCGAGAATTTCTGCTGGAGTTTGTGAACTCCAACCGGTTACTTAAGTCCGCAAACCCATACCGCGAACTTGAGTGGTTATGTCTAAAAACGATGCTCGTGAACTTATCTAAATTATCTAAGGAATGCTATTGCAAACCGTGGCTTTATAGTTCATGAATTGATTCGAGTGAATCACATTGTTTTTGCTTCAATTGTGTCTTGTGTAGTACATAAGATCTCATAGAAATTGAATAACTCTCTAACTAGTTCATTTGAGTCATTTGGACTAGTTATGGTGAAGAAGAATATGGTTGATATGAAAGTTATCATTTGGCTAACCATTTGGTTGACTAATCTTGAACCAACTATTGTACACGTTTGGGTGCGGTTACACAAACCCAAAATCGTCAAGTATATGTGTGTATGGTAATCTAAGTTTTGATCTAACGGTTGAGAGATATTAGCTTGTATCTAATCAGGTTTTCATCTAACGTTGAATATTGAATGCTTTGTTACTAAGCTAACATTGATTGCAAACCTTGATTTGAAAGACTATATAAGGGAGAACTCTATCAACTAGGAAACATAATCCCAACACATTCTGTGTGATACTAGTTTTCTAAGCTAGAGTCGATTCTCCTTTAACCTTTGGTTTTATTCTTCTAAAACCAGGTTAACGACTTAAAGACTTCATTGGGATTGTGAAGCCAGACCGATACTACTTTTCTTGTAGTTGTGTGATATGATCTTGCTGTTTCTATTGTACGAGTACAATTATAATAATTAGCTTGAGATTTCTATCTCCGATAGGCAAGATATAAAAGTAATCACAAACATCTTCGTCTCATCATTTGTGATTCCACAATTTTTTTTTTCGCTGCGTCGATTAAGACTATTGTGAGGTGATTGATAAAACTGATCTATTCTTTGAGAATATATGTCTGGTTTTATTGATTGGTTCCTGTTCACCTTGATTTATCAAAAGACGGAACAAAACTCATAGGTTTATTCGTGGGAGACGAATTTATCTATCTTGTAGACTTTTCTGTGTGAGACAGATTTGTTTGCTAAAGTCTTCGACTTTGTGTCGTAGCAACTCTTGGTTGTGGGTGAGATCAACTAAGGGAATCAAGTGCGCAGTATCCTGCTGGGATCAGAGGTGTAGGAGCATAATTGTACCTTGAATCAGTGTGAGATTGATTGGGGTTCAACTACAGTCCAGACCGAAGTTAATTTGGAGTAGGCTAGTGTCTGTAGCGGCTTAATACAGTGTATGTTTAATCTGGACTAGGTCCCGGGGTTTTTTGCATTTGCAGTTTCCTCGTTAACAAAATTCTGGTGACTGTGTTATTTCTTTTCCGCATTATATTTTTATATAATTGAAATAATACAAGTTGTGCGTTGTTCAATCGATTAGAATATATGACCTATTGGTTGTTGATTTAAATCGATTGACACTTGGATATTGGTCTTTGGTACCATCCAAGTTATCTCTCTTTGGATAGAATCGCAAATCATATTTGCTTGAGTAAATCAAATCGAGAGATTGAGATAATAACTCCTTGAGATATTTTCTATTGATTGAGTCTAGTTGATTCTATAGAAAACAAATCGGAGTTATCCATACAGATTGTTAATCGAAATATTGGGTGAGGTTGTTAGACCCCCGGTTGTTCACTAAGTCATAGCTCAGACTAGACATTTTAGTACATGAAGACTTTTCAGTGAATTTTGTAGACATGCGAAGATGTCAAAACATTCCCCACTTGCATAAAGTTTTAGTGATGGAAAAAAGGTGTTTTGTTTGTCTCTTTTTTCGAGAAAACTACCTCCTTCTACACGTCATACCTTTACTGGAAAAAAAAGCAAGTTACGACGATTGAGCACGTTTTCCCATTTTAGGAAACATTTCTCAACATCTTTAAACTTTTGATTTTGAACAAACTTTGAGTTTTATGAATGATTATGTACTCATGGACCTTTCCCCTTGACTTAGAGTTAGATTTCTAAGAAGAAGATTACGGATTGTCTTGAGTTTCTTAAAAGATGAAAAACATCATGAATGACTCGTATTTTCAACTTTCATATCCTGCCCTTTCATGGAGGATATCGTTTGAGTGCTGTTTTGAAGTGTTTAAAGCTTCATCTTCACTCTGATCTTCAACACTCATGAACATCTTGAGGAAAGTACAAGAAATTTTAAGAGAACGAAAATCTTGAAGAAAATCAATGAAAAATATGCAATGATTTTGAGGCTCTTCATAACTTCACTGATTGATCGTATGGATCGTGTTGCATCCGAGATCTACTCGTGAATTTTACAGAATACTACACAGTGGTATAACATAGTGCAAAAATGTAATATTGGAGTCATCAGTTCAAAATTCTTCAGCAAAAGAAGAGGTATGTCAATTTCATTAATTCTTTAGCCTCCTCCATGTCTCATTATGAAAATGTTGAAGAATTCAGAAATGAGCCGTAATAGAATAGAAGTTAAGTAGAAGCAGGTCTTTCAAGTGAAAAATGTAATTACTAGTGTTTCTCAATCTCAGAATCTTGTTGAAATCAGTAATATTCTATTGCTAGAAATCGGATGCAAGTCAGCGAAGCTATTCAAAGGAAGAAATGGAAGCGCCGAGGTTTGTAAAATTCATATCTGGGTTGGGTTCTATTGTGGCCAAACAACCAAATGTTTTGGCTGAGGCTAGGCAGAAAAGTAAAAAATAACGCCGTTGCTAGGGATCGAACCCGAGTCACCGGCATGACATGCGGGAATACTTACCACCATACTACAACGACTTGTGTTTTCCCTAGCAAGTTTATATTCGATATGAAATAATATTGTTCCGGCAAGCAGCATCAATTATCCCTGATAAACAACCTTCATATGCTGCACAGAAGAAACCTGTAGGGCAGAGTTGATTGAAGATGCGAAATACATACATCAAAAAATGTGGAACAAAGAACTCGTAAAAAAATACAGTTTTTTAATCAAGACTTCTGGGCGTGAGTTCAGATGGAAAGGCTTATGAAAAACTGATGCATAAAAGCTGCCAACACAGACATTGAATTTGTTTGAACTCCTCATGTCAATGTATATCGAGTCTGCTGAGTTTTGTAAGCAACAGAAGGAACAAAGGATGAGCAGGTTGAAGATGTTGATGCCGTCTTGTTGCTGCTCCACGAGGGAGATTACTCAGAGACATTTATACTTGGCTTTCCTTAAACATAGCCCACTGTTTTATTATTGATAGCCCACGTGACTTAGTCAACTAAATTTACCTAAAATTTAAATTTGACCTCTTAATGTTATTATCCATATCCCATAAATTTTAACTTGGATAGGTAAAGGCCGATCCAACTCCTTCTTTCATTAGTATTCTCCGAACATGTTTTTCAATTCTTCCATCTCCACCAACTACTATGATTAATGGAGTCCATACCTTCTTCTTTCCTATTAAGAAAATTCCAAAATGTTTATTGTTTATCTCTTCGCAACCCCAGCCAGTACTGTTATATCCGTACCACCGCCATTTCTTAATAATTCACAGTAGAGATACTTTTATATCACCACCACCTCTACTTCTTAATAATTCACAGTAGAGATGATTGATAAACTGAATCATGGATGGATAAAAAAATCCTCATTATCTATAATATAACACAAAACGAATTGTTTGGTACGACCATGAATTTGGTCCGGAAGGGTACTGAAAAGACCAATTTGTCCCTCCGTGTTTTTCATTTGTCTTCTTAGTTTATCGTAATTTGTAACAAAACCAGGGGCAAATAGACTCAGTTTTCTTCATCTGTGTTTTCAGTTTCAGCAAAACTAACTCTCAATCACCACCACAAATCTCTTTCATTCAATTCTCCTTCGATCTGTGACAACCACCACCATGAATACCCTTCAATCTCCGACCATCATTGCCCCAAATCTTCGAAAAGCATCAACACCAACCTCCAGTTTCATACAAAAATTAATACCAGCAATGCCATCACCACCATTAATTACATAAATGATGATTTATTTGGTACGACCCTCATTTACTTCACCACCACCACCATAACCATCTCCACCAAATACGTCCCACAAAAAACAATAAATATTCAAAATTTGTACCCTAACCAACCACTACCCTCCATTACTTTGACTGTCACCACCACCATCAACACCAGCGCCGCCACCACTAATGAATCGTTTTTTCTTTTTCCGAATCTACAATTCGATTGAAAAGTTTAGGTTTCATGATCTTAATCGACCCAGAATCAAATCAAAATTTTTGTTAACCGACATCCAGTTCAAAGTAGAAATCATTTGAGACATCAATTTTTCTTAGTATATTGAACCACTCACATACGATTACAGAAATTGGACTATACATCTATAATAATGTAGCTCTAATTTTTTCTTAGATATCGTGAATATTCCTAAATGGGAAAAAATCAATCTTAACGTTTTTTGTTTTTAGTTGTAGAGAAAGGTGGAAGAGCGGAGAAGATGCTAGATTTTTTTTTTTTTTTTTTTTTTTTTGACACGGTGAATGATGCTAGAGTTGGTGATAACTAAAACTTACGTTTTCAGTGATTTTCGGTATGAATACATGCATGAGACACACGTGTTTCGCCATATGTATATCTAATTTTGAAAAAGTCAAAGATTTTAGATCGACTCTGGTGCATGGGCTGTGTGATATTTTACCCTGTTACCTACTGAAGTTTGCATACAAATTGTTGGATGGAAAGTTTGTGTGCACGATTTTTTTTATGTTTGGCTATTGCACCTATGTTCAAATACGAGTATAATGCGTAATTTTTCTATCTCAATCAAAAATGTATTATGAACCTCTGATTTTCCGCAGACGGTTCCATATACATCAAATTATGAAATAGTGTATGAAATTAAGAAATGATTCAAAGTTTGCTCAGCATGCCTCAGTCACTACCACCAGCAACTTCCCCGCTAGCACTATCACCAAAGATCTGGTAATTACTATTATCTATGCCATCACAACAAAAGACAACCGCAAGTAACATCGTAAAAATACCCCCATCAAGATTATAAATGTTTTACAACATTCCCGTGCCATTTTGGGAAAATAAAAGAGAATTTAGATTACAAGATTAGATGCATACATCGTGTGTTCAGAGACCACATAATTATAACAAAAAGATTTCTACTTGATCAAAAAAACTGAAATAATACATTATGTACTGCTACATGAGCAACAAATGACATTGAAAAACGAGCATGAAGACTGACATATTATCTTCCAATGGGTATTAATTCTTGGTATAACATATTTGTAATAATATGTCAGGAACAAGAGTGCTCCGTGGTTAGACACAGTCAGTCTTACAGTTAATTCTAACTAGAATGTGTTGTATAATAGCAATCATTTTGCATATATTGCAGGAAACAATATTGGAGAAACGTATGGACTGTTGCCGAGAAGCTGAAATTGGGAGCAAGAGAATTTTGTTGCTGCAACTTAAATGTGGTTAAAATTACAAGAAATTCTATTACATATTGCCATGTTATTTTAGGGACAATCTGAACAACATTGTCTACTTGATAATTTTAAAATTACATGTAATTGCTGATACCAACAGATGTTCAAGCAAAAATCAAAGTTCAAATTGGTGCCATTATAGCACCAAAGACTTCTTTCACCAGTGCCATTATGGCACGGCAATCCACTAGTAGTAACATAATTAAAATTGGCAAAAACGTATTAAATCTTTAGAAAAGTGATCAAAATATTATTTCTTTACCGAATCAACAATAGTGAAAACCAATTAAACTTCGTGATGAATCGAAAACGATCATCACTCATCAAACTGCAAAACCATGAAAGCAAAAGGAGAAAACTTTGTAAAACTTTGATATTCCATAGCCCCATGAAAACATGGTGATGAATTGTAATTGAATTAGGTTTTATTGTATGTATAGTTCTTCGATAAACAGAACCAAGGTCCAAAACTTCTTGTAGCTAGATCAGTTAAACTCCTTTAGATTTAGTTTGCTAATCACACGCATATCAAAATTATTCCTACAAAAACAAAAAACGTGTCATGCTAAACTTTGATATCACTCGGCATACAATCGTGATTCATGAAGAAAAATAAAGAAGCACAAGTTGGGTCGGGCGTTTCTCTTGGTTAATTTGTGGGCTATGGATAATAATGACAAAAGGTCAATCCTGATTTTAAAGGTCAATTCGAATGACTAAGTCCATGGGTTATCAATAATAAAACCATGGGTTATATTTAAGAAAAGCCTTATACTTAACGAACCAGTATTGAAAGAATCTGCCGTAGCATCTGCCGAGTCTTTTAACCACATGCTTGATAATCCACTACTGATGGAAATAAAAGATGATGGGCAGGCTGAGTTGACACCGTACACACAAGAACGACATCTGAGAGAAACCGATTTGGCTTCACATCTGTATAACAACAAAATAGAAAAAAGATCAAGTATTTGACAAGCTTTGAATTATACAGACCAAACAAAGAAAGAAAAAAAATGCTTGAACTTCCGAGGATTGCAAAAGCGCATGCAAACATAACCCACCTTCATTCTTCAAAATTTTCCCTCGTTCAAATATCAGTGACCTAAATCTATACGAAGGATTTTCCTAGATTAAGACATTGAACATGACGGAATTATATTCAACAAGATTCCCTTGGGGAAAATCTTGCTAACATAACCCTGGGAACAAAATCAAATGCATTATAGAATTTCCATAAGTAAATACTTAGATCCCTTCTTTCCGCAGCACGTCTGGGCCCTAACTGTTTGAACCAAAGCCAGAGTTTATTTCTTCTTCTAAGAAGGGATGGGAAGGTACATGAACCAAGTGGCAATTCATTCTAAGTAAGCCAACAAAGAGATAACTGATTAAATGGTATCTAAAGAATACCAGTACCCACCAAAAGGTACGACAATAGCAACTTAGAGTTCACAGGAATCATCCTTAAAGAAGAGCATATATTTTCGCTAATCACTCACATTAAGTATTAAAATAAATATTTATCTTTCTTGCTTTAATTTTTTTATGCAAAGAAGTATGGCTTCATGTATGATGTATCAACTAATAAGTCCAAAAGCACAAATAAACATGTGAAAAACTAGCTAGCAGACTGGGTAAGTAAGAACCAGCGCAATATAGTATCTTTATGAAACTTGAAAATAAGAATACAATGTGTGCCACTATGCATTATAAAATTTGAGTGTATTTCACAAATGACGATTGTTTTAACCAAAACCAACGTTCAGATAAGCTAAATTAAATGCCGAAATTTGGAAATAACAGTGTCTAATAGACAAGCCCTGGAGATTCATATTTGGAAAGTTATGTCATATTTAAGGGTAATACATTTTGAGGGTTATTAAACATTTTTTTATATGTAAACTCCCTGCAGTGAGCTAACTTGGAAAGATATCCTTATTTATGACACTGACAACCACAAATTCTTATGTGTATGTAAAAACAAACCAACTTACTTGGCAATCGCTTTTCTTGCTTTCCACAAGTGTTTCTGTCCTATTACACCAACAACGTCATCAGGAGATATGTCCAAACTCGAGAATTTAGAATAGAAGACTCGGAGACATCATCATTTCTGTCCGCATCTCTCCCTTGTGATATACTGTGCATTTTGTCTTCACAACATTTAGTGGAGCTTTTATGACTGTTTCCAAGACAGGTCCTGGAACATGGTTCACTTCTTATCCTTGGAACATGAACCTCTTCCCCAACATCATCAAAACGCCCTTGATGTAGTTGTGCATTGACATCCTCAGATTCTCTGATCTTCCTAGATCGTTACATGAACTATTTTGATGCCTAGAATCTGATACATATACATACTTCCTGGGATGTGAGATCTTTTCTCCAACTGATGCATGGGATGTACTCTTCTCCAACTGATGCATGGGATATACATATACATACTTCCTGGGATGAGAGATCTTTTCTCCAAATGATGCATAGGATGTACTCTTCTACTGGTGATAGATTCTGCCAGATTCTCTTCATCCTGGTTTCAAGAATTTTGACTTGGCCTCAAATCCCTAGTATATGGTCGTTTCAGATGTTTATCCCCGGCACTAGGAATTTGGGATGAAGAAACGCATTTAACAGGTACAACCCGTCCCATATTGTTAACTACGTTAAAGGGAACGAGCATTTCCTATTCCACATTTTGCTGATGTTCTGTGGTACCAGAATTGATTTCGGGCTACATCAACTTGGAACCATAAAGTCATCTTCATCTCAAGCCCTCTTCGGGTAAGTGTTGTTTGAGTTGGGGAAGTAGCATGTGCATAATCAACTGCACTATTTGTGGATTTCTGTTCTGAACCACGTGTCCTGAGCGAGTATGAATCTCCTCGCCGAAGTGATGAGGTGCAGGAGGAGGGATGTAATATGGGAAAACACTGTCCTTTTACGCCCACCACCCTATAAACAAAATCACAATCAGCAATTAATGAAAACAAAAGAAAATGGCGTACAGAATTCGACTGTTTATTAAACAAAATCACAATCAGCAATTAACACCTTGATTTTACAAAGAGCAACAGCTAAATCAGCCTCAAGATGTTTTTCTCGAGCGAGAGCTTTCTCTATCATCAAAACTTGTTTGTCGGGAGTTAATCCTTGCTTCAGTTTCTGCAAGTTTCTCTTCCAACAACAAGTATTTTTCAAAAACATTATCACATTCAAGTGACTTTCTACTCAGGTTTTCCACGGAATCTTTGAGGACCGATTCGCATGAGCGATTATTCCAACCATAAAGACCTATGTATAATCGGTTTTAATTTCTTGTTTTCTCGACAGAGAGGAGTCAGAAGAGGTGTAACATGAGAAGTTGTAATCTTCCTATTTTTCAACGAATCCAAAAACTTAATATATACTGAGACTTCCTCATCATCATCTCTATCAATATTTGAATCACCTTCATCAGAAAGTTCATGCAATTGTTCATCTGAGGGTGTTTCCCAATCAATAGTTTCTACATTAGTAGAATGTTTAGATATTGACTCAGATGTAACAGTTCTCTCAAGTGCATTCAATCTTTAAAAATCATCTGGTGATTTCTGACCAAGTAAGTTATTAGAGATAGACTCATCCATAATAATCAGATTTCTACAAACACAGACTTGTGAGGTCTTTAATGTGTTTGCCTACTCTGATACCAATTTAAAAAGCGGGGTCTAACAACCTCACCCAATATTCGTTTGGAAATCTAAATAGATAAACTCCAATATACTTTCAAGAGAATCAACTAAACAGTCAGACTCAATCTAGAGAAAAGTATATCAAAGAGTTTTGTATATCTATCTCTCAATTCAATCTACAATCACCAAATAGAAATTTGCGAGCCCGATTGAATATAAGAGAAATAACTTGAAGGGTGCCAAAGACCAATGTTCAAGGATCAATCAATTTCAATTAACAACCAAAGGTTGCATTTACCAATTGATCGATTCAACACACAACCTGTGATATTTCTATTATATAACAAAATATAATGCGAAAAAGAAACAACACAGATACTAGAATTTTGTTAACGAGGAAAACCGCAAATGCAGAAAACCCCCGAGACCTAGTCCAGCTTTGAACACCACACTGTATTAAGCCGCTACATGCACTAGCCTACTACTAATGAACTTTAGACTGGAATGTAGTTGAGCCATAATACATCTCACATCGATCAAGGTACAGTTGCGCTCCTTATGTCTCTGAACCTCAGCAGGATTCTACATACTTGATTCCCTTAGATGATCTCATCCACAATCAAGAGTTGCTATGAACCAAAGTCGAAGAGTTGATAAACAAATCTATCTCACACTGAAAAGTTTATTGGAATAGATAAATCTGTCTATAGGGTTTTATGAAAAACATAGGGTTAAAGGAGAACCGACTCTAGTCGCAACTAGCATCACACAGGAGGTATGGGGATTAGGTTTTCCAGTTTCTAAAGTTCTCCCTTTTATAGTTTTCAAATCAGGGTTTGCAATCTAAGTTACCTTGGTAACAAAGCATTCAATATTTACCGTTAGATAAATCCTGATTAGACTCAAGCTAATATCTTTCAACCGCTAGTCGAACATAGCTTGTTATACACAAATAAAAATCATGGGTATATGTTTTTAATGGCTATAATGCTCCCGTTGAAGCAGATGGGGATGCAAATGTTTCAAAGAATATTGCTGAATATACTCCTGCAAAGAGTCTTGCTGCAAAGCAAAACTCCGACGGTTTGAATGCAATTATACATGCCATTACCCCAAATCTTCAGCAGCATGTGTCTAACAACACTAAGTCGCAAGAAGCTTGGGATATCTTAGAAACCGTATTTGAAGGAAACACAAGTGAAAAGGAAGCTAGGCTTCAAAACCTTAGTTCCGATTGGGAAAACCTTCGTATGGAAGATGAAGAAACATTTGATGAGTTTAATCACAAAGTGTCTGAAATTGTTAATGCATCTTTTGCATTGGGTAAGACTATTCCTGAAAATGACATTGTGATGAAAATTCTCATATCACTGCTATCTAGATATGATGCTAATAAGCATGGCATCGTTGAGGGAAATAACCTAGATAATCTCTCCAGAAACACGTTGGTTGGAAAGCTTAAGATCTTTGATCATGAACATTCATCCAAATCTAAAGATGTTGCGTTCAAAGTACTAAAAGACACTAAATTACTTGATAAAAGTAAAAAAAAAAATGTATATCTTTGAAGATAATCACTCTGAGACAGATTCATCAGATGAAGATCTTGACAAATCATTCTCGATGATCACAAGATAGTTTAGGGATCTTCTATTGAAGAGAAGTAAACGGTTCTCCAGAGATAAGCCTAAGGCATCAGTCAAACCTCATAATCATGTTCCTCCTAAAAACAGGGATATTGATAAAATGATGATGAGGATATTCCTCAGTGCTTTAAGTGTAAGGGATTTGGTCATTTGGCAAACGAGTGTCCAAATCGTAGAAAGTATACTGGGAACAAAGGTCTTGCAGCAACGCTTGATGAAACGGGAAATCAAGTGTTTCACTTCTTGGTGAGAATATTGATTTTAATAATTGTAACAATACACATATCAATTTTGATATTCTTTCATAAGATAATCCAACCATTCTGGAAGAAAACGTTGACCCTTATCTTGGAAATTCTGTTTATAATGTTTCAGGATCCACTATGTGCCTAGCTGCTTGCACATTTCAGAATCCTGATTACTATCCAAATGTGACGTGCTCATACTATTCAGTAAAATGTCATTAACTATCAAGGTATTACAAGTTCAAACACAAGCAAAGACACGTCAACAAACTTCAACGAAGTGCAAATCATCTAGCAAGAAAGCTTAAACTTGCTCAGAAAACCGCAGAGGTATGTAAGATTTTATCTTCGTCTAAGAAGTTAGTTTCCAAGGAAAAATCAAGACCATTTGAGAAGAAAGTATGGTCAAACTGTTTTGATAGACAGAAGCCTGTGGATTCTCCACAAGAGGAAATTGGTGGACAAATTATAGTTCACCACAACGCAAATTGATTATGTTGTTCTCAAAATCATGTTTCATGTGCCTGATCAAAAGAGACAATGATTATGTACCTCTCAGGCTTTAGGAAAAGTTTTTTTTGGTTTCTTTTCTTAAGAGTATATTTTCTTTTTGTGTATCAAACAGAAGAAAGGGTACTATCGACAATTCTGCTCTTTATAGGGATAAGAGTTGATCGTCCACGAACCTGTGTTAGGTTTCGAACCATACATTTCTTTTTCTTTCTCAAAAACCTCTCTTTATCTTAAGACTACTTGTTGAGATAATTGTGAATTCCTCTCACAAACCCATATGCTTATGGACGCTCCAAGAATGATGTCTTCTGAAGATAAAGAAGGTAATATGGTTATTAAGCCATCTATAATATAACAGAAAATGATTTGTTTGGTACGGCCCTCAGTTTGGTCCGGACGGGTACTGAAAAGACCAAATTGACCCTCCGTCTTTCCTTCCTACTTGCAATAAAACTCCCATAATTTCTAACAATGCGAGGGGCAAACTGACTAACGCAATGTGCTAAATACCACGATTTCCCCTCCGTGTTTTGGTTTCTCTATCAGCTTTTGTCGTAAATGTTAAAAACTATAGGGGAAAATTCGAAATGTGAAATAACTCCTTCATTATTCGATCTAATCTCCTTTCAGAGAAACAAATCTCTCCTCCATCTTTCCTTAATCGAATCTGATTTTCCTTCATCTTCATCACCAACACCATCGCCGTTACCATCCATCACCACAACCCTTTATTCCTTCAATTATAGATTCAATTGGGTTTGAAGTCGAAATTGAAATCTCTCCCAAATAGATTTCCAAATTTAAATTGGATCTCGATAAAAAATTCAATTTCGACTTCAACCCCAGTTGTATTCTTATTCTTACGAAGTGTTACACAGGAGAAAGGTTGAGTGTTGTACAAAATTTTTGATTTCTATTTGAAATCTCCTCCAGAATTCAATTCACCGTCCAGGTTTTTTTTTTTTTTTTTTTTTTTTTCCGTCCAGGTATGTTTGACTAACTGCATGTATGAAATGAATGATTAAAGTTTAATTGTTAGTTGTATTAATTGGAATTAGGTTTCCAGCTGAGATAATCAGGGGTTTGGGTAATCTTATTTTATTCCATATTGGAATTAGGTTTACATTATAGTCTTAGTTTTTCTGGAAATTCCTAAATGCATACGACAGAAATAAGACAAAGGTCGACCCTCTTATTGTGATGATCAGTGATGTGAATGAATAATTAGAAATGTTGACCCTGTTATACATTCTGGCCCGTCTGATTCAAAATGTTTCACTTGGGACAGCCTACAAAGTGTGAAGACCAATAATTTATAGCAGCACCACCGCAACTCAGCAGCATCTCTCTACACAGCAAAGTTGAAGAATTAGAATCAATCATGAGAACTAAATAGATGGTCACATAGAAAACTAAGAGTATACATTATTGGTCTGAGATGATTTCAGAGATACAGAAATTTTAAATGCTGTTATTGTCATTGTTACTACTACTAAATGGAGCCCACTGAACAATAGACATATTAACCTTAAATTCCATTTTCGTAGCTTTATCATGGGGATTAACTTAGCTTTGAAGATCCCTTGTAGGTCCTACTTATTCATCATCCATCACTTTGTTTAATGTTTTGGTATGACCCCTCCATCAAACCTATTGACCATGACCACCACCCCACTTTGCTGTGACTCTGAAAATTCTGCAGTTAGATATTAGTTGTGTGCCACATGAATTCTGCAGTTAGAGATAAACCTTAACTCTATGTTGCATTGCACTATCCAGATGCACAAGTGCCGGTAGGATCCATGTGTTACTCCCAAAGAAAAACACTAGACATGAAACAACAAATGTTGTGTATCCAGAAGTTCTGTCATAAATTTGTTTTCAAAATTTGATTCTATTGCTTTTATTAGCGGTGTCTATTCTTGCATAATTTGATGTCTAATTTGTGTTAATTGTAACGTTGAATGCAACACTTGGATCTAACATGATTATTATTTTTGTTCTTTGCCAATGCGTAGATTATATTGGCGCATAATTATAGACTGATTAAAAAGAAATGTACACAGATTGAGAATATAGTTTTACAAATAAACTCAGCTTTATATAGATCACCAGCACCCCTTTCATACCCATGCCATTATGGCACGGGCAATCCACTAGTCAATCATGAAGGAAAAATAAAAATATCCATTGCCTCCAACCTTGAAAAGAAAATAAGGAATACGAGGAAGCCAAGATCTGTTCCCTCAAATTCTCAGAAGTTTTATGATGTTCTTGAAGTGCTGAAGGAGCTGCGAAAGGAGATTCAACAAATAAAGGATTTTGTCTATAAGACTCATGAGATTCAGAAATCCCTGGTTCGACAACAGCAACCAAGAAGGTTCATCGATATAAACTCCTTTCTTAATGAACCTTATGTTCCCAGGGCTGTTGACGACAAGGATTTCGGGGACGATAATGAATTCTTTAAAGGTCTTAATGTCTAGTAAATATTTTATTGTTTCTCTTTTGATTAGAAGAATAACTAGTGTTTTGGAATATCCATTATTGTGATTACACATAGCTATATCCAATGTTTTCATCTTCTTGTTTTTAGATTTTTTTTTTGTTTAAAAAATTCTAAGTTTGTTTGGAAGATGATGGTTGCAGTATTAATCTCTTGATTTTATATATTGCAATATTTTAATGGGATATGTGTGTTTACGTCCGTGAACTTGATTATCCCATATTTTGTCAAAAGTAAAGTCGTTCATGAATTGATATGCAAATATTGATAAAAGGATGAATAAACTTTTGACAAACACAAAAGTTAAGCCTATATTGTCAATTATTGATATTAGATAGGTTAAAATCTTTTGTGATTCAAGGATTATGTTTATTGTGTATCATTGTGAAAATAGTGACGAAACATAGAATGAATCCTTATGTTATCCATGGTATAGATAACATGCCTGATTTAGTTACTTTTTTTCTTTATTGATCCATTTTTTATGTATTACCGTGAAGGCTCCATTGTGTATCTCATGTTGGGCACGATACAAATAAGTCGATTTCTTATTGGCATGGTTGGTTTTTCCATGAGATGATAAATGTTGAGCATTAAGAACTAAATTAACCAACTTGTGTGGTTGTTTAGTTTGTATTCCATAAGTTTTCTTATGTTGAGTACATGTACGGTTAAGGTTGTCATGTTATGATAATCTTAGTCGGGGTTCCATAATCTCTTATGTTGAGCCCAAATGAACTAAATCAATCATCTAGAATGGTTATTTAGTTAGAACTCCATAGATTTTCTTATGTCGAGTGTGACCAATTAAATTGATTACTCTGATAATTAGTTTGGTTGAGTAAGACAATTAGATTATTTGCAAGTTTTCTTGTAATTAATTTAATTGATTTTTTAAGTCTCCATAAGTTTACTTGTGTTGAGCATATTTAGTCAAATTAATCTTGGTTCGCTTTGGTTAATTTGATTGAATATTTCTTGTTGGATTCCAAATTCATACTTGTATGTAATTTGTTGAGTTTAAAGAAATCCTTCTTTTCTTTTGAAATTAAGGTCGCTCTTGTTGTTCCTTAGGGAATGACATGTTATGGGGGAGGGTTCTTTTGAACTTGTGCTTAATTGCCAAATCTTTGTGGGGAGTGCGACTGTGGAATATTAGAGGGGTTATCTTGCGTCTTTATAAACTCCTTGATGAATGCATGTAGCTTCGGCTTTATGATTGCATCTAAACAAGATGATACATATTTACCTTTGGTCATGAAATGTCTCTTATGGAAATTTCATTAGGATCATGTTCTTGTACCTTTGCCAATTTTATTGACAAAAAGGGGGGAAATTAATTGTAGTTCACACTACAAATACATGTGGTTTTAGGATCATTATGTAAGGGGGAGTGGTTTGCATGTGAGATGGAGTATTGACTAAGGGGGAGTAAAGTATCACCATAGTATTGTTGTTGAAGTTGTGATGCAATTGGACTTTGACGTTGTGTAATAATACTATGACATTGTATAACAATGATTGAGAGCTGATGCTTTTCTCATTGTTATATCTACGGATTTTCAACAACGATGATGCTAAACTTATAACCTTTGGGATCATTGGATTACTTGGAAGTGACGAAGATTTCGAGTATTGTTGAAGATTAGACATGTGGAATAGGAGCTACAAAGTTTTTTTTTTTTTTTGTATTCCATATGTATTAATAGTTTTGCCACTAAAATTTACATAGGGGGAGATTGTTAGAGCACTGCTCGGTCGAACTCGCATGCGTTGTTATATCAATCATGTTTGTCAATGTTAGTGATCAAAACTATAAAGTCTTGATTTCTAGTCTACTATAGCTAAGGTCTCGAACTAGGATAGAAAGTGTAGTTGAGCTCAAGAACTCCATGGCAATCATCATACAAGAAGAAGGACTACTTAAGGAACCTGTGGATCTTCATCGACTAAAAGGTATGTGGAGACTTGAACTTATCTATCAATCAAAAGTCTATCTACTCTATCTCCTATCTTGAGACAAAACTTGTTTTACTATATAGACTAAAGATATACACATGTGATATTTCGAGCTGAGTATATCTCGCTTATCTATTTCTCGAAATGTATGTCGGTAAAGATTTCGCTTTAGACAAGTCCATCTTTTCGTAGTGACGAAAGTCATGTTATGTTTCAATCACATTGGAAATTGCTCTGACGAAAACTAGTTCATGAATAACAACTATATGACGTCCTCTGAGAATGTTTCAATGATTGAAATGAGAGTTTAGACAGTATAACCACTGGGGGATATAAACATTTTTGTGGTAACACATATATATATAAGTCCTTATGCACTTAAACATAAGTTTGCGAACTTTGTTAATCAAGTGAAAACCGAAAGCAGTCAACCCTGTCTGCGAACTCAGTCCGCGAACGAGCGTAGTTCTCGAACCCGAGAATTTATGCTGGAGTTGAAGCTTGGTTTCAGTCCGCGAACCCAGTCCACGAACTGACGGAAGTTCGCGAACCCTAGAATTTCTGCTGGAGTTTGTGAACTCCAACCGGTTACTTAAGTCCGCAAACCCATACCGCGAACTTGAGTGGTTATGTCTAAAAACGATGCTCGTGAACTTATCTAAATTATCTAAGGAATGCTATTGCAAACCGTGGCTTTATAGTACATGAATTGATTCGAGTGAATCACATCGTTTTTTCTTCAATTGTGTCTTGTGTAGTACATAAGATCTCATGGAAATTGAATAACTCTCTAACTAGTTCATTTGAGTCATTTGGACTAGTTATGGTGAAGAAGAATATGGTTGATATGAAAGTTATCATTTGGCTAACCATTTGGTTGACTAATCTTGAACCAACTATTGTACACATTTGGGTGCGGTTACACAAACCCAAAATCGTCAAGTACATGAGTGTATGGTAATCTAAGTTTTGATCTAACTGTTGAGAGATATTAGCTTGTATCTAATCAGGTTTTCATCTAACGTTGAATATTGAATGCTTTGTTACTAAGCTAACATTGATTGAAAACCTTGATTTGAAAGACTATATAAGGGAGAACTCTATCAACAGGGAAACCTAATCCCAAAACATTCTGTGTGATACTAGTTTTCTAAGCTAGAGTCGATTCTCCTTTAACCTTTGGTTTTCTTCTTCTAAAACCAGGTTAACGACTTAAAGACTTCATTGGGATTGTGAAGCCAGACCGATACTACTTTTCTTGTAGTTGTGTGATATGATCTTGCTGTTTTTATTGTACGAGTACAATTATAATAATTAGCTTGAGATTTCTATCTCCGATAGGCAAGATATAAAAGTAATCACAAACATCTTCGTCTCATCATTTGTGATTCCACAATTTTTTTTTTCGCTGCGTCGATTAAGACTATTGTGAGGTGATTGATAAAACTGAGCTATTCTTCGAGAATATATGTCTGGTTTTATTGATTGGTTCCTGTTCACCTTGATTTATCAAAAGACGGAACAAAACTCATAGGTTTATTCGTGGGAGACGAATTTATCTATCTTGTAGACTTTTCTGTGTGAGATAGATTTGTTTGCTAAAGTCTTCGACTTTGGGTCGTAGCAACTCTTGGTTGTGGGTGAGATCAACTAAGGGAATCAAGTGCGCAGTATCCTGCTGGAATCAGAGGTGTAGGATAATAATTGTACCTTGGATCAGTGTGAGATTGATTGGGGTTCAACTACAGTCCAGACCGAAGTTAATTTGGAGTAGGCTAGTGTCTGTAGCGGCTTAATACAGTGTATGTTAAATCTGGACTAGGTCCCGGGGTTTTTATGCATTTGCGGTTTCCTCGTTAACAAAATTCTGGTGACTGTGTTATTTCTTTTCCGCATTATATTTTTATATAATTAAAATAATACAAGTTGTGCGTTGTTCAATCAATTAGAATATATGACCTATTGGTTGTTGATTTAAATCGATTGACACTTGGATATTGGTCTTTGGTACCATCCAAGTTATCTCTCTTTGGCTAGAATCGCAAATCATATTTGCTTGAGTAAATCAAATCGAGAGATTGAGATAATAAATCCTTGAGATATTTTCTATTGATTGAGTCTAGTTGATTCTCTAGAAAACAAATCGGAGTTATCCATACAGATTGCTAATCGAAATATGGGGTGAGGTTGTTAGACCCCCGCTTGTTCACTAAGTCATAGCTCAGACTGGACATTTTAGTACATGAAGACTTTTCAGTAAATTTTGTATACATGCGAAGATGTCAAAACATTCCCCACTTGCATAAAGTTTTAGTGATGGAAAAAAGGTGTTTTGTTTGTCTCTTTTTTCGAGAAAACTACCTCCTTCTACACGTCATACCTTTACTGGGAAAAAACCAAGTTACGACGATTGAGCACGTTTTCCCATTTTAGGAAACATTTCTCAACATCTTTAAACTTTTGATTTTGAACAAACTTTGAGTTTGATGAATGATTATTTACTCATGGACCTTTCCCCTTGACTTAGAGTTAGATTTCTAAGAAGAAGATTACGGATTGTCTTGAGTTTCTTAAAAGATGAAAAACATCATGAATGACTCGTCTTTTCAACTTTCATAGGATGATATTTTCTCTTATGAAGTTTACTGACTTAAAACTTCTTCCCTGACCTTTCATGGAGGATATCGTTTGAGTGCTGTTTTGAAGTGTTTAAAGCTTCATCTTCACTCTGATCTTCAACTCTCATGAACATCTTGAGGAAAGTACAAGAAATTTTAAGAGAACGAAAATCTTGAAGAAAATCAATGAAAAATATGCAATGATTTTGAGGCTCTTCATAACTTCACTGATTGATCGTATGGATCGTGTTGCATCCGAGATCTACTCGTGAATTTTACAGAATACTACACAGTGGTATAACATAGTGCAAAAATGTAATATTGGATTCATCAGTTCAAAATTCTTCAGCAAAAGAAGAGGTATGTCAATTTCATTAATTCTTTATCCTCCTCCATGTCTCATTATGAAAATGTTGAAGAATTCAGAAAGGAGCAGTAATAGAATAGAAGTTAAGTAGAAGCAGGTCTTTCAAGTGAAAAATGTAATTACTAGTGTTTCTCAATCTCAGAATCTTGTTGAAATCAGTAATTTTCTATTGCTAGAAATCGGATGCAAGTCAGCGAAGCTATTCAAAGGAAGAAATGGAAGCGCCGAGGTTTGTAAAATTCATATCTGGGTTGGGTTCTATTTTGGCCAAACAACCAAATCTTTTGGCTGAGGCTAGGCAGAAAAGTAAAAAATAACGTCGTTGCCGGGGATCGAACCCAAGTCACCGGCATGACAGGCGGGAATACATACCACCATACTACAACGACTTGTGTTTTCCCTAGCAAGTTTATATTCAATATGAAATAATATTGTTCCGGCAAGCAGCATCAATTATCCCTGATAAACAACCTTCATATGCTGCACAGAAGAAACCTGTAGGGCAGAGTTGATTGAAGATGCGAAATACATACATCAAAAAATGTGGAACAAAGAACTCGTAAAAAAATACAGTTTTTTAATCAAGACTTCTAGGCGTGAGTTCAGATGGAAAGGCTTATGAAAAACTGATGCATAAAAGCTGCCAACACAGACATTGAATTTGTTTGAACTCCTCATGTCAATGTATATCGAGTCTGCTGAGTTTTGTAAGCAACAGAAGGAACAAAGGATGAGCAGGTTGAAGATGTTGATGCCGTCTTGTTGCTGCTCCACGAGGGAGATTACTCAGAGACATTTATACTTGGCTTTCCTTAAACATAGCCCACGGTTTTATTATTGATAGCCCACGTGACTTAGTCAACTAAATTTACC
Source organism: Papaver bracteatum (assembly GCA_023529315.1). Classification (NCBI taxonomy): domain Eukaryota; kingdom Viridiplantae; phylum Streptophyta; class Magnoliopsida; order Ranunculales; family Papaveraceae; genus Papaver; species Papaver bracteatum. Next base: position 405,266 of record JAJJWX010002781.1, on the reverse strand, counting down.
TAAAATTTAAATTTGACCTCTTAATGTTATTATCCATATCCCATAAATTTTAACTTGGATAGGTAAAGGCCGATCCAACTCCTTCTTTCATTAGTATTCTCCGAACATGTTTTTCAATTCTTCCATCTCCACCAACTACTATGATTAATGGAGTCCATACCTTCTTCTTTCCTATTAAGAAAATTCCAAAATGTTTATTGTTTATCTCTTTCGCAACCCCAAATTTATTAAGATCGTTATATCCGTACCACCGCCATTTCTTAATAATTCGCAGTAGAGATACTTTTATATCACCACCACCTCTACTTCTTAATAATTCAAAGTAGAGATGATTGATAAACTGAATCATGGATGGATAAAAAAATCCTCATTATCTATAATATAACACAAAACGAATTGTTTGGTACGACCATGAATTTGGTCCGGAAGGGTACTGAAAAGACCAATTTGTCCCTCCATGTTTTTCATTTGTCTTCTTAGTTTGTCGTAATTTGTAACAAAACCAGGGGAAAATAGACTCAGTTTTCTTCATCTGTGTTTTCAATTTCAGCAAAACTAACTCTCAATCACCACCACAAATCTCTTTCATCCAATTCTCCTTCGATCTGTGATAACCACCACCATGAATACCCTTCAATCTCCGACCATCACTGCCCCAAATCTTCGAAAAGCATCAACACCAACCTCCAGTTTCATACAAAAATTAATACCAGCAATGCCATCACCACCATTAATTACATAAATGATGATTTATTTGGTACGACCCTCATTTACTTCACCACCACCACCATAACCATCGCCACCAAATACGTCCCACAAAAAGCAATCAATATTCAAAATTTGTACCCTAACCAACCACTACCCTCCATTACTTTGACTGTCACCACCACCATCAACACCAGCTCCGCCACCACTAATGAATCGTTTTTTGTTTTTCCGAATCTACAATTCGATTGAAAAGTTTAGGTTTCATGATCTTAATCGACCCAGAATCAAATCAAAATTTTTGTTAACCGACATCCAGTTCAAAGTAGAAATCATTTGAGACATCAATTTTTCTTAGTATATTGAACCACTCACATACGATTACAGAAATTGGACTATACATCTATAATAATGTAGCTCTAATTTTTTCTTAGATATCGTGAATATTCCTAAATGGGAAAAAATCAATCTTAACGTTTTTTGTTTTTAGTTGTAGAGAAAGGTGGAAGAGCGGAGAAGATGCTAGATTTTTTTTTTTTTTTTTTTTTTTGACACGGTGAAAGATGCTAGAGTTGGTGATAACTAAAACTTACGTTTTCAGTGATTTTCGGTATGAATACATGCATGAGACACACGTGTTTCGCCATATGTATATCTAATTTTGAAAAAGTCAAAGATTTTAGATCGACTCTGGTGCATGGGCTGTGTGATATTTTACCCTGTTACCTACTGAAGTTTGCATACAAATTGTTGGATGGAAAGTTTGTGTGCACGATTTTTTTATGTTTGGCTACTGCACCTATGTTCAAATACGAGTATAATGCGTAATTTTTCTATCTCAATCAAAAATGTATTATGAACCTCTGATTTTCCGCAGACGGTTCCATATACATCAAATTATGAAATAGTGTATGAAATTAAGAAATGATTCAAAATTTGCTCAGCATGCCTCAGTCACTACCACCAAAGAACTTCCCCTTAGCACTAGCACCAAAGATGCCAAAAAGCTACTATTATCTATGCCACTGTCAACAGCAGCACAACCGCCAGTAACATCATAAAAATACTCCCATCAAGATTATAAATGTTTTACAACATTCCCGTGCCATTTTGGGAAAATAAAAGAGAATTTAGATTACAAGATTAGATGCATACATCGTGTGTTCAGAGACCACATAATTATAACAAAAAGATTTCTACTTGATCAAAAAACTGAAATAATACATTATGTACTGCTACATGAGCAACAAATGACATTGAAAAACGAGCATGAAGACTGACATATTATCTTCCAATGGGTATTAATTCTTGGTATAACATATTTGTAATAATATGTCAGGAACAAGAGTGCTCCGTGGTTAGACACAGTTAGTCTTACAGTTAATTCTAACTAGAATGTGTTGTATAATAGCAATCATTTTGCATATATTGCAGGAAACAATATTGGAGAAACGTATGGACTGTTGCCGAGAAGCTGAAATTGGGAGCAAGAGAATTTTGTTGCTGCAACTTAAATGTGGTTAAAATTACAAGAAATTCTATTACATATTGCCATGTTATTTTAGGGACAATCTGAACAACATTGTCTACTTGATAATTTTAAAATTACATGTAATTGCTGATACCAACAGTATGTTCAAGCAAAAATCAAAGTTCAAATTGGTGCCATTATAGCACCAGCACCCCTTCCGACCCCGTGCCATTATGGCACGGGCAATCCACTAGTAGTAACATAATTAAAATTGGCAAAAACGTATTAAATCTTTAGAAAAGTGATCAAAATATTATTTCTTTACCGGGAATCAACAATAGTGAAAACCAATTAAACTTCGTGATGAATCGAAAACGATCATCACTCATCAAACTGCAAAACCATGAAAGCAAAAGGAGAAAACTTTGTAAAACTTTGATATTCCATAGCCCCATGAAAACATGGTGATGAATTGTAATTGAATTAGGTTTTATTGTATGTATAGTTCTCTGATAAACAGAACCAAGGTCCAAAACTTCTTGTAGCTAGATCAGTTAAACTCCTTTAGATTTAGTTTGCTAATCACACGCATATCAAAATTATTCCTACAAAAAACAAAAAACCGTGCTGCTAAACTTTGATATCACTCGGCATACAATCGTGATTCATGAAGAAAAATAAAGAAGCACAAGTTGGGTCGGCGTTCTACTGGTTAATTTGTGGGCTATGGATAATAATGACAAAAGGTCAATCCTGATTTTAAGGTCAATTCGAATGACTAAGTCCATGGGTTATCAATAATAAAACCATGGGTTATATTTAAGAAAAGCCTTATACTTAACGAACCAGTATTGAAAGAATCTGCCGTAGCATCTGCCGAGTCTTTTAACCACATGCTTGATAATCCACTACTGATGGAAATAAAAGATGATGGGCAGGCTGAGTTGACACCGTACACACAAGAACGACATCTGAGAGAAACCGATTTGGCTTCACATCTGTATAACAACAAAATAGAAAAAAGATCAAGTATTTGACAAGCTTTGAATTATACAGAGCAAACAAAGAAAGAAAAAAAATGCTTGAACTTCCGAGGATTGCAAAAGCGCATGCAAACATAACCCACCTTCATTCTTCAAATTTTCCCCTCGTTCAAATATCAGTGACCTAAATCTATACAAAGGATTTTCCTAGATTAAGACATTGAACATGACGTGAATTATATTCAACAAGATTCCCTTGGGGGAAAATCTTGCTATCATAACCCTGGGAACAAAATCAAATGCATTATAGAATTTCCACAAGTAAATACTTAGATCCCTTCTTTCCGCAGCACGTCTGGGCCCTAACTGTTTGAACCAAAGCCAGAGTTTATTTCTTCTTCTAAGAAGGGATGGGAAGGTACATGAACCAAGTGGCAATTCATTCTAAGTAAGCCAACAAAGAGATAACTGATTAAATGGTATCTAAAGAATACCAGTACCCACCAAAAGGTACGACAATAGCAACTTAGAGTTCACAGGAATCATCCTTAAAGAAGAGCATATATTTTCGCTAATCACTCACATTAAGTATTAAAATAAATATTTATCTTTCTTGCTTTAATTTTTTTATGCAAAGAAGTATGGCTTCATGTATGATGTATCAACTAATAAGTCCAAAAGCACAAATAAACATGTGAAAAACTAGCTAGCAGACTGGGTAAGTAAGAACCAGCGCAATATAGTATCTTTATGAAACTTGAAAATAAGAATACAATGTGTGCCACTATGCATTATAAAATTTGAGTGTATTTCACAAATGACGATTGTTTTAACCAAAACCAACGTTCAGATAAGCTAAATTAAATGCCGAAATTTGGAAATAACAGTGTCTAATAGACAAGCCCTGGAGATTCATATTTGGAAAGTTATGTCATATTTAAGGGTAATACATTTTGAGGGTTATTAAACATTTTTTTATATGTAAACTCCCTGCAGTGAGCTAACTTGGAAAGATATCCTTATTTATGACACTGACAACCACAAATTCTTATGTGTATGTAAAAACAAACCAACTTACTTGGCAATCGCTTTTCTTGCTTTCCACAAGTGTTTCTGTCCTATTACACCAACAACGTCATCAGGAGATATGTCCAAACTCGAGAATTTAGAATAGAAGACTCGGAGACATCATCATTTCTGTCCGCATCTCTCCCTTGTGATATACTGTGCATTTTGTCTTCACAACATTTAGTGGAGCTTTTATGACTGTTTCCAAGACAGGTCCTGGAACATGGTTCACTTCTTATCCTTGGAACATGAACCTCTTCCCCAACATCATCAAAACGCCCTTGATGTAGTTGTGCATTGACATCCTCAGATTCTCTGATCTTCCTAGATCGTTACATGAACTATTTTGATGCCTAGAATCTGATACATATACATACTTCCTGGGATGTGAGATCTTTTCTCCAACTGATGCATGGGATGTACTCTTCTCCAACTGATGCATGGGATATACATATACATACTTCCTGGGATGAGAGATCTTTTCTCCAAATGATGCATAGGATGTACTCTTCTACTGGTGATAGATTCTGCCAGATTCTCTTCATCCTGGTTTCAAGAATTTTGACTTGGCCTCAAATCCCTAGTATATGGTCGTTTCAGATGTTTATCCCCGGCACTAGGAATTTGGGATGAAGAAACGCATTTAACAGGTACAACCCGTCCCATATTGTTAACTACGTTAAAGGGAACGAGCATTTCCTATTCCACATTTTGCTGATGTTCTGTGGTACCAGAATTGATTTCGGGCTACATCAACTTGGAACCATAAAGTCATCTTCATCTCAAGCCCTCTTCGGGTAAGTGTTGTTTGAGTTGGGGAAGTAGCATGTGCATAATCAACTGCACTATTTGTGGATTTCTGTTCTGAACCACGTGTCCTGAGTGAGTGTGAATCTCCTCGCCGAAGTGATGAGGTGCAGGAGGAGGGATGTAATATGGGAAAACACTGTCCTTTTACGCCCACCACCCTATAAACAAAATCACAATCAGCAATTAATGAAAACAAAAGAAAATGGCGTACAGAATTCGACTGTTTATTAAATTCAAGGAATCATCATTCTCCATATAATAGCCTAAAACAAATTCCAACTTACAAACAGTGACGGATAATAAACATATTTTGATTTGTACCAAATGAGGAAAATGAAATGTGACTTCACTAGGCTCGAACAAATTTAACTTCAAGATACAAAAGATTAATAGAAAGCAATTATTTCTCCCAAAACATATTTGATAATAGTGGATACAGACTTGACTAAACTCTAAATGACACCAAAAAGAGGATAAACATTTACTCTAAATTTGAAGTAGCAGTTATGCAAATTGTACTACTTTAATGACTCCAATCCTGTACATCTGATCATACCATTCAGACCCATGTTCCAAAAAATAAACTGCACAACAGCACCCATATTTATACAAACACCTAGAGAGATGTAGGCGTCTAATATTCAACCTCAGAAACCACATAAACATGATTATTAGGATTTGCCAAAACAATGTTAGGCACAACTAAATAAATCTTCTCTTATGAAACAATGGAACACCCAGATAAGTTTAGGTAAGGAACTAACCTGGCTCATGGAAGCTGAGGCAGAAGAAACTGTTTTATTAGGTGGTAAAGGCAGTGTAGAACCTGACCCAAAATTGAACCTTTGAGAAGGAATACTAAATTGTTCGAACAAAGCCATCTTGTTCCTCGGTGGTGCCCTTGGTCCTCCTTTCTCTGTATCATTTACATGTAGTCTTGGAAACAAAGGTCCTACACTCTTCTCCTCATCTTTTCCACTTTCATCTGTCCCAACCCCAAACCCACTTACTAAATCAATATTTCACTCTATGGAACCAAAAATTCTCTCAAATTTACACGCTTACAACAACACCCAGATATCCAAAATTAATCCTTCTCCAGGAAAAACAAAAAACAAAACTTGGCATCCATTTACAAAACCCACTTCAGAAAAACTCAATATTATGGAAACTTAAACTCTTACAGCAATACCCAGAGAGCCAAAATCAAGCAGTCTTTGCACTACCCCTGGAAGAAAGAAAGATGATAGAGAGCAGTATGGAGTCCCCAATTCGTGAAGCGAAGTCTTTTGATGCTGTTTTGGAGCAACTCTATGAGGGAGAATGACACAGAGACTTCAATTGTTGATGAACCACTACTGAAGGAATCTACAGTAGCATCTGCTGAGTCTTTCAACCATGTGCTTGATGAGCAACTGCTGACGGAAGCAGAAGATGGCTGGGTGAATTTGACATTGGCTACACAAGACCGGTATCTGACAGAGACTGACTTGGAGCTTCTAGTAATTGAAGCAAGATCTGTTGAAAATGTTTATGCTGTCTTGGAGCAACTTTACGAGGGAGATAATTCTCAGACATTCATAGCAAGTATTTTGACCATGGGCTTGATGATCCATTGCTGATGTAAGTAGAAGATGTGAGTTGACACTGCACACACAAGAATGACATCTGAGAGAAACCGACTTGACTTCTCATGGCAATCTTTAATCAAAAGTTCAAAACTGCAAAGTTAGGCATGTTTTGTCTTACACTATAACCTTTATGATATACATTTTGTAGATCATCTGCCAATGAGAATTATTAGGATATAATTGCTTCTCTCCCATGACTAAAATTTTTAAACCAAAATCTGTACTTGAACGCTAATAAAATCTGGTAGCATATGATCGTAGATACCTTTTCATAAATGAAACGGGATTATTAGATTAGCAATAGCTGCAATATCATTCTTAAGCACATTTGCTTCAGCTAACTAATTCAAACTGGACCATGACTTCCTTCTTCTTTTAGTCGAACTTCCTGAAACTTTTAGTCCTGCAGGTACTATCTCTTTCATTTGATTCTTCAAGGTCCCTTTTTCCAGGTTTCTATGTAAACAAAAGTTGCATGTGTAAACAACCTTGTTTTGTGGCCGAACACTTGAATTTTTGCGTTGTTTCTTCTTCTTCTTCGTTCCATTCTTTACGATTCTAACAGTACAGTTGGAACCGGGTTGAAGAATCGATTCACATCTGTATAACAACAAATTAGAAAACCCATATAATTAAACTAAAAATTAAACTCGACACAGTCATTTTATCAAACAAATGATGTCCATCAACCTAAATAAACTGAAAAAAGAAGGAAAACAAACAAAAAGGTTATACCTTTGGCAAAGGAACAATGAAGAACCAATAGGAGTACCCATAGATTCAAACCAAGAAGCTAATCTCTGTCCAAGCAAAGCACCTAATGAAGGAATTGAAATATAATGCCAATTGCTCCAAATGTTTGGTTCCAATAGTGAATTAAGATTGAATAAAAAGAAGAGTTTCATTTATTTTCTCCATTGAATATTACAAATGGTATACAATATGCCTATTTATAGGTTTAGTGATCCACCTCTATTTCTCTAGTCTATTACACGTGATTAAAAGAATCTAGAGACCAAATTTCAAATGAACTCTCTAGACTAATTTTTTGACTAAGTCATTAACTTTCTAGATTTTCCTCTTTAGACTAAAACTAATTTTTGACTCACCTTATATTCTTTGTTTCTAGAATAATCTACATGTTTAGAACATGTTTAGACTAGGACAAATTAGGTAATTCTAACACTCCCCTCTAAGTGGTGCATATATGTCGCTCATGCCTAGCTTGCCAACAAACTTCAGAAATATTTTACTTGAAACTGCTTTAGTTAAAATATCAGCCACCTGATCTTCCGAACTAATTCTAGGTAACTCCACGATCCCATTATCCAACTTCTCTTTAATGAAGAACCTATCTATATCCACATGTTTTGTGCGATCATGATGAACTGGATTATGTGCAATATCACACGCCGCTTTGTTATCGCAGTACAAACTAATTGGTTTCAGAGGATACCCCAATTCGCTTAGCGACGTTTTAACCACATCACTTCGCAGATACCCAAATACCATACCTCGCCATTCAGCCTTTGCACTTGACCGTGAAACAACTCCTTGTTTTTTGCTTCTCCATGTAACAAGATTACCCCCAACGAAGGTAAAATATCCTGAAGTAGACCTCATATCATTACATGACCCACCATGGTCAGAATCAGTATATCCCTCCATACTTTTGAAGTCTTGACCTTTCTTAAACAAGATCCCTTTTCCTGGAGCAGACTACAGGTATCTTAGGATTCGCATTACCGCATTCATATGTGTTTCTCCAGGATTATGCATGAATTGACTAACAATACTCAATGCATATGCAAGATCGGGTCTTGTATGTGCCAAGTACATTAGTCTACCCACGAGCCTTTGGTATCTTCCTTTATCAACATGTACTTGGTTGCCATCCGAACATAATTTCAAACCTGGCTCTACTGGTGTATCTACAGGTTGACATGCTGTCATACATGTTTCCTCCAACAAATCAAGGACATATTTTCTTTGTGACAAGAAGATTCCTTATGTTGATCGAGATACTTCAATTCTAAGGAAGTATTTCAAAGAAGCAAGATCCTTCATCTGAAATTCACTTGATAGATAATATTGGAGAGCCTTTCTTTCTTCCGGATCATCTCCTGTAACTATCATGTCATCTACATATATGATTAAAGATGTAATCTTACCTCGATTTCTCTTTAAGAATAAAGTATGATCTGAATTTGCCTGGAGATAACCAAATTCTCTCATTGACTTGGTAAATCTTCCAAACCACGCTCTCGGAGATTGTTTCAGACCATACAATGACTTGTTTAACCTACAAACTTTTCCGTTATGCAACTCTGACTCCGTCATTCCTGGTGGAAGTTGCATATACAATTCTTCGGACAAATCTCCATGTAAAAAGGCGTTCTTGACATCAAAATGTTGCAATGGCCAACCCAAATTTGCAGCAAGAGACAACAAGACTCGCACCGTATTCATTTTAGCTACAAAAATAATGTCTCATTATAATCTACACCATAAGTCTGGCTATACCCTTTAGCAACCAATCTTGCCTTAAAGCGTTCAATTTCACCATCTGCCTTGTATTTAACTATAAAAACCCAACGACATCCCACGATTTTATTTCCTTCTGGACATTCAACCATGTCCCAAGTATTATTTTCTTGTAAGGATTTCATCTCCTTGATCATAGCTTCCCTCCATTTTGGATCAGATAATGCTTCCTGCACGCTGTTAGGAATAACTAAAGTAGATAACTGATTCAAAAATGACTTATTTGATTCGGTCAGACGGTGATTAGAGACATAATTACTCATGGGATATTTAGTTTTTGATGAAATATCAGGTTCATACATGGTTCTAGGAATACCTCTATTGCGACGTTCTGGAAATTGTTTCTTTTCAGGTTCAAGAACATCTTCAGCGAACGGTTGGATTGGGGTTGGTGATCCATCTGCATTATCTTCTTCAACTTTATCTTCATTATCTGCATTATCTTCTGATTCATCTGCATTACCTTCTTCAACTTCATTTATAGCTTTCTGTTCTGTTGGAATTTCTATCACAACATCTTCGATTATGTCTTCTTCATAGTCAAGAGTCTGAATTTTTTTTCATACCCCCCCCTGAAGTTCAGAATTCGAGTAATACATCACGTGTTCGTGAAACTTAACATCCAATGTGATGTACATTCGTTTAGTTGGAGGATGGTAGCACCTATATCCTTTCTGACTTGCAGCATATCCTACGAAGACACATTTTAAAGCTCTGGGAGATAACTTACTCCGTTGGTTCTTGTGTAAGTGCACAAATACTACACAACCAAATATGCGTGGAGGCAAGTTTGGAACTGTTGGTGAAACTGTTGCCTCACTGAGAGCTTGAAATGGTGTCTGAAAAATGATAATGCTTGCAGATGTACGGTTAATCACATATGCTGCAAAGGCAAGAGCTTCACCCCAATAAGTTAATGGAATATGAGCTGATATTAATAAAGCGCGCACAACTTCAAGCAAGTGACGGTTTTTCCTTTCAGCTACCCCATTATGTTGAGGAGTATTAGGACAAGTTGTCTGATGAACAATACCACATTCCCTTAAATAACGTTGAAAATCAGTACTTAAATATTCGCCTCCGTTGTCACTTCGAAGAACTTGAATCTTTGTATTATATTATGTGTTGACTACTTTGTGAAACTTCTGAAATAAATTATTTACTTCATCTTTTGATTTCATCAAGAAAACCCATGTCATCCTAGTGAAATCATCAATAAAGGTGACGAACCATCGTGCGCTACCAAGAGTGTTAACTTTAGACGGCCCCCAAACATCAGAATGAATAATCATGAATGGAATAGGACTTTTATTTAAACTTTATGGAAACAAAGTACGATGGCTTTTAGCTAGTTCACATTCTTCACATTGAAAACTAGAAACATCAATCTTTGAAAATAAACCAGGAAATAGCCTTTTTAAGTAGCCAAAAGAAGCATGCCCTAACCGTCTATGCCATAACCAAATTTGTGATTTCTCCTTCTCCCCCTGAGAACCATTCACAACTAAAGCGTTAGATAATATTTCTGAACTTTTTGACGCCAAATCTAGATAATACAGCTTTCCTCTTCTAACCCCAAATCCAATCGTCCGTCGTGTTCGAATGTCCTTAAACACACAAGAATTAGGCCAAAAGATAACAACACAATGTAAGACTTTAGTAATTTGGGAAACTGATAATAGATTATAATTTAGAGAGGGGACTAACACAGAATCTAGACTCAATGTATCAGTAAGATTTAATGATTGTTCTCCAATTACTGGAGCCGAAGATCCATCTGTTGTGCAAACGGAGTTGTGTATGGATGTTTTTAAAGGAGAAACCTGTCTGGAATCAAAAGTCATATGGTCTGTGCAACCCGAATAAATTATCCATGAGCTATTAGGAACAACGTGCGAAACATTAAAAACCTTACCATTGGTTATTTCCATAGCGGAGGTTAGATTGGTAACCACATGTACTGCTGCAGCAGAATTTGTTTTCTTGGGATCACGTTTATCCCACCAATCTGGATACCCGACAATCTCAAAGCAGTTGTCTTTGGTATGACCACGTTTATTACAATGAGTGCAGGTGGCAGACTTATCTTTAATGTTGTATTGACGACGAGTTGCCATTGCAGAAGTTTCAACTTCAGTTCCTTTGTTCATTGTAGTATGCCGGATGGATTCACGTCGAACCAAAGAATAACAAGTTTCTAATTCAGGTATGGGATCCTTCCTTAGAATTTCCCCACGTATTTGTTCAAATTCACCGTCTAACCCAACAAGAAAAATATGCACCCTCATATGTTGCACGGATTTTCGATATAGTTCAACATTATTTTTATTTTCCATAATCACCTTATCACGGTGATCTAGCTCACTGAAGATTTCTACTAATTCCCCATAATAGACCGGGAGTGCTCTACCATTTTTCTTGGCAGAGAAAGCCCTTTGATTTAAGATATAAATTTATAGTTCATCTGCTCCATCATAGAAAGCCTTAGAAACAGCATCCCAGATCTCACGAGCAAGGTAAACGAATATATCGTTTCATTATTTCTGGTGACATAGACATTAATAGCCATCTCTTGACCTTTTGATTGTATGCGTACCACTTATCATACTTATCATCATTTTTAGATGGAACTGGAGACGTACCGCGAATAAAGGAGATCTTCTCCTTCTCAGCAATATGCATCTCAATGATTTGAGACCACATATCATAATTTGATTCATCCAAAGTAATTCCTGCCTTGAACGATGACCCATCCGATTGGAAAATAATTTTGTCGGAAGATTTTTTAGAGTTTTATGTATCTGAATCTCCCATGGTTTAACACTAGATACAAGGATTTTTAACCTTGCTCTGATACCAAATTAAGATTGAATAAAAAGAAGAGTTTCATTTATTTTCTTGATTGAATATTACAAATGGTATACAACATGCCTATTTATAGGCTTAGTGATCCACCTCTATTTCTCTAGTCTATTACACGTGATTAAAAGAATCTAGAGACCAAATTTCAAATGAACTCTCTAGACTAATTTTTTGACTAAGCCATTAACTTTCTAGATTTTCCTCTTTAGACTAAAACTAATTTTTGACTCACCTTATATTCTTTGTTTCTAGAATAATCTACATGTTTAGAACATGTTCAGACTAGGACAAATTAGGTAATTCTAACAGTGACCTCCTACCAACATTACTATTTGAGCTGCTGCCGATTTTATTATTTCCCCCTCTTCCATCAATTTGTTGTCTAAATGTTAAACCACCACCTAGATTAATTCCTCCTCCTTTCTTATTTCCAAACTTACCCATCTTTACAAATTTTCTCTATAGGATCACAGAATCTCATCAGTTGATGTAAAAATGCAGTTCTCTCTATTAGATTATTAGAAGTATAGTTGGATGCCTCAGTCGGTGTCTCTCCATAAAACATTGGAACCTATGATGCATCGATACTGATATGGAGATACTGAAACGGTGACACTGATACAGGGATTCGTCAATTTCGAGAGCTATTTCACGTAAGCGTACTAAATATTTGTCTGATTGTACTACTTATGGCTACGGTTTGGGTATTTTAGATTTTACTACTTTAGGAGAGCTTAGTGAGGACTTTATTTGTTTTTTCAAGCATCTGAAGAATTGTTTAGTTAGCAATGATGTTGGTAGTGGTTTAGGCAACTTTATTTTTCATAGATTGGGTGTGGTTATTCAGAAATGGGTTGGTGCTTAGCTTGTTGCTCGACTACCAACCAAAAGCTTTGTAGAGTGAAAAATTATGTTCCTTAATTAATTAATTATCTTTGTAGAGTGAAAAATTATGTTCCTTAATAAGTTGTGGTCATTTTGGAGCTGTTATCCGTGTAATATCTTCAGGAGGTGTGGCTCCTTGCAATAAGCAGACCTACTTGGAATTACAAGATAAACATCTGGTATCGCCTCCTCCAGCTTTTCCTTGCGAATTGATTACTGCGGACTCAATCGTTGTTGATTGCAGAGCAATTTTGGGGGCTGTTAAGAGTTTTCCCAAGGGTACATCTTGCGGTCGAGACGGTTTGAGGGCTCAGCACTTAGTCGATGCGATGAGTGGAGATGCTTCTACTATCGCCGACATCTTACTTGCTTCGATTACGGGAGTTGTCAATCTTTGGTTGGATGGAAAATGCCATGCGGAGTTGGGAGAGTTTGTTGCTAGCGCGCCTTTAACTCCGTTACTCAAGCTTGGAGGTGGTCTTCGTCCTATTGCAGTTGGCACGGTTTGGCGCAGATTGGTTTCCAAGGTGGCTACCTTTGTTGTTGGGAAGGATTTGGCTTCTTACTTAGGTGATTTACCAATTTGGAGTTGGTGTTTCTGCTGGAGGTGAAAGTATTTTACACGCTGTAAATAGTCTCTTCGAGCTGAAAGGTCACTCGGACAAGATGTCAATGCTGATTATTGACTTCTCTAATGCGTTCAACATGGTGAGCAGGTCTCATCTCATCAAGGAGGTTCGTCTTCATTGTCCAGGTATTTCTCGATGGGTAGAATTCTGTTATATACGGCCTGCTAAATTGTATTACAACCAATATATTTTGTCATCTTCTCTTGGAGATCATCAAGGTGACCCTCTCGGTCCTTTATTGTTTGCTTTGACTCTTCACCCTCTTGTGAAGAATATTGCTTCTAGATGTAAACTCGATTTGCATGCTTGGTACCTTGATGATGGTACAATCATTGGCGATACGCTTGAAGTGGATAAAGATCTGCGTATTATTGAAAATGAAGGCCCAGTTAGAGGTTTGCATCTCAATGTTAAGAAAAAGGAAGTATTTTGGCCTTCCGTCGATCCCAGAAGTGTTGATGATGGTGTTTTCCATCCTGAGATTGGTAGACCGTCTAATGGTGTTAAACTTTTGGGAGGTCCTATGAGTTTGGACTTAAAATTTATTAGTGATATGCTGCTGAGTCGAGTGGATAAGACTCTTCAACTTATGACTGCCATCAAAAAGCTCAAGGACCCCCAAAGTGAGATGCTATTACTTCGTAATTGTACGGGTGTTTCTAGATTATATTTTGCATTACGTACTACCAATCTTGCTGCCCTTCAGCAAGCTACTAAGATCTTTGACGAGCATTTGTTCAAGTATTTGAGGCTCCTTATCACCGGTGATGGCCCTGGATTTGGGCCTTTACAGCAGAGATTAGCTACCTTGCCTATCAGAGATGGTGGCTTTGGCATATACACCATAACATACACCCGAGCCTACTGTTATATCACATCTCAATGTGAGACGGCTTCTGTGCAAAAGGCGAACCTTGGTGACCTTTTCCCTACCAACAAAGGTCATGTTTATCAGTTGGCTATGCATAATTTTATTCAGGTATGTGGATTGCCTTCTTCTTATTGCGTTGATGATACTGCCCCTCCCTCCATGCATTCCTTAGCAGTTACTTACTTTTATGCAATTAAGAAGAAGCTCCCAGACCAGTTTTCTATGTCTGCTAGAGATTCAATTTTATGGCAGTGTAACCAAGTTAAGCATGCTCAAGATTATTTATTGGCGATTCCTATCAGTGGGCTTAACCAATGCCTTGGGCCGAGGCAGTTTAGAGTTGTCCTTTGCTACTGATTGGGTATCCCTTTGTTTGTTGAGAATGGGTCATGCTCTAGCTGTAACAAGCCTATCGATATTTATGGAGATCATGCACTTCACTGTGCTAAGGATGTTGGGTATAAGTTTCGACATGACTTTGTGCGTGATATAGTTGCTGACATTTGTTACAAATCTAGTGTACCTGCGCACAAGGAAGTTTCTCTTGTCCTTTAGACGGATGACGGCAAAGATCTAAGACCAGCTGATATCCTCGTTCTTAACTGGGAAAATGGTAAGGATGTCTACATGGATGTTACAGGGATTTATCCATTCACAGGTGATGGCATTCGCTCTTTTGTTCCGGGCAAAGCCATTTCTAATGCTATTTCTCGAAAACGCACTAAGTATTTGGATAAGTGTGTTTCACTTGGTTATGGTCTTGGTATTTTAGCTTTATCTACCTTAGGAGAACTAGGTGAGGATACTTTGTGTTTTTTTAAGCGTCTGAAGAACTGCTTAGTTAATAATGATGCTAGTAGTGGTGTTGGTAGCTTTATTTTTCATAGATTAGGTATCGCTATTCAAAAAGGTGTTGGTTCCCAGCTTGTCGCTAGGTTGCCAACCAAAAGTATGTAATTTTCATAATTTCTTATTATAAAAATGATTTAATGATAATAATTTTATAAAAAAAAAATATTAAAAAAATATTTAGTATAATAATAATTCATTCTACTAAAAAATCATAAGATTAAAAAAATCCGATAGATACTATTTTGAAAATTAACGTGAGCAAACATTAAATTTTCAGCATTTTGGGTTTCAGTCTTACTTATATTAATTGAATAGATAAAATCATATGTACTCCGATTTCTCTCTAAACAACATGAAGAACATGACTGCCCAATAAGCCTTAAAGCTAGATTTTTCTAACACCGATTTTTTTATTGAAGCACCATAAAAATAATTAGGTTTAGATATAATTATTCGATATGTTCATTTGTACAAATATCTATAAATATTTAGATTTATGTATAAATTTATGAATATATAGATTTTGTATAAAAAAATAAGTGTTAGATTATAGGAAGTATCGCCTCATAGAGTATCTGAGAGGTATCCCAGAGTATCCCCTACCCTTTTTGTAATAAAAAAAAGGTGACACTTTAAAATGGAATATCTGATACGTATCCCCAGGTATCCCCAAGTATCTGATACTGATACGGTGCCGATACGGATACGTCACCAATTTTGAAGCATCTGTGCTTCATAGATTGGAACCCTTCCAGTTCCAAACCCCAACAAATTACTTAGGGATCCACATTGGTCTGACTCTGTAGTTGTACAGCTTCAGGGTGGAAGTATGGCACAACTTGTACAATACAATATGTTTTAGTCCCAGTTAACTCATGCTCCCTCCCCCTGCGGAGGTAGGGGTTCGAACCCTATAATTGTTGAAATCCACTCCAATTTAAGGAGTTTGGATGTAGTTTAGGGACCACTAGTCAAGGGCATCAAAAAAAAAAAAAACTCATGGTAGCGTCTTTTATTCCAAAGCACAAATCCTCTTCGAGCTTACTTAAACTATTCACAATTTTTCGTAGGGCGGCATTTTTTCTTTTTTCTTTTGATACCTTAGACCAGTGGTTCTCAGATTACATCCAAACTCCTTAAATTAGAATGAATTTTGGCAATTACAAGGTTCCAATCCTTGCCTCTCCAGGGGAGGGAGCATACCAACCATCATACCACTTAATGATCGGCAATGGCTGCATTTTATTTTTACCTACTAGATTTCTATTTTATTTTAATGAAAAATCTAATATATTAATTAAGCAATACAATACAGAAGATCTATAATTTCATTTTTATCAAAAATATTAGAAGTAATACTTTTTTTTGCACTCGTTGGTGCAAGTGCGTTGACATATGTTGAACTCTTCCGATCTTTGCTTCTTTATCCACTGAGTCTGCTGCTGCATTGTGATTCTGCTTATATATTTTACCTAGGCTTGTGGTAGTTTTTCTAAAATAAAAAATAGATTCTTCTATAGTATTCTTCGTTATCCATGAAGCATATGTACCTTGTTTTTTTGATAGAATCTTCCAAGAGCTTACAGTCTGTGACAATACAGACACTTGAAAATACATTGTCTTTTAGGCATTTTAAAGCCTCCAATAACGCTTTTTCTTGTGCATGTAATGTCGAAGGCGCCCACTCTGAGCCTGTTCAAATATGCATGAAAGCTTCTTGGTCGTCCGAGTATAGAATGAAAGCATATCCCATGGATAGATTCTCTTTTTTATATGTCGCATCAATTAATATTATCCAATCTGCCCTGACGTTGTTCCACGAATGTTTGAGAGACTTCGTTTTATGGATACCTTGATTTTTGGCCTTTTCCTTGAAGGTTGTAATCTGGATGAATTTTTTAATTTGTTGAATTAATGAGGTTGGGTCCGGGTTGGTTTTCCTAAAGATTACCTCGCATATATATTTCCAAATGAACCAAAGTTTGGTGGCAATTTGTTCACAAAATTGCGAGAAGTTTGGATTTAAGATCCATAATCTAATAGAATATGTGATAATATGTGAATTGACTGCGTCTAAAGAGCAACGAAACCAAACTGATCTAACAAAAGGACATGTTCTGAAGAGGTGATTTTCCGTTTCCATTGCTTGATTATTGCACGTTGGACACTCTAGAGAAATCTCTGGATTATGAGCTACTAGTCTACTTATGGTCGGAGAGCTTTCTGAACTAATTTCCAAATAAACAGTCTAATATGAGGAAGTGTCCGCGTTTCCTTAATTTTTCCAAAGGAAATCGACATTAATCTTATTATCAAAATTTTGATTAATGAGAAAATTGCAGATATTTTTTGCCCTAAAATCTCCTGAGTGGTGGTGTATCCATCTTATTATGTCTCCGTCTGCTTTATTTGGAGTAAGAGCTAGGATTTTTTTCTTTTATTTATGGAGAGAAAAATTAATCTAGTTTCTCGATGTCCAAGAATACTTCGTTGTTTATTAGCTCTTGAAATTTTTGCGGCAAAGTATGTTCTCTATCCCTTGGTTTTTTTATTCTGTCCGAGTTAGGAATCCAATTGTCCTCCCAAATCTTCGTATCCGCTCCATTTTTCACTTGCCAAATATAATTTCCTTTTATAATATTTTGAACCTTTTGTATGCTTTCCAAATCCAAGATAGTTCATAGTTTCTTGTAGGATCAAAGGGATTGAAGTTGTAGAAATATTCCACTTCAAGAAGTTTCACCAAAAGTTGGTCTTTTTCTGGCATTGCTCTGATAGCCATCTTTGTTAATATAGCTATATTGAAATTATGATGATTCTTTATTCCCAAGCCCTCTTGCGATTTTGGTTCACACATGCCGCTCTGCGCATTTATATAAGCACCTTTTCCTTTTGACCCATCTTTATTCCACCAAAAATCTCTTTAAATTTTATCTAATTTATCTAAGGTGTCTTTGGGAAGAGCTAGCATCTGCAACTGATATGTTGGGTAAGATTGTAGAATGGATTGAATTAAGACTGTCTTACCAGAGCAAGTTTTCTTTCCAACCTTCTAAATCTAAAGTACTATAATGTTTTTGAAGAAATGGTTCGAAATTTTCTTTCATGTTTCTATCAAAGAAGAGGGGAGTTCCGAGGTATCTGTCTTTTTAGTCATCAGCGGAACTTTAAGGGTTTTTGCTATTATTTTACTATTTTTGAGATGAATTTTGACACTCAAATAGATACCTGCTTTTTGAAAATTTACCATTTGGCATGTAATCCCCCCAAAGTTAGATAAAATATCCGATAATTTTTTGCCTCCCCCAGGTCGCTTTGGTGTAAAGAAAACAATCATCGGCGAAAAAAAGGTGGGAGATAGTAGGGGCATACTAATTTATTTCAATCCTCGAGATTTTATTTTCTCTTATAGATTTTTCAAGGAGTCTTGAGAGGATATCCATGCAAATTAGGAAAAGATACGTGGATAGAGGATCACCTTGTCTTAATCCCCTTGAATTGGAAAAAGTTGGACCTGGGGATCCGTTTAGAAGGATAAGGAAAGATGTAGTGGAAATGCATTGAAGGATGAGGTTAACCCAGTCATCACTCAAAACCAATAAAGGATAAATCTTTTTTAATAAAAGGTCACTCAACTCTATCGAAAGCTTTGGAAATATCGATCTTGAGAGCTAAAATATCTTCTTCTTTTTTTAAGTTTTCATCGAATGAATCAGTTCATGGGCGATGATAATATTATATGTAATTTGTCTCCCTGGTATAAAAGCAAATTGATTAAGGGATATGATCTTATTTAAAATGGGTTTTAATCTATTAGATAATATTTTAGAGATAAGTTTATAAATTATGTTCCTAAGGAGGTGTTGATACTTTTGAGATAAGAGTAATAAACGAATGGTTAAATTCTTGTGTCATAATCCCTGTTCTAAAAAGATCTTGCATGGTACTTGTTATACCTGGCCCTAAAATTTCCCAATTATCTTTGAAAAAACCCGGTTAAGAATCGTCCAGGACAGGAGCTCCCCAAGGGTTCATTTTAGATAAAGTGAGGATTGAATTTTCGTATGAGATACAAGGTTGGATTATTTCTCACAGGTCAACATTGTAGTTACTCATTTGAGAAGCTCCAATATGAGTGAAATTATTGATTAAGAGGGAATTGATTTGGTCTCTATATGAAATCCAAAGACCCGAAGGTTCTCGAAGGGAATGAATTGCATTGATATTTTTTTTGTTTGAGGCAGAGGCATAAAAGTATTCGGTGTTCTGATCATATTCTTTAAATAATTTATCCCTAGATAATTGAGGATAATAGTCATTTCTAATTTCGTACCATTTTTCCAGTTCTTCTTGGAAATTCTTGAGGTTATCTATTTTGGACAATAAGTTTTCGGATTTGTGTATGGTATCTATTTTGTTATTGAGATTTTTGATATTTTTATGAATATTACCGAAAACATCGGAATTCCAATTAGCTAGGTCTGAGGAAAGAGATTTTAGGTTAGATGCGAAATTTCTAGCTGAGGAATTTGAGGAGTTAAGATTCCAAGACGCTGCCACTACTGTTGATAAAGAAGGGTGAGTAATCCAAGACCTAATGCTTCTAAAATGTTTAAGAAGTCTTTTTGTTTCCAGGTTGGATCAAAAACGATAGGAGTATGGTCATAAACTACTCTTGTTAAGTGACTTACCTTTGTGTTATGGAAAATTTGAATCCACTTGTAAGATATCATGTTCTATCTATCCTTTTGCATATACATATCCGCTTATGTTGTTTGACCAGGTAAATAAATCTCCTTTATATCCCGCATCTTGGAGTCCCAAAGAGTCTATAACCTGAGTGGCAGAAGCCTTACTGCTTGAGCTCAAATGGTTTCCACCTTGTTTTTCTCCCCGATCCAAGATGATATTTAAGTCTCCAATTAGGACCCATGGCTTTTGAACTTGTTTAGAAAGATATGATCAAATATGTGACCATTGTGTTATTTTTCATCTACTTCAACTGCAGCGTAAACACAAGTAATTTATATTTCTTTGTTGATGTAGTTTTTATAGTGGTAGTAAAGTTCATTCAAAGACTTGTAAAGATTTGATTTCAGACTTAATAGTAAAAATATATACAAAAAAAGTTGTCACAATATATCGAGAGAACTGGGACTCCGGTTTCCACCATTAATCACATTCAATTGGTTCGTATATTGATTCATAACAATTCTAGCTCTTTTATGGACTCTATTTCTTTTCCAAAAGTATATTTTATAAAAGATTAATTGTAAATCATAAGCATAACACATCAAAAGCTCTAAGTCTAAGCATACGTCATCAGACAAAATCACAACTAATTAATAAAAATCATAAATCAATTAAATCAATGCAAAAAGTCATGAAGAATCATTATAGTTACAAATTAATTGTGAAACATGGCTTCCTCCTTCGTCCAAGTATTGGGGTTTATCTCATTGTGTTGGAGACACGCTCAAAATATGGATTCATAGCTCAAAAGGTGTCTTTACAATGGTGAAAAGGAGAAAAGTAATAAAACATAAAAGTGTAAAGTTTATAATCGTTACATGTCAAATGTTACAACGGTGTTGTACTGTGGCAAGAATGGCAGCCTAGTATTGTAGTAAAAGTTGTGACTGACTTCTGCAGGCTTTTGTTCTTCATCTCCTTCTTCACCAACATCAGCAGGAAGCTTTCATGCACTTCTTTTCTTCGGATCTGTGGCCTCTGCCTTCACCCCCAAACTATCCCAAAGTCTTGACTCCTTCCTTGGACATGAAGAAACCTATATATACCCAGTGTAAGTGTAAATTATCCACATATCCAGGTGGAAACATCCTAAGCTATGACACACCCAGAAACGAAGAAACGCGAAGCATGGAATGAAGACCAACAGGCGCGAGATTCAAGGAGCCACGTGGATCGGGCGAGATTTCTCTACAACTATCGGACAAGACTTGACCCCAGGCTCCTGACAAAGCTGACAAGACAAGACACGGCGGGTCAAACGAGGAGCTGTGGTCAAATGGATAAGAAGATACGTGTCACATCGGCCAAATAAGAAGGGCGACACACAATACATGCGACATCATGACAAGAGAACACCCGAAGAGGTCGGCTCGGACAAGAGACAGGCGAAGGAATCAAGATACATCGGCCACATGCATAGAAGAAGGGATGACATAAGCAGGCCCGATCACATAACTTTAGAATAGATGTAACATGACCAACACCTTAACATTGGTTGTATGAAACCTCTCCTATAAATAGAGTAACTTGTATCCAAGAAGAGGTAGGTTAGAATTGGGAGAGAGAGGGAGAATAGATTTCACCAAGTAAGAGGAGAGTAAGAAGGAGTTAGTCGTGTAAGAAGTTTGGTCAAGAGCAACACCTTTGTAACACTTTGAAGTAACAAGATTCACCCTTTCACCCCCGTGGACGTAGGTAATCATACCGAACCACGTATATCTTGTGTTCATTGTTGAGTGTTTGCTTTCATTTGCATGAGTAGGAGGTTTATATCCTTTGCATGTAGTTTGTAGTAAAATACATCTACATTCTGGCGCCGACTAATGGGACTCGACTAAGATCTCCGGATACCTTGTCCTGGCGACCTTCAGAGACGATCAAAAGCTCCTAAATACACGTTAATGTGTTGTAGTTGAAGCTAGGATGAACTATGTTGGTCGAAGTGATGTTGTTTTGAGACATTTACCACGTATGTAGAGTTATAGCAGTAGCAGCGCCTTCAAAAAGTGAGGATTACCCATAGTTTGATTGGCATAGAACCTCCATAAGCTCACCGGCGACTAGCAGTTCGGGTTATAAGCTAAGGGGAGAATATGCTGAAAGGACGACTGTTTGTTTTCGATAGTTGAGTGATTTTTAGTTAAGTGAGTTGTCCTCCAGCTACGGTATAAAGTTGGGTGCTCGGATTTACCAAAGGTTTGCGTTTTAGATGTTACCTCGTGTGTTAAGCTATCAACCATAGGGAGTTTTTCTTGCCGGTGATATAGTATAAGTCATCGGAAAGATCATGGTCATATCTCGAGGAAGTAGAGTTTGTAGTACTTGATTCGATCCTTGGGGTTATGTGACATACCTTTTAATCGTCACGTGCACAAGTTTAATGATTTGGAGCATATAGAATAAAGGACAAGCTAACTTAAATGCATAGGACGGGTACTGAAAGCGACGTCGTACGGAGTAACAACGACAAAGAAGTAGGGTCTGCCACAGTTTCATCATAAGGCCAAACTAGGGTAGATAGGCAGAACCCACCTGACAAATGGAGTAGTAGTAATTGTGCAGTCAGTCGAACTTTTTCCTCTATTGTTTGAAATTTTTGTTTGTGATAATAGGTCAAAGTAAGGTGTTCTTTGTATTTGCTGACATAGGTAGGGGCGATACTCGGATAACTACGTGACGTACCCGATGGCTAGCACTTCAGGAACGATAAGGATATTGAGGAATCGTACATCAAATAGCTGCAGCATGCAGGAAGGGGTAACAGGGCCGAGGCAAGAAGACAGTCGACAACCACCGCCCGAGGAATCTCATGCAGCTGCATGGGGAATGCCAATTGTCGATGAGGAGGTGGATTTGGGGCAAGATGATAGCACCCTACCCTTGGACCAGGTTATCTTGACCCAGAGAAGAGTTGACCAAGTTGACGGGCTAACGGCTTCAGATACAGACGATGACGAGGAAGCACTTGCAGCACAAGCCCATAGACAAAGAGTGAGGCAACAAGTTGAGTACTAGGAAGCCTTAGGTAGAGAACAAGAGCATCTCAGGCAGATTCAACTGGGGCGAGGAGCAGCCAGCAACATCGGCCCAACACCCGTTCACGCGGTCGGCCATGTAACCGACCCGATACTACCTCCACCTCCCACATATGCACCATTACAGCCTCGGCCACACCATCCCAATGGACACTCTAGTCACGAAAGCACTGACCCGACACTCTTATCCATTCTAGAAAGTCAAAGAAGGCAAGAAGCGGAACTAAGAGAGCTCCAACAACGGAACCTCGCCTTAGAATATGAGAACTATCAGTTGAGGAATCAGATAACCAGATCAAGAGGCTCGTCTAGCCGAGGAACATCGATGCATCATGAAAGATTAGGTCACTCACCACCTATGATGGGACCGAGCAACCCTAATCATCCCGGCCAATCAGGTCAACCACCATTGCCTCCGGTACCCCCCACGCAAAGATACGGGCTACCCAAGGACTCGTCCACTGACGAGGATAGGCGAGGAAGGGACGGGCTACATGATCGAGCAACAGAGGCTAAACTTAAGGAATTGGAGGAAAAAATCAAAGAGCTCTCGGGCGGAAGCGAAGAGAACAAGTTGGAAGAGATCATGTGTGAAGCCGAGAAGACACCTTTTTCTCAGGAACTCGAAAAAATGTCGTTCCCTCCCAAGTGTACTTTACCTACATTTCCTTCTAGATTTAACGGAACATGGGATGCGATCGAGCATCTAAAGATGTACACCATGTCATTGATCCAATGGAGGAACAACCCGGTAGTTATGTATAAATTATTTCCAGCTAGCCTGGAGGGCGAGGCACGAGATTGGTTTTATTCGCTCACACCTGGGTCGATAAACGGGTATGATGCGCTAGTTGAAGCCTTCCTAGAAACCTACATGCACAACAACCGACCTCGGACAAGAATGAACAAGTTGTTTACCCTCGCCCGAAGATTCATGGAGCCCTTAAGAACCTTGACCGATAGGTGGAGGAAACTATGTACTAAAATTGGGAAGGTGCCGGTGGATCAGGCCATCTTTGGGTTTGAAAACGCGTTAGGGAGATCAGACCCCATCTGGATAGCCATGTTCTCCGAGAAACCAAAAACCTTAAAGGAGATGAGAAAAATGCAGGAGCATTACATCGCTTTGGAAGAAATTCAGGCCGAGTCAAGGGATAGAGGAATACAAGAAGCTAGTGTTGAATCTGGTATCGAAGCCAAAACGATCACGGATGATCCTATGAGGCATCCATAAAATAGATCGGACCATCCCCCGAGGGGAAGCGAGAAGAGAGAATGGATGGCCAAAGGGAAGAAGCCGAGATAGGAGGCCCGATCATATACCCCTCTCAATGCTTCTTTGGAGGAGGTATTTAAGGAAGTCGAGAAGAGAAACGACATCAACTACCCAGCGTCAAGGGGGGTTCAGTTCCAAGAGACCAAGGATCACCCAGAATATCGTTAAGAATCTCATCCGGGACGGGTATCTAAGGCAGTTCGTTCGACACCCATCTCGGCCGACAACAACACCCGATATACCGGTTCATCAAGTACGTATTGATAGAACGACTCAGTTTGTGAGTACCATTTCACACTCATCTGTTCAAGGTTATGCTCTCGGCCCGGTAATTACCTCTAGAATCCACAAAAGGGACCACGATGGTAAAGAAATATTTAGTGTAGCCAAGGCTTTTCCCATGGAACCTTGGATGGTGCAACCCATTTCGTTCTCGGCTAAGGATGTCCCAGCCAATGGGAAAGCATACGGCGACCCCTTGGTCATCACTCTATTGATTGAGGATTGGGGCGTAAGGAGAATCCTGGTGGATAGTGGAAGTTCAGTCGAGGTGTTATTTTACGATACGTTTAGGAGGATGAAGCTATCGGACGACATCCTCGTCCCATCAACATATCGCATCTACGGCTTCAATGGTACTGTAACTATTCCCAAGGGCGAAGTGACCTTAAGGGTTTCAGACGGTGGAGGATACCTCGATACACTAACCACCTTTTGCGTGGTCGACGTCGCCTCACCTTATGAAGCAATCATCGGGCGTCCATGGATCGCTGAGATTAAGGGGGTAGCATCGGCATACCATCAGAGGTTAAGATTCCCGAATTGCAAGGGAATAGCTGAATTTGTGGGCGACTCCCAGGAAGCACGACAGTGCATGAAGGTTGATGTAGAAATTAATGAAGAACGGCGAGCTCGGCAAAATCAAGAGAAGAACAAAGCAAAGCAAATTCAGACGGCAAGAGAATTGGAAGAAGTGATTTCACAAGTTGCAATGGCATATGAGACCCAGGGGAAAGAACGAAGCAAAGACGCTCTATAGCAATCAAAGGAAGCGGCTCTATTCCGGGAAGCCAAATCCAATTTCTCGGCGGTTGAGCCTACTTGGGAAGTAAATTTGGGGACGATAGAGGCGCAAAAAATAGTAAGGATCGGGACACTGTTATCGGATGAACAAGCAAGTTAACTCACAACGGTGTTAAGGGAAAACTTAGACACATTTTCCTGGGAAGTACGTGACTTAGAGGGAATTGACCCAAAGGTCTGCTGCCATCACCTAAAGATCGATCTGAAATTCAAACTAGTGAGGCAAAAAATGAGGCGCATCGCGCCAGAATTACAGGCAGCAGTCGAGGCCGAGCTAAAGAAGCTACAAGAATCCGGAATAATCAGGAAATCCTATTACCCAAAATGGATATCTAACATGGTCGTGGTACCGAAAAAGAAAGGAGGAGTCATAATATGTATTGATTTTAGCAACTTGAACAAATCCTACCCGAAGGACAGTTTCCACCTCTACAGCATAGATCAATTAGTAGAA
Source organism: Papaver bracteatum (assembly GCA_023529315.1). Taxonomy (NCBI): domain Eukaryota; kingdom Viridiplantae; phylum Streptophyta; class Magnoliopsida; order Ranunculales; family Papaveraceae; genus Papaver; species Papaver bracteatum. The sequence continues at coordinate 379,355 of JAJJWX010002781.1, read as the reverse complement.
TCAATAATCGGATACGAGGCGATGACTCTTAATGGATGGATACATGGGATACAACCAAATACCGTTGGCACCCGAGGACCAGGAGCATACTTTCTTCTTTACACCAAGGGGATTGTATTGTTACACCAAGATGCCATTCGGACTTATAAATGTTGGGGATACATACCAGAGATTGGTAGGTGACATGTTTGAAGACAAGATTCACAACACCATAGAATTTTATGTGGATGACATGTTAGTTAAGAGTCTCCGAGCTAAGGACCACGTCCGAGACCTTCGGGAGATTTTTCAGACAATGAGGAAACACAATATGAAGATTAACCCCTCCAAGTGCGACTTTTGGGTCACATCAGGGAAATTCTTGGGGTATATCATCACCCCTAGAGGAATAGAAATGGGTCCCGAGAATGTCCGGGCAATCCTTGAAATGCCATCTCCCGCGACGGTAAAAGACGTGTAGAAACTAAATGGTTGCATAAAAACCTATAAATTCGCAAAGATTGGGGTCATTGAGATTTGTATCACAAACATCGGACAAATGCAAGGCCTTTTTGGTCACGACATTTTGAAGAAATGAGAAAAATTTCAATGGACGGACGCCAAGTTGTCAGAGACTTTAGAAGAGGCCTTTCAAAATATCAAGTTACATCTAGCTAGCCTCCGGTTCTTTAATCGAGGCCCGAGATTTCCGTCATCCTATACTTAGGGGCGACACCCTATGCCATTAGTGCAGTGCTAGTAATATCGGAGGGAAATGTGGTGAAGCTAGTATATTTCACTAGTAAAACATTAAGTCCGGCCGAGAGAAACTATACAAGAATGAAGCATATGGTACTCGTGCTAGCTTTTGCCGCTTCTAAACTCCGAACATATTTTCAAGCTCACCGAATACGGGTGCTCACCAAATCTCCTATCGAAGCAGTCTTGGATAGTGCTGGACGATCAGGAAGAATCTCCAAATGGGGAGCCTTAATCAAGCAATATGATGTGGTGTACGAGACAAGAACCGCTATCAAAGGACAAGTAGTGGCCGATTTCTTGGCAGATTTCCCCCTTAGTGATGAGGATGAGGTAGAAGATATACCGGGGATGGTGGAGGAACAAGAGGAACCAGCGGACCTACTAGCCGCCAATAGTCCTACACGCTGGGAGGTCTTCGTCGATGGGGCATCGAACTAGGAAGGATCAGGCCTCGGGCTAGTATTTACCACGCCGAAGGGGAGGAATATCGTGCATTCATTCAGACTAGAATTCAAGGCAACTAACAATGTCACCGAGTATGAAGCGGTGATCCATGTTTTACGAATAATTGTGGAAATGGGGATGCAAGAGGTCTTCTTGACTAGTAACTCACAACTAGTGATCCAGCAGATTACGGGCCAATACGCTACACACGATCCGGTGCTACAAAAGTATTGGGAGCTCGCCCAATTCTACATCAAGAAAATACCCAACATTAGATTCCGCCACATTTTCCAAAAAGATAACAGACACTCGGACGCTCTATCATACATCGCCTCACATCTAGTGGACCCGAGCATTGAAGGAATACTTGTTATGAGGCTTCTTACCCCTTCTATCCCGGAAACACCAGACGTACGGGTCAACGTGGCTATTAACACAGTCGGGAGATACAAAGAAGGCGATTGGAGAAATCCGATACATCAGTAATTAGAGATGGGTGAGCTACCCGAGGGCCGGTCCGAGATAAACAAAATCAAAAGCAAGTCGGGTGCCTACGAGTTAAGGGAAGGGATCTTATATAGGAAATCTTACCTAAGACCACTCCTACGATGCTTGAGTAAAGAAGAGGGCCATATAATCCTACACGAACTACATTATGGAGCGGCTGGAAATCACAGCTCGAGCAGAAGCTTTTCGTCCAAGGAAAAAACAATGGGCTACTTTTGGGTGCACATGAACGAAGATGCAAAGCAAATGGCGAAAGCTTGTGAATAATGTCAGCGTTTTGGGAAGAAAATTCATGCTCCAAGAGTACCTTTAAACTCAGTCATAAGCTCGTGTCCCTTTTCTAAGTGGGGCGTAGACATTTTCGGGCCATTACATGTAGGAACAGGGCAAAGAAATTATTTGATCGTAGCCACTGATTACTTTACCAAATGGGTAGAGGCGGCACGACTAAGGCACATTTGGGACAAAGATGTCTTTAAGTTTATTTGGGAAAATATCATTTGCCGCTTCGGGGTCCCTGCAACAATCGTCTCTGACAATGGAAAACAATTACAGGGCGAGAACATTGATCTCCTATTCAACACTTACAACATCAGAAAGAGTAAAGCTACCCCGATTTACCCCAGAGTAATGGCCAAGCCGAGATTACTAACAAAACCATCGCCGATAACATGAAGAAGAAACTAGATGGGGAATATGGTAATTGGTATGAGGAGTTATATAATGTTCTGTGGGCATACAGAACCACACGGAGGGAGGCTACGGGATTCTCTCCGTTTATGCTCACTTATGGAACCGAGGCAATTATACCAACGTAAGGAATGATCCCCACTACAAGAATCGAGGCTTGGAGGCGAAACGTCTCGTCCGACCTAATTTTGGCAAAGCTCGATGATCTGGAAGAAACAAGGGAGATGGCACTACAAAAGATGGAAAACTACCAAAGGAGGTTACATCGAGAATACAACAAGCGAGTTCGACCGAGAGAATTCAACCCCGGGGAACAAGTATTAAAGTTTTTGGCTGAATGGGAACGAGACAAAAAGGGCGTAAAATTAGCACCGAAGTGGGCTGGACCGTATATAATTGAGTCAAAGGAATGCGAGGGGTCGTATCGGCTACTGCGACTCGATGGAACAAAAGAGCCCAAACCGTGGAACATCAAGTACTTGAAACTCTACCACCCCTGACGGGCGACGCGCAGAAAAAAAAGGTAAGCATACATGTCTTCTATCTCTTTGAAACCGTGAGGGGTATGAGGTAGGGCATGAGCGATTAATGGTCATTCTTACTTGGGGAAAATCCAGTGTGGAAGTGCCGAGGTGACTTACACTCGAATGGTCATTCGTACTCGGGGCAAAGCTAGTGTGGAAGTGCCGAGGTGACTTACACTCGAATGGGCATTCGTACTCGGGGCAAATCCAGTGTGGAAGTGCCGAGGTGCCTTACAGTCGCCTGGCTATTCGTACTCGGGGCAGTGGCAGTGTACAAGTGCCGAGGTAGCCTAAGGGTTCTGGTGGTTGGAAACCAGTTCCAAAGGTTGTTGAGACACGAGGTCTCCTTATCTAGGTGGCCTACTTACATTTGAAAGGTCGCCCCCATTGCAGGTGGCCGTGTCCACTTGCCCGAGACTGGTTGGTCGATAAATGCTCGGGAATATCGGGCCTATAACTAGGTTGACCGGTACCCTTCCACTGAATCCAAGAGATAGTGATGAGATACCCCGATCAGGAAATGGCATTGGGCCCGATGACCCTCCTTGTTGGGTGTGTTCGACAGAAAAGGTTAAAATACTAACTTACTTAAACAACAATTGCAGGAACGATAGGAGAAACAAAATATAATTCGATAATCTTCATGCGTATATGAAGAAAGTACGAAAAGTTTCACGCAACCATATGAAACAAAAAGTTTAGCGGAAATAAAACAAACAACATCGGCGACGCAGCACCCCCATTAAAACAAACGAACAATGCATCAGAAATAAAAAGGGGGGGGGGTCGAAAGAAGTTATTGTATTTTTAGGTAAGCCTTCGAATGGAATCATTTTCGAATAGTTCCTGGAGAGGAGAATCGGACTGAGTTGATCTCTGTGAATCGTTGATAAACTCAGTTCAAAAATTTCTTCGATCTACATCTTTCTTCATTAATTCTTTGTTAGTTTCAGGTGTTTTTGATCTTGGAAATATAGTGATTCAAATCATTAGGTATTAATGGAGCTTCACTGATCGAGATTGATTGTAATATGGCTGAAGGAAAGTCAGATGAGGTTTCAAGGGTTGTTAACATTACTCAAGTTTCAGAAAAATGTCCTTCGATTTCTTTGATTGATGATCAAGGAGATATTAGGTATGATTCATGGAAATTTTCTCTGATAGGTAGATTGGATTTTCTTCGAATTAAGTTTGCAGAAGCGATGAATATTTTAAAAGGTCAATGGAAATTATCTGGAAGTTGTCAATTAATCCCTTTGGGGAAAGGTTTTTTCACAATTAAGCTTTCTAATGAAGAAGATAAAAATTATATATCAAATTATAGATGGGAGGTCCAAGATCAGGTATTGAGAATTAGAAAATGGATTCCAAATTTTAGGCCTGAAAATCAAAGAAACTATCATGTTTTAATATGGGTCTCTTTACCAGGATTAAGCTTGGAATACTGGGATGAGAAAACCTTATTTACAATCTGTGATGTAATTGGAAATCCAGTTAAGGTGGATGAAGCTACTCTTAACTTTTCAAGTGGGTATGCAGCAAAGGTTTTGGTTGAAGTTAATCTGGCTAATCAAATTCCTAACAAGTTGTGGATTATTACAAAATATGGAAGTTTCTCTCAGGGTGTTGTTCTTCACAATTTGCCCAAATTTTGTTCTAAATGCAAAATAGTTGGTCATACTTTATCAGAATGCAGGTTTCAGAATTCACAAGGACAATCATCTAACATTCCTACTGAAAGGGTGGAAAAACCAATTTCTCAACCTCAAGTGGAAAATATTCAGGTTCCTTTTGATATTTGTCCTCCTCAAGTTGTGACCAATTTTAGCAATACTGTATCAGCAGATGAAATTCCAATATAAAATGGTAGATTCAGTTCTTTACAAGATGCAGAGGTGATAGTGGAAGACACTTGTGGTGAAAAACTAGAACAGGAAATTCTCACTCCTACAAAGATTCTCAAAATGGTATAAGACAATTCAGTTGACAAAAGTGAAGTTAAGTATATTAATGGTAAAACTGGTTCTATTTCTTCTGAAAGGATACATGTTACTTCATGGTCCAGAATTGTTCAAAAACCTACAGATTCTTCAACTATGTCAAGGGAAGCAAAGATCACACAAAGTCAGGTATCAACTACTCAAGCTTCATCTAGCACTCAATTACCTAGCAAGTACAATTTTAGGAAAAATCAAGGAAAAGGGGGCACAAAAGGCCTCCAATACAAACCATGAGAGTCTTATATTGGAATCTAAGAGGCCTTAGGAGAGTCATGTCTCAAAATAAATTATGGACTCTCATAAACCAGTTTAATCCTTCAGTGGTATGGGTTATTGAACCTAAAGTTTACTGTACTTCTTCATTTTGCAATAAATTGAATCTACTAGTGTAGGTACCAAATATCACAAGGCATTAACTTACGAACATCGTGACAAATATAAGAGGAAAGAACTACAAAACAATACGAAGATAGAGGAAGCACAGGGAAGAAGTATAAAGATTTGCGAAGATAGAATAATCGTACGAAGATGTGTTGCGATACTTCGCAACACATATACAAATTGTACAAAGTTCATTATTAATAGGAGTTCAAATGTAAAATTCGAGAGGTTATTTTAGTGAGTATTAGAAATTATCTTAGGAAAGAGAATAGAGAAAGTTGTAACTATTCTAGTTCCATTTAGATACTTCTTTGTAATCAATTGAGAGGATTAATAAGAAAGTTGTCATTCAACATCAAGAACTTCTCAAGTTTTACTAATTCTATTGAGGGTGTAGTTGTAGGTTATTCTGCAACTACATAATTGGCGCTAGAAACAGGGAACTTGAGGATTGTGATAGCCAAAATTTGAAGGAATTGTGGAAATTTTGAAGATTAAATGGAGTCAGTGGATGGAGATTGCAAAAAAGAAGAATGTAATATGATCGCAAAGACAATGATTGATGAATTTCATAATAACATGAAGGGAAAGATATACAAGCGAGATTGTAAAGGAAGAAAGATCATGGAGGAGGAGAAAATAACAACTTTAGAAGAATGGGAAAAACAGAAAATCACATTTTCAGTAGCAAAAATTCCAAATGAAGACTTGAACCACACTTCACCATTGGTGATCACAGTTCCAGTCATGCGAGAAGATAAGAAAGCTATAGAAAAATGGAAATTAAACCGAATCTTGGTTGATACAGGGAGTTCTGTTAATATCATATTCTATCATGCACTTAAAGGGATGGGAATTAAAGATGAAGAAATCACAAATTCAAAATGTCTCATTCATGGAGTGGGAAAATCTACAACAAAATCTAAAGGGGAAATAGCACGGTGAATATTGCTAGGAGAAATCGAAACACATATAGTCTTATGTGTGATAGATATGGAATCTCCATATAATATGCTAATAGGAAGGTCGTGGATTCATGCGATCAAAGTTGTTTCTTCAACATTACATCAGAAAATCAAATTTCCTACACCAAATGGAATACAGGAAATAAAAGGAGATCTTGATAGTGCAAAATTTTGTTATCAGATTGAAGTAAAATAGTGTGGGGGGATAGCAAGAAAGAAACAGTTTCGTAGAAAACTTGTGAAGGAGGTAAAAAAGAAAGAAGAATTCAGAGTGTATACAATAAGAGCAAAGGAAGGGAGAGGAATACCAAGTGAGATTCCAGAAAAAGAAGGGGAACCAGCAAAAATAATCAAAGAACCAACACCTATGGGGGAGCAAAATCCAATCTATGTTGCAGCTGAACCAACTAAAGAAGTAAATATTGGAAGTAAAGAGGAGCCTTTATTCTTGCGAATTGGAACTAAGATGAATGAAAAAGAAGAAAAGAGAACTATTGATCTCTTACGAGAATATAAAGATATATTCGCAGGAAGTGTAGATGAGATACTAGGAATTGATCCATCAGTGGCGTGTCATAGATTGAACATTGATAAAAACGTAAGACCATTCAAACAAAGAATAAGGAAGATATCACAAAATTATCATGCATAGATAGAAGAAGAATTACAAAAGATGTTGGATGCATGAATCATAAGGGAAGCAAAATACCAAGAATGGATTGCGAATATGGTCATTGTTCCGAAAAAGAATAAAAGGATAAGAATTTGTATAGATTTCACTGATCTAAACAAAGCCTTCCCCAAAGATATCTTTCCGTTACCAGACATACCACAAATGGTGGAATCAGCTGCAGGACATGATAGAGTCACTTCACTTGATGGATATAAAGGGTATAATCAAATATGACTCGCAGAAGAAGATCAAGAACATACTGCCTTTTTTGCTCCAAGAGGTTTGTATTGTTATGTGAAGATGCCATTTGGTTTGCGAAATGAGGGTGCTACATATAAACGAATGGTTGAAAAAGTGTTCGCAAAGTGGATACATAAAACTTTGGAAGTATATGTAGATGATATGTTGATAAAAAGCAAAGAAACCAAAGATCATGTGCAAGATTTAAAGGAAATATTTGAACAAATGAGAAAGTTCAACATCAAGTTAAATCCTGAGAAATGTATAATTGGAGTTGCGTCTGGAAAATTCTTGGGATATATAGTATCAAAGGAGGGAATACAAGTTGATCCAGAAAAAGTACAAGAAGTTCGTGACATGCCAACACCTGCAACAGTAAAGGAAGTACAAAAGCTGTAGTTGCAGGAATTCCCACACTACACCCTATTCAAGAATCTATCAATATTGATGACATAATTTGAAGATTAAGAACACTTTTTCATTAATATGACCTTAAGGAATTACAGAAATCAAGAACACATAACACTTAACAAAGGTTTTTCTCTCTCCTAAAAACTTTCCTAACACTCAAAAATTCATTACCCTCTCTGGAACTACTCATCTCCTTTATATAGGTATTTACATAGTGGATTACATCTCATGACAGCTCATTTACAGCTAAGATTCCCTTCAACTTTGGATCTGAGCTCTTGCGATAAATCGCAGCAGGCACCGCCTTTTTCTTTCGCTGGTTTTATTGATATATCGCAAACATGTCACACTTTCTTCGTGTTTCTGTCATTACGTCATTGTTTAAGTCATATTTGGATGTCTCGCAAAATATCATTGATGTGTCGCAGAATAGTCGTTTATTATTGATGTATCGTAGTACTCTTATCTATTTCGCAGGAATATTGTTGTGACAATATTATGTCCCTACATCTTGCCTCTTCTCATATCTTTTCTACGAAGAAGATAAAGATCATGAGAATTTAAGCTTCTTAATTTGCCGCAATTCCTTATCTTTTACCCGACAAAGTTCCCTACTTTACGCTTTTACTATTGACACGCGTCGATCTTTACCGTTTTACCCATCCGTCATCTATAAATACCATTCCTCTCGATTGTATTTCTTTATTCTTTCACCTTCTCTTTTTTCTTTAAAATCTTTTTTGTCTGCAACTTTTTCTTTCCTGGTATTCTTCCTGCTGCTTCTTTAATGGAGACTCAAAGGTATGTTCTTATTTTCCATCTTTTTTGTTATGTTTTCTTTATTGCCCTATTTTCTTCATAATCCCCATATTATATCATCTTTTTCAGTAACACCACTTCTCAAACCAAAATTACTATCAAGAACCCTAACCCTAAGGGTTCTCAGAAAAGGAGCGTTGGGAAGACGAAGAGATCTGAGAATGATAAGGTAGTAAGAAACACTTATTCTTTTGAAATAACAATATTGTTGCCTCTGTTTCTTACCTACATTATTATTCGCAGAACGAAGAGAATGTTCCCAAACCTGTTAAGCGTTCGCGTCAAGTTAAAACTCTTTCAGATGAAGTGGATATTCTCGAATTTTTACCTGCAAAACCTATCCCATCGCAAGATAAATCTTCTTCTTCTCCTTGCATGAATCTCAATACCCATATTATTTCTTCATCAACCTCTAATGAAGTTATCAATACTAACATTCCTATCTCTGATAATCCCGACATTTTGGAAACTGCGACAGATGAATCTATGACAATTGGAAATAAATCTGCGACAAATGAAGTCATATGAATGTAACCAACGTAAATGAAACAACAGTTAACGAGGCTGCGGCAAATGAAGTCGTAGATAATGAAACTATGGTAAACAAAGCTGCAATAAAGGAGGTTGCGGTGAATGAAACTATAACTGCGACCAATCAAATTCCTTCTTCCACTCTTACTATTGCCAAATCCTCTTCTTCTACTTCTCTTCCTTCTTCCCAAGAAATAGCAACAGGGGTTGAAGATGCTTTTCAAGTATTATCTGAAGTTTTGAACGATGCTATGAAATCTTCTTCAGATCCTGCGAGACAGGATATTTATATGATTCTAAGCAAGCATCTTGGGTCTTGCGGTTCTTCATCTTCGTTAACTGCTTTAGAAGATGAGGTTGAAATTTTGAAGAAGAATCTTCAAGCCAAAACTTTGAGTGTGAATTTCTCGATCATAAGCTTCATAATTCTGAATTAGATCTGTGAAATTCTTCGCAGCAGAAATGATGATCTAAAAGGTATAACTTTCTTGTCTTTACTTTTTCCTCTCTATAAATCCTTGCTTTTTATGTACTCAATTTTCCCTTATTTATTTGTTGATGTATATTTAGCTTCAAAACATAACCAATTAATGAAGATATTTGAGTGGGAAACAATCGCTGAGGAAGCCCGCATTGGGAAAGAATCTTGGAAGAATCAATTTGATAATTTGAATATTCTTCATACATATTCACTTGACGAGATAAATAACCTTAAGAATGAGAACAACCAACTAACTCATGAACGCGATCAACTAATTCATGAAAGTGATCGTCTAAATAACGAAGCCTCCCAACTTTTATATTCGCTGAATCAAATTAATTTGAGGGTGGAATCTTTATCGGATGAAAACAGAGTTTTATCTCAAGAGAAACATAGTTTTGTAGATACAACAAAGGCTTATTCACAACAACTAGACAATCTTCAAAAATTGTGTAAGGACCAAGAGCAGTCCCTTCGCATACTGAAAGATGAACTTAAAAAGAAAACTGAATCATCTGTCGCTGAACAAGAGAAGCTTATTAAAGGCAGATTAGCTCTAAGTGTAAAAGTCAACAATCTCAAAGATGATTATTCTCTACTGAAGGAAGAAAATGTTTATCTTCGCAATTATGAAAAAAGTATAAAATCACGTTTAAAAGGTAAGGTTGGGGATAATTTTGATGATGCCATGGACCGATGGAAGAGTTACTTCTTTACTATAATTCACACTTTATCTTCTCAAAAGGAAGGTAGTCATTTTGACTGCCTCATCTATTAATTACTTCATTGTATTTTCTCATTTTATTTTTCGCAAAAATTCTCTCTAACATGCAATTTTTCTTCCGCAGAATTTGAGAAGAATCTTCAAGCTTCAATTTCGGATCTATCTATGAGATTAGCCAAACTTCGCAAAAAGAACACCGCGCTTTCCAACTCTCATAACAGGGCATTGAGAATATTTGACTATCTTGAATACTTTAAAGATATAGAGATCAGAAATCGGGAAAAGAATTGCCTCCGCAAAGCTCATTTAGGCGCTGAGGTTTTCATATATAATGTTCTACTCTCTCATTCTCTACCTCCTATAAAGATCAAACCTTTAGAGATATATGATAATGAAGTTCCCCACCCTATAGATGAAGATCTGAATTATTCAAGTAATGAAGAAGATTTTTTTGAAGATGAACAAAATCCACCTGAGAACGAAGGAAACCCTCTTAATGAAACAGAAGAACAAGATCCTCCTCATGAAAACAAAATCACTCCTCATGAAACAAACTCATGGAGAAACTCATCTTGAAAAAGATGATACTGGTGAAGATAATAGTGGTGAACAAGAATGATGAAATTAGAGAAAAATATTCTTTAAATATTATCATGTATTCTGCGAGATGTTTCTCGATTCTCGCGAATCATTGTAATTTCGAATTTTCTTCTTCCCCGCACTTTTTGCGAAACATTGAAGTTCTTTGTAACTTAATCACCTGCTCTAATTTATATATTTTTATTAATTCTGAATCCAATCTTCATAAACTTGATTATCTTCCTTCTTTTTTATTATTTTGATTCTTCTCAAGGGAGATAATGAAATGTTATTTTATAATCCCCATATTCGCCCCTCATAATCTTCCTTGTGAAGTATTTTATTTTTTACCCTTGTAAGAAATCCCATGCTTGCCTTTTGTTACCAATTTGTAGTATTATCGCAAATTTTTCTGCGAAAAAATTGTTATATGCTTTGCAGATATAACTTTTCTTGTGGTCTTATTTCGCCTTCCTAGTTAAAGGTCTTATTATGCCACTTTTATGCGACAAGATCGCAGGACATTCTTACCTTTATACGTAATAATCCGTTGATCTTGCCTTATCATTATTTTATTTTCTGCGATAATATGATAAATCTAAGCCATCTTGTGAGAGATTAATTCTCTCTTTGCTTTTTAAGATTTATGACATTGTCGTCTTTGCGATGAAATCGCAGGACGTCTTTGCGATTTATATCCTCTTATTATTGATTTCATTTATCTCATCTTTTGATCTTATCGCAAAAACCCATTGACCTCATCTTAACATTTCTCTTTAGGATTTTTGGCCAGTCATGCGGCAATATGACGGGCCTAAATATTCTTGCGAATATAAAGTCCCATGACATTGCTTTGTCTTCTCACATGCGACAATATGACGGGCCTAAACATTCTTGCGAATATAAAGTCCCATGACATTGCCGTCTTTTTAGATACACAGCTCCCTAATGGAGGGTATCGCCCTTATCTCTCCCCCCGGTTTCCCCTTCAAGGATTATACATCGGCCATACAAGACTAGCACTTTCCCATCCGGTTCTGCCAACAACCAGTTGTTTTCGCAGCCTTGTCATTTATGCCTTATATGTCTTATAGTTACAAGACTGCACCCTAAGTGGGGTTTTCTTAGGGCCGAACACATCGTAAGCCAAGACTTGCCATGGATGGCCAGGGTAGGTTCATCCATCCCGGGCACCCACATCTCAACCGTGTACCTCGGCGCCTTGATCATACGTTGCATTCCTTAAGAGAAACTCTCGGGCGCCCAACCAGGGTATAACCTTATATAGTTGGGAATCCAAGTTATCTCTCCTGGATGGATTTTCTATAATCCCAATCTCCATGACTAGGTTCCAGAGCGGTATAGCCTTTCCCAGATCCATGAAAAGAGATACCCCCCTTATGACGCACTTTAAGGACATTGCCTCTTACGGAATAGAATCTGCGAACTAAGGTGTACGCCATAAAAGTTCATCCCATTCTTATGATAATTGAAAGTAAAGAAGATACCCCCCTTATGACGCACTTTAAGGACATTGCCTCTTACGGAATAGAATCCGCGAACTAAGGTGTACGCCATAAAAGTTCGTCCCATTCTTATATGTTTTTAGGTGATTTGCGCCCGTCTTATGCATTTGCATTAAAAATTCTTATATAATTAGAAATCACCATCTCTTTTTTTTAATAGAAAAATTAATCATTTTTGAGCAGAATTTTTCTTTTAATATTCGAAATCATCTTGTTTTTTAATTGTTCACAAAATGATATTGCTGTACTTCTTTTCTTCTGTGACGAATGATTATTCGCAACTTCATCTTTTTGTGCTCCTGTGAAAAATGAATATTTCAACTTTTCCCCATTTTTGTATGATTTATCTCCATTGAATGTTTTGAGACAAACTATTCTTGAAATATACCCTTTCCATGCAATTCTATATTGTCCACCATCAATTTCTCAGCTCTCTGATTTTGCTTCCTGTTATGTTTCCAATTACGATTTCGAGCATTCCTTTCTTCGCAAGTATTAATGTCAACTTCATAACACTTTTTGCCTTCAAACCAATCACCTTTAATTATCCCAATACCATGAGGATGTGGAAATTTTATGCATTGATGATATGTTGATGCTATGCCCAAGATCCCATGGAGCCATGGCCTTCCAATTAAGGCATTGTAAGGAGATTCTATATCCACTACACAAAACTTGATTTTTGAAGATATCTTGTTCAATGGAATTTCCATAGTAATTTCTCCTTTTGGCTTGTTTGCGGTGCCATTAAAACCATAAATCTTGTAAGTTGAAGGGATTAGCTCATCATCTTTTCCACCCATTGTGCGATAAGTATGATAAAACAAAATGTCCACCGAGATACCAGTGTCAATTAGAACTTTATCTATTGCCCAGAATCACTTGCTGCATCATCATCATCATCTTCTTCTCCTCTATATTTTGGATTTATCTCTAATTTCACCACCAATGGATTGTCATGCATCTTCCCAGGCTCTGGTATCTCTTCTGCAGTAAAAGAGATACCTTGTTTTTTCCATTCTTCTAACGGAGAAATATTCGCAATATTCATCACCTCTCTTCCCTCTATATCCCTTGCAAATACTCTGCTTAGCACATTATCATGGAAATCCTCTATCGTTTTTTGTGAATGTACAATTGAATTGCAAAATAGATTTTTTGCTGTAGCTCCTACTTCAATGACAAATGTTTCTCGCTTCTTTCGCAACATTAACTCTGCGAATTTCTGGTGCTTGCTTGAAATTGCTGCGGTTGTAAATATCTTGCTAAAAAATGATTTAATTTTCCTTGTTCGATCATTCGCAAAATGATTCTTTTCACATTCCTACAATTATTCACAGAATGACCATGAAAATGATGATAAGGACAAAATTCTTGATTGTGATTGTTGGGATGTGGTTCCTTCCCCATGTTCCAGGGTGAGGGTATGTTCTCCATTAAAATAATCGATTCCCAAATCTTATCTATACCAGTATTTAAAGGCGGAAATTTGATATCTTCCCACATATTCCTATGACCTCTTTGCTCTCTTGAATAATTCTGCCTCATCCACCATAAGTTTCATGCGGTTGATCAAACAAAGGGACCTTATTATTGTTATTGCGATTATAAAAATTTCTCTTTTTTCTAATTCCTCTTGATCTCTACTCCCATTGCTACTATCTTAAGTTGATTATCAGTCTCCATTTTCTCTCGGGATTTTGGGAAGTACTTGCTACTGTATTAATCATCCTTGGTAACAAACTTCCATTTGTTTGCGGCTAAACTTGTGCCTATAAGAGTTGGATAAGATTCCATTTCATTTTGTTTTTCCTCTAAAGCAATATATTCCTCTTGCAATTCTCGCAACTCTGTCATAGTGATTGTGTTTTTGACTCTGAAGACCTGGATGTATAATAGATTTGTCGCAAACATAGCATTTATGAAGGACAAAATGAGATATCTTTCATCTACTCTTCCTGCCATTTCACTACACATTGTCCTCCACCTTATTGTTAAGTGCTTCAAACTCTCACCAACTCTCTGTTGTAATCCAAACACATCTTCAATTCCAGGTCGCGCAGAATTATTGCTGATGTAGGCTCCTAAGAAAGTGGTTTGCAAGTGCATAAATGAAGTTATTGTATTATTGGGAAGACTTTCGAACCACTTCAATGCTTCACCAGTTAAACTTGACGCAAAATATTTGCACAAAACGACATCATGGTTCTCCCATTGTAGCATACATCGAATATAAGCTTTGATATGTTGGACAACACACGTAGTTCCATCAAATATACTGGTCAACACCGGTAAATTACATTTTGGAGGTATCCTCCTAATTGTACCTCTTGAGTAAATGGAGTTTTCGCAGCCTCTTCGATTGCCTCATCAAGTTGTCTTCTTCCTCCTTCTCTTATGTTATTTATTATTCCTCTCATTTCTGCCAATTCTCGCAAAATTTGTTCATTCCTATCAGAATTTTGCTCAATTGGTCTTTTCAACACAGCTTCTCTTCGTCTGCGTTCATGCCTTTCTTTTCTTGCGATGTTTCTCGCTTCTTCTTCAACATCTTGGTTTTGCCTTCTTCTGCGACTTTCTTCTTCTTGCAAGTTTATTTGTCTTTCATTCTCTTCTCCATGAATTTCCTCATCCCTTACTTTTTCTCTTCGTTTCCTTTCTATGTCTCTGCGAACTCTCTCATATTCCTTACTGAGATTATCATTATTACGATTTTGCGCACGTCGTCTTTCTCGATTGTCATGATTATTCTAACGCAACGCTGCTTGAATTTCTTGTTCTTCTACTTCTGCTCACAATCTCTCTCTTTCTCATTCTAAGCATACTTGCTCAATATAATGTCTCTCAATATCATCTTCGATAATCCTGCGATTTCTTCGAATCTCTTCATCACGTAACATTATCCTTCTCTCTTCTTGATTTTCTCCTTCTATCTTAATTCCTCGATTATGTCTAATGTCTAAAGTTTCATCGCAATATTATCGGTGAGCATAACGATCATTTATCAAATTTTCCTCAATATTTTGTATAGGAAGATTTTTCCTTTCTTCTTCTCTATATGATCTTGAATTTGATCTCATGTTTTCTTCTTGATCTTCTCGTTTTGCAACCTCAAATTTTCCATTCTTAATTCATGATTTTGCCTTGTAAGATTAGTTTGAGAATAATCACGTTCTTCCGCCTCTAACCTTCTTTCTTCCTGTATCCTTTGTCTTAAACCATCTTCCACTTCACGTCCTTCATGAATTAATCCTCCCTCCATTTCTTGATTTCTTTCCTCTTCTTGACTTTCCGCCTCTTCTATCGAATCCGACCTCCAAGTATGCACACTTACTCTATCATGATCCATATTTCTATCTTGTGCTCGTATTTGTTGATTTGGTGGTTGGATTGAATTTTCTGCTCCATTTCTCATTCTACTTCTTCCTGATCTGTTCTTTAAAGATCCTTCCAATTCACCTGTTCCTTCCCCTGCAATTCTTTTACTTCTTCTCACCGTTGTTGATGGTTCTAATGTATTTCTCCTCCTTCTATCAATTTCTCTTCAATTCTAATAATTTCTTCAAATCTTCAAACTGCAATTTGAAATTTCTCAAGCTTGATTCTCCCTGTTTCTGGGCGCCAAAATGTAGTTGCAGGAATTCCCACACTACACCCTATTCAAGAATCTATCAATATTGATGACATAATTTGAAGATTAAGAACACTTTTTCATTAATATGACCTTAAGGAATTACAGAAATCAAGAACACAGAACACTTAACAAAGATTTTTCTCTCTCCTAAAAACTTTCCTAACACTCAAAAATTCATTACCCTCTCTGGAACTACTCATCTCCTTTATATAGGTATTTACATAGTGGATTACATCTCATGACAGCTCATTTACAGCTAAGGTTCCCTTCAACTTAGGATCTGAGCTCTTGCGATAAATCGCTGCAGGCACCGCCTTTATCTTTCGCTGGTTTTATTGATACATCGCAAACATGTCACACTTTCTTCGTGTTTCTGTCATTACGTCATTGTTTAAGTCATATTTGGATGTCTCGCAAAATATCATTGATGTGTCGCAGAATAGTCGTTTATTATTGATGTATCGTAGTACTGTTATCTATTTCGCAGGAATATTGTTGTGACAATATTATGTCCCTAAAAAAGCTAAATGGACTCTTGGCTTCACTCGGAAGATTTATTTCGCGAATGTCAGATAAGTGCAAACATTTTTTCAACATACTTAAGAAGGGAGCAAAATTCAAGTGGACTGATGAATGTGAAAGAGCTTTTCAAGGAATCAAAGAATATCTCACAAATACATCCATATTACAGAAACCAGAGAAAAACGAAGAATTATTGGTATACCTCGCAACAACTCCATATGCTCTAAGTGCAGTTCATTGCTATAACAGACGCAGGAATAGAAAGGCACATTTACTACATCAGTAAAACTTTTAACGCAATAGAGAGAAATTATTCTAAAATGGAGAAGTTAATCTTAGCCCTGGTTTATGCATCATTCAAGTTACGAATATACTTCCAAGCACATGTGATAAAAGTGGTAACCAAGGTACCAATTGAATCAGTTATGAAGAACACCAAAAGGTCAGGAAGAATAGAAAGGTGGAATGCACAAGTAAACCATTACAAGATAAAATACGAAGTATTATCATCGCAAAAGTCACAAGTCGTCGCAGATTTCTTGACAGAATTTCCTTTGGAATAAGATGAAGCAGTAGAATAAATGATGGATGTTGAAGAAGAGTTTGGGAATCCAAAAGACTTGTTAACAAAACCAAATAGATGGGAAATTTTAGTAGACGGATCATCCAACAGTGAGGGGAATGGAATTGGAGTTGTGTTGATCTCACCAGAAGGAGAAAGAATAGCATTCTCATTCAGACTAGAATTTGCATCCACGAACAATGAAACAGAATATGAAGCTGTAGTGCACGCATTAAAGATCGCAATAGAAAAGAAGCTTGAAAGTATAAGGATAACAAGTGATTCGCAGATGGTAATTTGTCAAATTAAAGGGGAATATACCACAAATGAGTCTTCCTTGAAGAAATACAAGAAACTTTTTGCTGAATTATCTGCGAAGATACCAAAATTAAAGTGGAAGCATATAACAAGGAAATACAATCGACTCGTAGATGATTTTGCATTCATTCCAAGTATGATGACAAATCCTAATACAAGAAATATCAAAATTCAGACGATTCAACACCCATCGGTGAACAAAGAAGAAGAAATTGAGGAGGCAGTTGCGATGGAAGTAGAAAGAGAATTACCAAATAACATCGCATATTGGAGAAAAGAAATTCATGCATATCTCGCAACAGGAGAAGTATCCAGGAACAGACTAGAAGCACATAAATTAAAGAGTCGTGCAACAAACTATGAGCTACGAGAAGGAATTTTATATAGAAAATCTTTCAGTGGACCACCTCTCAGGTGTTTAACTCGTGAAGAAGGAGAAAAATATATGAAGATGTTACATGGAGGAGAAGCTGAAAATCATAGTGGGGAAGATCTATAGCGTACAGAAAGCAAAGATATAAGGATATTACTCGCCTTATATGCATACAGACGCAAAATTGTTCGTATTTAAGATGCAAGGAATGTCAACGACATGGTAAAAGAATTCATGCACCAGGGGCAACATTAACTTCTTCAACAAGCTGCTGGCCTTTGGGAAATGGGGTTGGATATTGTTGGACCATTTCTCACTGGATCCTGGACAAAGGCGATATTTGATAGTCGCGCAATGATTATTTCACGAAGCTCATGTAAAAAAAGCAAGACAGCATATTCGTGATAAAGATGTTTTTACGTTCATATTTGAGAACATCATTTGCAGATACGGAGTTCCAGCACAATTAGTATCTGATAACGGAAAACAATTTGAAGGGAAGAATATAGAGATGTTACTAAGTGCTTTTAGGATAAAATGTGGGAAATCAAATCCGTTATATCCACAAGCTAATGGACAGGCAGAGGAAAAAAATAAAACAATCGCAGATACAATCAAAAAGAAATTAAAAGGACATCTCAAAGGGTGGTGCGAGCAAGTACCTAGTGCAGTCTGGGCATACAATACAACTATAAGAGAGGCAACTGGAATGTCTCCTTATTGCTTAACATATGGAGTAGAAGCAGATACCAACATAGGTTGTAATTCCGACAACAAAGAAAGAAGCTTGGGAAAGAAATTTAAGTGCAGGGGTAATATTAAGTGAACTGGATGATTTGGAAGAAAAAAGAGAAAAGGTGTTGCAACATATGAAGATTTATCAGGAACGATTAGCTCGAGAATACAACAAGAGAGTCATTGAACGTGAATATCAACCAGATGATTTGGTCATGAGAGAAACACCTCCATATCAGAAATAAAATGGAGTAAAATTAGCACCAAAATGGGATGGACCATATGTTATCAAAGAGGTTGTGGGAAGCGGAGCTTATCGGCTGATGGATCCAGAAGGGAGAGACATGGGTTTGAGACTTGGTAGACCTTGGAATAGACTGTATTTGAAAACTTATTATCCATAAAACTCATGATAAATTTTATGAATATTGTTTGCTCGCAGGAAATATGCAAAAATTACGAATTTCAAAATTTTTATTGTGATTAACTTTCATTAAATAAAGATGCACACATTAACTTGCGAAGAAAAGACCGCAATTTGCGAATAAAAGACCGCAATCTGTGATCAGCTTTCAAAAAATAAAGAAAGCCGCAGAAATATTACACATGCAAACCTTTGTGGCGTACAACCTAGTTCACGAAGAAACATTTCGTAAGAGGTAAAGTCCTAAAGTACGTCATTTAAGGGGGTACCTATAAGCATGGCTCAGGGACACCGGAACACCACCAAGGCACCGAAGTACATGGAACTTTACTTGGTACAACCCAATAACGGGTACCTATCCGGGTTAGACACCTTGGATTCTCACCTAATCTTGCGACATTACGCAATATTATGCGGTGTAACATGATTTAGGTTGGGCGACTAAGGCATACTGTCTTTCCCAAGAAGTGCAGAAAACGATCAAGGCGCCGAGGTACACGGTTGAGTCAAGAGTGCCGGGTGGGCTTGAAGCACACCTGCCATTTTTGACAAGTCTTGGAAAATGATGCATTTGGTCCAAAGATACCCCATAGGGTGCAACCTCGTAACTATAAGCCCTATAGGCAAAAAGGATAAGAGGTTGCGATCAAAAGCTAGTTGTTTGCAGAACCGGATGGGAAGAGCTAACCTTGTATGGTCAATGTACGCTTCCTTGAAGGGGCAGCCAAGGGGAAGATAAAGGGCATCACCCTCCATTAGGGAGCTGATACGTGCTATAAGACGCAAATGTCACGAGGCTTCTTGTTTGCAAAAACATAAAGGCTTGTCATGTTTGTGCAACAACTGAATTTCTGCGAGCATTCTATAAAAAATAAATAAAAAAATACAAAGAGAACTCCCAGAACATAACAAAGAAGTTAAGATGAGATTAATGGGTTATTACATGAAAGTGTAAAAACGTCCTGCGATTTCATCGCAAGATGATAATGTCACGAGGTTGTATATTCGCAAGAATGTTCAAACTTGTCATATTATCGCAAATACAAAAATATTATCACAAAAGAGGTGGCAAAATAAGACCTTTACTTAGGAAGGCATGATAAGACCACAACAATTAATGAAAATTATTCCATCAATATCATTGGAGAATTTTTACAAGAGTATATATATCATGAAGTTATGACAAAGAAGACAGCTCCGTCAATATCATTGAAGAATTTTTACAAGAATATAAATCATGAAGTCCTCAAAAAGAAGACAACCCTATTGAATAATTTTCATGAAGATATAACAAAAGATGCGATTTTGCTCGCAATCAAAAACAGATAGTTCGTATTCATTAAATTTTACGAGAATTACATACTTCTTATACTTCTTCATATACTGAATATTTATCCACAACTTGAATACTTCTTAATTCTTCAAGAACGTCTCATATTTATTATACTTTTTCAACGGATACTTCATTTTGCGAAGGTTAAGTACTTATTATACTTCTTCATACATTGAGTAATTCTTCATAGATTGAATAATTCTTATACTTCTTCATACATTGGATAATTCTTTACGGATTGAATACTTCTAATACTTCTTTAAAGATATTTTATACTTCTTATACTTCTTAAGGATATTTCATACCTCGTATTTCTTATACTTCAAAGGGAGGATTTCTTGTTCACAATCGCAACAAGTTGAAGCTTCATAAATTGAATTAGGGCAGATATTCTAATACTCCCAACAATGTTTAATCATCTGAAGAGCAATAATAGGGGGAAAGGAGATACTAAACTATATTCTTTGAGTTATACTATTTCTCTTCATATGATCAAATGACGCAAATAAGGAAAGCATTCAATTTAAGAAAGGTCAAATCAAGAAAGGTCAAATCACCTTCGCAAAATATCAAATGTACTTCTTAAAAGAACAAAAATAGTAGGCATAATTGTTTGCAAAAAGAAAACCAACAGTAGCTGAGAAAAGGATTTCAAAGGAAAGGAGAACAAGAGAATGAATGATAATTTGAGAAAGAATATTATTATGCTTCATCAACACTCTGTGCTGGATCTTTAATATGAGCAGGGTCATTAACAACTTTCGACTTTTGCGAAATATCATCCTTTGAAGAATCTGCAACAGGAACATCTCCTTGAGGAATAGATTCTTTTTCATCATCAAGTCCTTCATCATCACTCTCATAATCAAAATCACTATCAGGCTCACGAACAACTTCATCGTCAGATATTTTCAGAGGAGTAATTTTCACAGGAGGCAAGGCTCTTGATAAGAGAATATTATTCGCAAAGACTTGAGCTTTCAGATGACTTTCACGAAGTATAGCTTTCTGATGGTTGGTATCTTCGATATCTTTGGAATAAGAAAGATAGTTGAATCTCCGAGTAGCACGATCACGAGAGTTGATTAAGCGAGTAGAAAGCAAATCATTTTTCTTACGAAGCTCAGAACAGGAGGCTTCTAATCCATCCTTAGCATTGCGAAGGTTGTTCTCGATTCTACGAGTAAAACAAAATTTAAAGGGTCAAAATTGCGAATATATAACAAAATTTAAAGATACATCAGAGGCAGTCAAATTTTAATGACTACCTTCTCTTTGAGAAATAAGAGATTGAGCTAAAGATAGACAACAATTCTTCATCTGATCCATCGAATTATCAAAACCATCACCAACTAATCCTTTAAGTCTAGATTGAAGCTTCTGATCTTTAGAAAGAAGAAAATTTTTATCCTTCGCAAGTTTGGTATTAAGACTTTTTAGTTCAAAATAATCTTCTTCAAGTTGATTCTTCTTAGTACTTAAGATTATATTCTTATTAATAAGGGACTTCTTCTCAACGTCAAAAGAACTTCTCTCTCAGATCCGAAGACTTCTTTAATTCCTCAAGTTCACCTTTTAACAAAGAAAGAAGATTTTCTTGATCGCAACATTTATTCTGAAGAGTATCTAATTTTTGCGAAGAAACGATCATTGTATTCAAATACGAGCATTTATCTTCTGATAAGGTTTTGTTCTTTTCTAATAAGGTTTCTACTCTCAAGCCGGCTTTAGTTAAAGAAGAAGTAAGTTGAGATATGTCATCATTCAAAAAATTTCGGTCGTAAATCAATTGGGTATTCTCTTTAAAAAGGGCATCAAAATTATCAAGAGCACACGAATAAAGATTAGATAAATGGGAGAATTGGTTCAAGAGGCTTTCATGCTTGGCTTGATATTCTCATTTTGCATCTAATTCATGGGAGAAGTACCAATCTTCTACATTTCTGGATGGATTCTATAAAGGGGAATGGGTTTTAATGGGTGTTTCAAACATATGAAGAAAAAAAGTAAACAAAAGGGGAAAATATGAAGATAGTAATCATACCTTTCAATTCATCATTCCTTTTGCGAAGGATCGCACAATCAAGAGAATCATTCTGAAGCTGATAATTCTCTTTACGGAGATTCTCACATTCTGCTCTTGAAGACTTC
Source organism: Papaver bracteatum (assembly GCA_023529315.1). NCBI lineage: Eukaryota > Viridiplantae > Streptophyta > Magnoliopsida > Ranunculales > Papaveraceae > Papaver > Papaver bracteatum. The sequence goes on along the minus strand of JAJJWX010002781.1, from coordinate 357,067 downwards.
AGAGATTGGCGAAGCAATTCAACTTCTTTTTCCAAGGATTGGCGTGAAGTAGAAATATCATGATTGATGAAACTATTTAGTGCTTCGCAAAACTCATATTGTGAACGAACATTAGTAGACTTGCAAAGATTATTCAAAACCTCAAATAACATTCGAAAAGTTGAGTAAATTCCATCTCAAATTTCTTGAGGAAGAGGAGAAGAATTTGAAGGAATAAGAGCAAGTTGTAAATTGTCTGGAGCAATAGCACTCAAAGGATTAGGAGTCAAGATAGGCTTTTCGAGAGAAGATGTTGAAGAAGTATTTTGCGAGGGTTGGTCTTGAAGAAGTGTTGATAAGTTGACATTGGTGGGAGATTGAAAACTGGGTAATGGAGTAGAGACATGAGTTTGCGAAGAAGTATTTTCACGAGGAGGAGAGGAAAATTCCTTATCCATCTCAGGAAGGAAGTCATCAATTGAAATTATTGGTGTGGGTTTAATCACTCAAGATCTCTTGTTGGGATTGGATTTTTCACCAGCCTACGAATCAAAATGTAGATTAAAAACTGAGGCAACAATATATTGTTCAAAAAAGAAGACAGAGTATTTTAACTACCTTTTGATTCTCGGATTTTCTTCTTCGAAGATTAGGGCTTGAATTTTTGGGTGGAGATTTCACCTGAGGAATAGTTTTGCTGAAATAAACCAAAATCAAACAATAAATTATACAGAAATCAAAGAGGAAAACAAGTGAAAAACGTGAAGATAGAAGAAAATTACCTTGGAGAACTCATGATGATATGAACAGGAGGATAAAATGATAACGGAGAGTGTGATAAGAAGACAAAATTGCAGAAGTAAAAAGAGAAAATAAGAAGAAGAAAAGGAAGAGAGTATAAAAGAGTTTATATAAGGGAATAACTAGAAAAGGACGGTTACAAAAGACGTGTCCAAATTCTAAAAGACTAAGTAACGTTTATGTTCTCACGATCATTTATTCTTCGCATAATTGACATGAGAAGAGGCAAGATGTAGGTACAGAATATCACAAGGCATTAAATTACGAACATCGTGACAAATATAAGAAGAAAGAACTACAAAACAATACGAAGATAGAGGAAGCACAGGGAAGTATAAAGATTTGCGAAAATAGAATAATCGTACGAATATGTGTTGCGATACTTCGCAACACATATACAGCTGTACAAATTTCATTATAAATAGGAGTTCAAATATAAAATTCGAGAGGTTCTTTTAGTGAGTATTAGAAATTATCTTAGGAAAGAGAATAGAGAAAGTTGTAACTATTCTAGTTCCATTTAGATACTTCTTTGTAATCAATTGAGAGGATTAATAAGAAAGTTGTCATTCAACATCAAGAACTTCTCAAGTTTTACTAATTCTACTGAGGGTGTAGTTGTAGGTTATTCTACAACTACAACCAGGCATGCAAAGCATGGTAATTCATAATTCAGTCTCAAATAAAAAAGGTAACATTTGGATTTTTTGGAATAAGAGTTTACCCAGTCCTACAATAGTTTCTATGTCCAGTCAAATGATAACTGTTGATATTGGTGGAGTTCTCATTTCTGGTATTCATGCTCATGTAAGTCTGGTTCAAAGAAGATATTTATGGTCAGAAATGGAAATGATAAGTAGTTTAAATCTACCCTGGCTTGCTATAGGTGACTTCAATGCTATTACTTCAGCAGAAGAGAAGATTGGAGGTAAGATTCCAAATAGGAATTCAATGATAGATTTGAATAATTGTTTAGATACTTGTGCTTTAATTCAAGCTCCTAGTTCTGGTCTTCTTCATTCTTGGTCCAATTGTCAACATGGGGAAAAAAGAATCTTATGCAAACTTGACATAGGAGTTTTTAATCTTTTGTGGTTGCAAAAATTTGAAAATTGGAGTTATAAAGTAGGGTTAAGAGTGGCTTCTGATCATGCTCCTTTACTGGGAGGAGGAGATCATATTCATCAACCACAAAATGCCCCTATGAGGTTTCAAAAGATGTGGATTTAACATCCCAATTTTATGGAAGTTGTTAAGCAGTGTTGGTCTGAAGTAATAGTTGGTGATCCATCCTATATCTTTCAGAAGAAGCTTAAAAAGTTAAAAAAGGTGCTTATTGATTGGAATTGGAGAGTTTTTGGAAATATAAATGTTCAAATTAAAGAATCAGAGGTAAAAGTGTAAGAAGCTATGGCTAAATCTGATAATAATCCTTTTGATGAGGCAACTCATAATGATCTTGTGGAAGCTCAAAATGTATTTAATTCTAAAGAAGTACAGATGCATACATTTCTGAAACAAAAATCTAGAACTAAATGGTTAAAAGAAGGAGCAACTAACACTGGATTCTTACGTGCACAGCTCAAAATCATGCAAGCTAGGAATATGATATCTAAATTGGATGATGGTAATGGGAATATAATTTCAGATCAAAATCAAATTCAGGATGTTTTGGTGAACCATTTTGAAAACAAATTTAAATATAAAAGTGTTGAAAAGGTTGATCACATACTTAGTGGCATCCCTGAGGTGATAACAAAAGATGATCAAAATATGCTAGAGGCAACTCCTGATGCTGAAGAAATTAAGAACACTTTATTTGCTATGGATCAAGATAGTGCACCTGGTCCAGATGGTTTCTCAGGTTGTTTTTACAGAGCATTCTGGGATGTTATTAATCATGATCTAGTTGAAGCCATTAAGTTTTGTTGGAGAAGAAAATTTATACCTAAGGGACTCGATTCCAATTTTTTGGTCTTACTTCCAAAAATTGAAGGTGCAAGAAATCCAGATCAATTCAGACCAATTGGTCTTAGCAATGTTAGTTTCAAGATCTTTACTAAAATTTTGGCTACAAGAATGGGTATATTAATGCACAAGTTGGTGTCTCCACAACAGGTTGCTTATGTAAAGGGCAGATGCATTCAAGACCAAGTTTTAGTTGCTTCAGAAATGGTGAATGAAATGACTAAAAAGAGAAGATGTGGTAATGTAGCCCTGAAGCTAGATATATCCCAAGCTTATGATTCAGTTAGATGTGAGTTTTTGTTTCAAGTATTGAAGAAATATGGTTTTTCAGCAAAATTGTGTGAATGGTTGCATATCCTATTTAAATCTGCAAAAATCTATGTAATGGTGAATGGTGGTCCATGTGGATTCTTCTCAGTGGGCAGAGGTTTGAGGCAGGGAGATCCACTATCTCACATTTTATTTGTGTTAATGGATAAAGCTTTGAGTAGGAGGCTAGCTCAAATGGTGCAGGAAAGAGCAATATGTCCAATGGTTGAAAGAAAAGGTATCATCATAACTCACTTATTATTTGCTGATGATGTATTTATCTTCATTAATGGAGCTAAGAAAAGCATTTTAAACCTTATGCATCTTCTTGAGGATTATCAGAAGTGTTCAAGGCAAATTATAAATAAAAGTAAAAGCAAACTCTTTATTGATGGCACTTCTGAGCTAAGGAAAAATCAAATAAATAATTTCATTCAGATGGAAAGAAGTACATTCCCAGAAAAGTATCTTGGTGTCATTCTCACAGCTGGAAGAGTTAAAGTGTCAACTTTTTGGCCCATGGTAGAAGTAATGCAAAAGAAATTAGCCTCTTGGAAAGGTAAGTTACTGTCTTTTCAGGAAAGATTAGTTCTTGTAAAGTCAGTTCTTAGCAGTATTCCAGTTTATAATATGGAAGTCTATAAATGGCCTTCATCAGTCATTAAAAACTATGAAAAAATTATGAGGAATTTCCTCTGGTCAGGGGATGGTGAAACAAGAAAGTACATTAAGTTTTCATGGAAAAAATTTTGCACTCCCTTTAGTGAAGGAGGTTTGGGCATTAGAATGCTTTCTGATATCAACACGGCTTTACTTATGAAGATGATGTGGAAAATCATTAATTCAAAGGAGGACTGGCTTTGTTTTTTCATGCTAAATACAAGGATAAAAATGGTCAGTGGAGCACTAAGTGGCAGAAATCTACTGTTTGGACAGGTTTAAAGTGGGCATGGGAAGCTCTCAAAGAAGATACAAGATGGTTAATTGGTAATGGTAAATGCATTTCTCTCTGGTTTGATCATTGGTCAGAATATGGTCCTTTATTTGATAGATTTAAACATCATAAATTTGTAGCAGAGAATACTGCCTTGAAAGTTTCTGATATCTTGGTTGATGGTGTATGGAATTATAATGAGGATCTCTACCAGGTCTTTCATAATCTTAAAATGCCTGGAATTCTTGGAGGTGATGATATTTTAGTTTGGACAAGAAATTTAAAAGGGGAATTCTCTGTCTCAGAAGCAGTTAATCTGATAAGGCATAAGGAGAAGCCAGTTAACTGGTATAAAAAATTATGGTCTCCCTATCTTCATCCTTCTGTGTTGTAATGTGTGGAAGTTGATTCAAGGAATATACAATGATAACAAAATCATGGTGAAGAATGGCTATGAAATGGTCTCAAGATGTTGTATTTGTGAAGCTGATCAAGATTGTATGAATCATTTGCTCTGGGAATGTAATTTCTGTTCAAAAATTTGGAGTTGGATAAGTAATATATTTCAATTCAATAAGCCAAGATCTTGGGATCACATATGGAAATCTTCCTCAAACTATAGTCCTATGATTAAACAGGTTTGGAATTCTGCTGCCTGTATTATTATAAAAGAACTCTGGTTTCAAAAGAACATGAAATTTTTTGAGGAAGTCAAACCAAATATGCAAAGATTCAAATGCAGAATTATGAAATTGGTGAATGAGGGTGGTTTAAGAATCACTAGTACCAAGTGGAATCATAATTATGACAATTTGTTGATTGAAAAGTTTCAATTGGGACTAAGACATTACAGATTTCATGATGTTAAAACTTGTTATTGGTTTCCTCCTGAGCAAAACTTTGTCATGTTTTGATGTGATGGTTCTTCAATAGGAAATCCTAGAATTGCAGGTTTTGGTGTGGTAGTTAGAAATTCAGTATGTCAGGTGCTGGGTACCCTTGCTGGAGGCATTGGAATAGCTTCTAATTATTTGGCTGAGTCTTATGGAATTATGAGTGCATTAGAACTGGCAATTCAGTGGAAAGTGGAGAATGTTATCATTGTTTCTGATTCAAAAATAGTGCTTGAAGAATTTGCTCAGGGGAAAGTTCTATGGTTTCTTAAAAGTAGATGGTATATGGCTATAAGGAAGTTAAAGCAAGTGAAATTTAAACATTGTTACAGGGAGGTTAACTTATCAGCTGATGGTGTAGCCAAGAGAGGTGCCTTATTAGCTTCAGGAGAAAGACATATTCATGTGGGGAGGCCTAATTTCTTGCCAAGAGTTGAAATGCCATAAGTTTCTTATTATAGATTTGGCTGACAAGTTTGGTTCTTTTTCTCATTTTTTGGGCTTTCTTTTCTGGGCTTTGAGTCTGATTTGTGGGCTTGAGTCTTTATTTTATGTTTGAATGTTATTGTCTCCTTGTAATTGGTTTTATAATTTTTGGAAAGTTAATAATAGTTATGTGATTGAGAAAAAAAAAAGGGAGAAGTGTTCAAAGCGATTTACAACCCGACGGAAAGGGCAACTTAGTGGCACAACACTACAAAAAGAGACTTCAAGCCTTGGGAGGAGCAGTGCCGGCCTTCTTCTGCGCGACCTCGCACCGCTTCTTCTCCACCCACTCCTCAATACCCGACTGAACCTTCTCGTCTATCTCCTCTGCATGGGCGACGCGTTCATCCTCGATTTGTTGGGTAATCTGAGAGGCGTTTTCCTCGGCTTCGACTAGCTTGGAACCCAGATCGGCCTCGACCTGTTTTAAATGGAGGACCTCTAGATCCAATTCACGAGAACGTTGTTGCTCGCCTACAAGAATAAAACAAATGCGGATTAGTCATTATGGTCTAAAGGTCCCTCAAGACATAATCTAAGCCTAAGTAACTGCTTCAACACGACGCTCACAAGACCTGAAATAGTTGGTAACACGGATTCAAGTGACTCTACGGATTTAGACAATTCATCCTCGACCTTATATAATTTCAGGGTTAGCTCATTATAGCATTGCTCATTGAACTCGTTACTAGGATAGTACTTATTATGCTCACTCCAATCATCCATTAAACGGTTGCGCGACACCTGGAGCACAACAAGCTGCGATCTACTCCACTCTAGCTCGCCCCTCACTTTATCAAACTCACTCACTCGGCCTAGCAGATCACTATTAGCTCGCTCCACCGCATCTTTATCTCTTAATATTCGTCGGCGATCCTCATGCAGATCCCAGTTCTGCAATTGAAGGGCGTCTACCCATTGCTCTAAATTCGTGGCTAGAGCAGCTCTCTCGGAATCAAGACGTTGAAAAGAGCCCAAGTGAGCCCGTAAATTATCCATCTCTGCAGGGTCATACTCAAACTGACGATATCTTTCTAGCTCGCCCTTAAGTTCCGTGATGTCCTCGGCCTGACGGTCTATTTTGTCGTCTTTGTTGGCCATCCGCCGACGGAGATTCTCCACTAAATCCTTTTCGATATACCATTTTTTCTTCAGGATCCTAAACTCCGAAGCAGCGTCTACACCTATACTAGCTACCTCGGCTAGTAGAAGGATACCCGACTCAGGATACTGGCACGATAAACTCAATCAATACAAGTTAAGGTTTCAAGAAGAATAATCTACCTTGAGCATCGGCAAGTTTGATCTACAGCTCGTTTGCGCGACTCTTCTCGTTCTGCAGTTGAAGTTGGAGAGATTCTATCAAATGCTTGTCTCTGCGGCGATTGGCGGCATCTAAACACACCCGGTTCAGGATTTGACACAAGTAAACAAGACTCAATTATAGGTAAACAATGAGAATAGAAATACGAAGTGGGGCATAACCATGTTGTCACGAATCGCTCACCACAGTGTCAAGGGTCAGGGCGATATCTCCATACAGGGGAACTGCATTCAACATCTCTTCATCAGTATACTCTCCAAAGTTAGGGGAAGTGAGCTCACCCAGAGAGTTCATAATAGGGCCAGAGACAGTGAAGGAAGTTTCAGCACTAGAAGACGACCCCTCAGTAATCCGGGGCACACGAGGAATATCTACCGGTATAACAATAAAAATCTTCTCTGCGTCGGGCGTCTCCAGGGTCTCCTGCTGGTCGCCCATCCCTTGCTCATCGTCCTTTCCACCCGAGACATCATCACCAAATAACTCATCTTCATAGGGAATCTCAATCACTATCTTGCACTTTGATGGGGGATTAGAAACTTTCTTACCTCTGAGGGGATTACGCCTAAGAGGTTGAGGGTCAACCTCGTCAACATCATCATCATCGTGCCTAGGGTGTTTCTGCACAAGGTGTCTCGTATGAACATGTGAAGGAAAAAAACAGGGGAAAGTACATGTACTTATAAGAAAACCATTGTGTTTGTTACCTTCCCCTGGCCTTCCTCAACCCTTGTGCCAACACTTCTTTTCCTAGACGATCCGGCACCCTTGGTAGAATGGCCCTGAGATTTTCAAACAACAACAAATGAACAGTTGACACCCGAAGCTAACAAGATAGCAAACAACAACAAAGGAGAAAACGCATACCTTATCAGCCTTGTCGTCATTAACTACCTAAAAAGGATAGGGCTCGGCGGGAAAAGTAGGCGACGGGAAGATACCATGAAGAATGGGACCTCGGAAAAGAAGTGGAACTCGGGGATAAATCGGGTCATTAGAATGGAGGGCTCTCTTGTTGGAACCCTGTCCGATGGGATCGGCATCCATCATCATCCTTTCTACACCATCGGGCATAGTTCTGACCCGATGAGGACTAGCAGCAAAACCTGAAAGGTCGCCTAAGGTTGAAGTACCAGCTCGATGGTTGACAAGGAAATTGGAAACAGTATATTCTGGAGCATCCTCGGGCTTGTAGGTTGACCACTCGGCAGTAGAACCGTGACCGTCTCGGCGATCCCTCCATTCGTTCATAATTCGAAAAGTATTGCCAGTCCATTGAGCCAAAGCACGAGAGGGCTTGAGCTGGGAAAGAATCTCGTAATAAAAAGGGATATTAGGGTTGTACAGGGGAAGACGAAGTCCTAGCTTCAGTTGGCCCTGAGTGATGACCACGCAATCATCCGACTGCTTGTGCTTCTTCATATCATACTTCTTCAAGAGACTGTTTTGGCCCGAGAGCAGGGTAACTTCGTAGTCTTCAAGGTCGTACTTTTCCTTCAGTTGTTGAATGAACTCCTCATTGGAAATATCTCTCACCCTTCTCTCGGACCTGCACAAAACAGAAGGAGAACCATCAGGAAAGATAAAGCTCATGGCGCGATCATCGTATTTAGAAGGACTATCAAACGAAAACAGAGAAGCAAGAGAAAAAGCATTAAACTCGGAAAAAACGTCATCAACAGACCTTCTCTTAGTCATAGAGGGAGAAGAATCCATTAATGGAAATAGCGCAGAACTTGGTTTTCGACGAAAAGAGGTAGGATGACGAGAAGGTAACCGCATCTACTATAGAAATCGGTGAGGAAGAAATAAAGGAAGAAAATCAAGAAAACAAGGGTTTATAAAAGCAAAGACTAATGAAGGAATCTAGGAGAAAAGATTGCAGTGGAGGAAAACAGAAAGATAAGTGGTGAAGAAGAAGAAAGAGAAAAAGAAGCGGGCTATTTAAAGGAGAAGAGTTGTAACCGACGCCGACGGTTACAGGTAATAAAGCGGAGTTAGTGGGGCACTGCATGGTGGGATTTGCGGCATGGACGAGGATGGGGGCGGTTGGGACGACTTTCTTCCACTCGTGTCTTTTACACGAGCGAAAGAAGGGGCATAAATGTAGGTGTAAATTATCCACAGAGACAGGTGGCAACAACATAAGTTATGACACACCCAGAAACGAAGAAGCGCGAAGCATGGAATGAAGACCAACATGCGCGAGATTCAAGGAGCCACGTGGATCGGGCGAGATTGCTCTACAACTGTCGGACAAGACTTGACCCCAGGCTCCTGACAAAACTGACAAGAAAAGACACGGCAGGTCAAACGAGGAGCTGTGGTCAAATGGATAAGAAGATACATGTCACATCGGCCAACTAAGAAGGGCGACACACAATACAGGCGACATCGTGCCAAGAGAACACCCGAAGAGGTCGGCTCGGACAAGAGATATGCGAAGGAATCAAGATACATCGGCCACATGCATAGAAGAAGGGGAGACATAAGCAGGCCCGATCACAGAACTTTAGAATAGATGTAATATGACCAACACCCTAACATTGGTTGTATAAAACCTCTCCTATAAATAGAGTAACTTGTATCCAAGAAGAGGTAGGTTAGAATTGGGAGAGAGAGGGAGAATAGATTTCACCAAGTAAGAGGAGAGTAACAAGGAGTTAGTCGTGTAAGAAGTTTGGTCAAGAGCAACACCTTTGTAACACTTTGAAGTAATAAGATTCACCCTTTCACCCCCGTGGACGTAGGTAATCATACCGAACCACGTATATCTTGTGTTCATTGTTGAGTGTTTGCTTTCATTTGCATGAGTAGGAGATTTATATCTTTTGGATGTAGTTTGTAGTAAAATACATCTACACCCAGCAAACCCCAAAAAATCCCGAGTTAATTTATTTTCTTTCTTCACTCAAAAGTCTCGGCTTTTATTAACAGAAAGTTACAGATTAATTTCTTTTCTTATCTCGTTCACGCGTCTCCTGATTTATCTTCAAAATCCTACCAACTATAGAATAGAATGGCAGTATATTTTCCTCTGTTAGGTCCACACGTATCAACAGAGTATCCCAAGATTTTCTTTCTTTGTTTCATCGAGACTAATGTGGAAACTTCCCCTTTTTACGTAAAAAACTCCATTACCAGTCCTGGTTTGTCTAATCACTCGAAGAAATATGAGAAACACTCTCTAATTCTTACACGTAACTTCTCAAATTAAATCCAAATAGGCGAGATCATTCACTTGCCCTGTTTTATCGAGATATACCCAAACTTTCTTTTTTAATCGATTCTGACACTTATACATTCCTTGTTTTATCATAACATGGATATCCCAAGTCAAATTCACACAAAATCCCTAGAAAATCTCGTTCAAAACTTACTTCACAGAGTACGCATGCGTGACTAAATTCAAAACCAGTTTTCCCGCCAAAATGATTGAAACCGTGAAGAAGAAGATTGGGCGCCCTTAACGAATCCTGGGGTGCCCATAGCCGCAAGTGTAAATAGTGAAAAGGGATGCCCTTATCAGCTGGGATTCCCTAGGGTTGCCCCTATCCAAAGTGTGGGTGCCTTCATCCATTTTCCAGAGGGTCCAAAACACCACTTTTCTAACCAATTTCGCCGCAAAAGCCCATTTCTCCAAAAACACCTACAAAGACACTAAAAGCCACAATAAATACAAAATCGAGCACTAACAATATATACAATTGAGATTATATCAGTCACAAAAATGTGTCTATCAAATACCCCCAAACTTATTATTTCCTAGTCCGAGAAAATCAAATCTACAAAATAAAATCCTAACTCACTATCGTAGGCATCGTCGATTGCATTTAGCGTATGCAATAAGCCTTTAAACCCCTAGGTGTCCCTAGTGTCCGAGTTATAGTCTCGAGAGGGCTTACCAAAGGTATACCCACAAAACCTTTACTCCAAACCCTGGATATCTACGCATAACTTTGGAAGGCACTAAAGAATCTCCTTGGTTGGCATACTTATTGACTACAGGAGGGAAGTACCCTGATGCGAAATTCCAATTGTTGTACACGAGTTTTCACTCAAGCATACTAAAATTCATATGTAAGTCACAGATCTCTACTCAAATAGTCGCGCTATGGACATCAATATAACGGAGTCAAAACTAATCACATGGATAGATCAAGAAGATGGATGTAGAGAAAAACATAGATGGTTTTGATGTTTACTAAGTGAACGGTGTTTCCCATATCTGTCTGAAGACCTCCGCCAAAATGAACCTATCCTAATGGACTGTGATACTAGTATGGATAATATCAACACGACTGGCATATACAAGGGAACCAGTGGTCGATAATCCTAACTCTAGGTCAACACAACTGGCATATACAAGGGTTTCAGTGGTCGACTTTATTGAATTTATTCTGGTTGGTTTGATGGTCTGGTTTCAAATTTTTTTTTTTTTTTTTGTATCTCAATCACTATATTTCACCCTAGCATTGGTAACAACTTGATTCGTGAGCCCCACCTAATCACTTAGAGAAATATAGTTTAAAAACAAAATAAAATAAAAACTGAAGTGAAGTGAAAAGGACTCAACGAGATATGGTGAAACTATCATTTTATTTCTAACACCTGAGCTCTGTGCTTTTATGAATATACTCTTTAGATGTTTCCATCTAATCAAATTGGTTCCTCAACTCCTACAACCAAAATGCTTCCATCCACTTAGATTGGTTAGTGCCATCCTTAATAAGCATAAATTTATAGGCTCTGGAGTTTGCTAATGCAACGCACAAGTTTCTCCCAAACCCCCAAACTTAAATCTAACATTGTCCTCAATGTTTTAAAGATAAAATTAAAATCATGAACAATGAGAAACTGTTACCATTTGAAGCAAAAGAGATAAGGAAAGATATTACCGTGTTGCATGAATATTGGGTTACCTCCCAAGAAGTGCTAAGTTTAACATCTTCAGCCAGACTAAGAAAGGATTAGTCACCTCATAGAATCATAAAGTGATATCCGGAAAATATGTAGGTCATCAAAACCAAATAGAGCTATCACAAATAAAAGGAATCTGCAACCTGCCAAGAGAATAAACAAATAAAGCACACCCTTGTCTAGTTTCTTGTTTAAGGCAACTACATCTAGTTGTGGTTCAGGTTCAGGCTCTATGAAAGAGTATAAATAAATTTCTTTGGGATGCACTTCCTCATAGCTAAGATCCGATTTTTCAGGTTGTAAAGTCTGGAAAAACTCAAATAAGAACTTAGAACCACATAATAATAACCTGAATAATTGAGGATCCTCTAAGTCAATCAGATTTGACTTACACAGCTGACCACAATGATAGTGGTGGTCTTCCTTAAACAAATGTGTCAACCCTAATCTCTTAAAGTAATTAGTCTTAGTCTCAAAACTTAATAACTGACACATTTGAAATTCATACATTCCCACAATTGGTTGAAAAATATTTGGTGGAAAAACAAAATCGATCTGGGTATCATAACCTGGGTAAACCACATCAACCAAAGGATGGGTTTCTAATAACTGGACTTCTTTATGGACATCACTAGGTTCTGCAGAGCTAGTAGGAAGGTAATATGTCACAAAGGTTGAGGCACATATATCAAGTCCCAAGTGAGGGATCTCTATAAGATCTATAGGTAAGGCACAAGGAGAATGATAATCACCCCCAAACTTAGAGTTTTGGGTGTCTCTAGATAGACTAGCTATAATTTCCCTAATTTTTAGATCATCAGAATCCTGAAAATGGTCAATTGCTTCGTGTAGATTATACTCATGTGATGCATCCTCACTCATATTTAAAACCTCTATGAGTTCATCTTCTTCGTCTAGGACTAATGTTTCTAAATCGCTAGACTCTAAAACAATATTCTCAGAATAAACTCGTTCCTCAAAATTATCATCGGCTTCATAAAAAGGAAATTCTACATCATCTAAAACAATATCTCTGTTCAAATCCTTGCCCTTTTGAATAGGTGAATAATTGTTAAAATTATTAGGATCTGAACCAGAAATAACATTATTATTATAAAGCTCAATTGGAGTAGCAAATTCCTGATAACTATGCCTATTTATTTCATATTCTTCATCAACACTATCCTCATCATAATCATCATTATAATAACATGAAAATGGTTGAACCTCATCTAAACAAGTAGTGTTACCAATTTAATCCTCGTCATATTGATTATGCAAATAACTATCCTCATTTTCAAGGGTATTATTGGAAATACTGTATTGGGAATTAAGATTATTTCGAGTAATTCTTTCGTTCGTCTCAGCTATCATCTTGAGGGATTCCTCTATAGAAAGTTTTCTTTCATCATAAACTAAGTTATTCATTTCTGCTAACTTACGTGTCGACTCCTCTAATTTCCTGAGAGACTCTTCTAAAGGATAAATATAAGAATTTTGCTCGTATGACCGGTGCGTGTGTGAATAGTAATTGGGCTCATCATGGTATGATCCATAACCTTGAAAAGGTTGATGTTCCCAACTACTATTCACAGTATGGTCATAGTAGTAACGTCCATTTTGAAACTCAGTCGGATATTCGTTGTATTGGCTATTGTAATACAAGTTCGACATTCTATTGCAGGACAGGGGATTCATGGGTGGATAGAGCCTTACCTCCCTTACCACACGGGCGATGAACCATTGAAGTCGACTCAGGCCACCGACTCCTATGTCAGTGCACGGACCCGAGGGGCCGAGACAATATCGTAACTGTCGTCCTTCCCTGCAAACAGTTTATATTTAATTTTTAACCCTTCCTTAGGGTTTTAAAAATAATGTCCAAGTCCAAAATAAAGTTCAAAAAGTCGAAAAATAAAAGATTACAAAAAATAAAACCCTATTTAGAGTTTCCAAAAAAAATAAAAAAATAACTATATACAAAATCTTCTTCTTCCCTCCTTTTGGATTCCTCTTTTCCTTCCTTCTTTGGCTTTGCTTTTCTTTTCAGCACTTTCTCTTCTTCTTTTTTCTTTAGCTCAGCTCCAAATCTGAAAGCAAACAAGAATTACCAAAACGCGTATAAAAGAACAAAAAATAATAATAATAAAAATAAACCTAAAAAATTAAAATAAACCTAAAACAAATCTAAATACAAGTCCGCGTCGACGGCGCCAAAAATTGATATAGTTTTTATAATGGTAGTAAAGTTCGTTCAAACTTGTAAATATTTGATTTCAGACTTAATAGTAAAAATATATACACAAAAAGTTGTCACAATATATCGAGAGAACTGGGACTCGGGTTTCCACCATTAATCACATTCAATTGGTTCGTATATTGATTCATAACAATTCTAGCTCTTTTATGGACTCTATTTCTTTGCCAAAAGTAGATTTTGTAAAAGATTAATTGTAAATCATAAGCATAACGCATCAAAAGCTCTAAGTCTAAGCATGCGTCATCAGAAAAAATCACAACTAATTAATAAAAATCATATATCAATTAAATCAATGCAAAAAGTCATGAAGAATCATTATAGTTACCAAGTAATTGTGAAACATGGCTTCCTCCATCGTCCCAGTATTGGGGTTTAGCTCATTATGTTGGAGACACGCTCAAAATATGGATTCATAGCTTAAAAGGTGTGTTTACAATGGTGAAAAGGAGAAAAGTAATAAAACAGAAAACTGTAACGTTTATAATCGTTACAAGTCAACTGTTACAATGGTGTTGCACTGTAGCAAGAACGACAACCTAGTATTGTAGCGGAATTTGCCATTGACTTCTGCAGGCTTTTGTTCTTCATCTCCTTCTTCACCAACAGCAGCAGGAAGCTTTCATGCACTTCTTTTCTTCGGCTCTGTGGCCTCAGCCTTCACCCCCAAACTATCCCAAAGTCTCGACTCCTTCCTGGGACACGAAGCAACCTATATATACCCAGCAAACCCCAAAAAATTCCGAGTTAATTTCTTTTCTTTCTTCACTCAAAAGTCTCGGATTTTCTTAACAGAAAGTTACAGATTAATTTCTTTTCTTATCTCGTTCACACATCTCCTGATTTATCTTCTAAATCCTACCAACTATAGAATCGAATGGCAGTATATTTTCCTATGTTAGGTCCACACGTATCAACAGAGTATCCCTAGATTTTCTTTCTTTGTTTCATCGAGACTAATGTGGAAACTTCCCCTTTTTACGTAATTAACTCCATTACAAGTCCTGGTTTTTCCAATCACTCGAAGAAATCCGAGAAACACTCTCCAATTCTTACACGTAACTTCACAAATTAAATCCAAATAGCCGAGATCATTCACTTGCCCTGTTTTATCGAGATATACCCAAACTTTCTTTTTTAATCGATTCTGACACTTATACATTCCTTGTTTTATCATAACAGGGATATCCCAAGTCAAATTCACACAAAATCCCTAGAAAATCTCGTTCAAAACTTACTTCACGTAGACGCATGCGTACTAAATTCAAAACCAGTTTTCCCGCCAAAATGATTGAAACCGTGAAGAAGAAGATTGGGCGCCCTTAACGAATCCTGGGGTGCCCATAGCCGCAAGTGTAAATAGTGAAAAGGGATGCCCTTATCAGTTGGAATGCCCTAGGGTTGCCCCTATCCAAAGTGTGGGTGCCTTCATCCATTTTCCAGGGGGTCCAACCCCCACTTTTCTAACCAATTTCGCCACAAAAGCCTATTTCAACAAAAACACCTACAAAGACACAAAAATCCACAATAAACACAAAATTGAGCACTAACAATATATACAATTGAGATTATATCAGACACAAAAATGTATCTATCATTTGTCACCAATTAACATTTCAAAATGGCAGACATTTAAATGGGCTGGAACTAATTTTATATCTACATTATTGTGTCAGGTTATTTCTAACCCCTTAGTTGCACCCACACAAGTAACTATAAACCATGAAATTTGGATTTTTTCTGGACCTTCTGTCGACTGAGGCCTTTGTCCGATTAAAAAAAAAACGTCTCGTAATACTGGCACATGTGATTTAGATGATCCCTGGTGATACATGTCTCAATTCCTTGGACGTTCCATGATACCAGTTTCATGATGAAAGAAAAGGAACTATGCCCGTGATAGGATATGATTAGCTTTAAAAGAAACCAAGAGAAAAATAAGTCAATAAATGACCAATAAAATTGCTTAAGTTTTTTGCTACAAAAAAAAAGAAGAAAAATTCCTCACAGACCGCAAAAAAAAAACTCCCCCAAAACCGTTGTGACACAAAACTAAAAATAATGGCGGGACCCTCTGCTATCCTCTGCGGCCCCACCGGAACCCACACAAAAGAAAATGTGAGAGGAAAAGAGTATCATTTTTGGGTTGTCCAAAAACGCGGTACGTTTAGAAGGGATGAAAAAAGAACTTTGGGACAAAATTACAGCCCTTCTAAACGTACCGCGTTTTTGGCCAACCCAAAAACGATATTCTCTTTTCCCCTCACATTTTTTTTGTGTGTGGTTCCGGTGGGGCCGCGGAGGATAGCAAGGGGTCCCGTCATTATTTTTGGTTTTGTGTCACAACGGTTTTGGATGAGTTTTTTTGTGCGATTTGTGAGGAATTTTTCACAAAATTATTCCCGAGGGCTAGAATTCTAACCTCGATGTAAAAAAACGAAATTCAATTGATTGAGAGAAGAAAAAAAAGGTTTATTCTTAAAAAAAAAAGGATATTCTAAAATAGGTTTATAGATAACTGCAAGTGAATTGTAAGATCACAAGTAATAGTAAAATAAGAATGAACATATTCTATTTTGCATTAGATACAAATAAATTGCACTCTAGGAAGAAAAATTTTAAACTGAGTAAAAAAATATAAGAAGGCACTCAGACTGCAAGTGAATTGTAAGATCACAAGTAATAGTAAAATAAGAATGAAAATAGAAAAGTGGAGAAAAATGCAAAAAGCCAGAATACGAAGGATCTGTAAAGGTTCACACTAAAACTGAGAAGTACTAAAATAAATCAGTACTCAAAAAGTAAGTAACTGCAGTGGATATAATTAAGAAATTACACTGAACAACTAAGACAAACATCTAATACTATAGAAAGACTGAAGGAGAATAGAGTAGATAACATAAATTTACCTTTAGGAGATACTAATCGAGCAAAACAATAACACACTGAGTGTTAAGTATTTTTCTCATGTTTCTTGAACATTATCTAACCTACTAGAAGGAAAACATTGTAATATTGTAATATTGTGATATTGTAATTGTCGTACATGGGAAAAATTGTAACTAAGGACTTTAGAGATGTGATCTAAATGCATTCTTCCTAAATGACCAAAGGTTAAAAGAGAAAAACCATCGAGAAAGAAATAAATTAGACCAAAATAGGAAGAATTATTTGTGCAAGAATCATATTCTTAATTTTCTTGATGATTCCTTGTATGAGCAAAAGAAGATTTTAATGCTTTTGATTTATGGGAACTCTAGAAGAAAAATATCATCTTTGCAAGTAAAGAAATTCTTGATGGCTAAGTTCTTAGAATACAAGATGGCAATTCGTTGAACTTCAGAAAAAGGCATGACTTTTGATGAAGCTCTGAAGTATGTTTGATTGAAAAGCTTCCACCCTCATGGAGCGAATACAAAGGAGGAGAAGCCACAAGACTAATGAAATCACCATGGTGGAGCTTGGCAAAAGATCCAGGTTGAAGACAAAGGACAAGAGCATGTTCTTTGAGCAAATGAAATCCTACAAAGCTCATGTTTTGGATGATAAAGTTTGCTTGGAAAAGAATCCGGCAAAATTGGTAATCGAGGTTGAGGAGAGTAACAATTTTAAGCCTAAGGGTGGTGTCACTAAGCACACCATCAAAAGCCATATGGCTAAAGACCATAAGGCCCCTAAAAGGATCAAATATGATCCAAAACAGAAAAATAAGGCAAACCTAGTAGATGATCCTGGATACTTTAATTTTGTTGATGACCTTGTCTCTAGTGTGACTAATGTGACTTGGCTTGATTCTCGAGCCACCAAGCATGTCGTAAATTAAAATGCTTTCTCCTCTTATGCCAAGTAGGAGATGATGAGAAATTGTTCATGGGAAACTCTACCACCGCGAAAGTGGAGGGAAAGGCAAGGTCGAGAAGTTAACTTCGGGAAAAACTCGCATTGAATGACGTATTTCTCCCCGGACATATGCAAAAACCTTATCTCATATCTTACTAGGAAAAGGATTTAAGATTGTTCTTTGAATCTAATACATGGTGAATTCTAAGATTATGTTACCGATAACATGATTAAGCTTAATCGATTTGAAATTGAATGTTAATGCATCTTCTTAAATATGTTTGTGACTCTTCACATGTTTGGCATGATAGACTTGGGCATGTTAATCTAAAATCTCTGAAAGACTTGCTAATTTAGGTTGCATACCAAAAATAAACTTTGATAAAAATCAAAGATGTGAAATCTACGTGTTGAATCTAAAATATACAAGAAAACCGTTTAATAAAAAGGATTGAACGTAAAAAGTTCCTTTGGAACTAATACACTCGGATTTAGGAGATTTGAAATCAACACCAACAAGAAGTGGTAAAAAATGGTACATCACTTTTATAGATGATTACTCACGATTATGGTTCATCTTCTTAGAAGTAAAAGATGAAGCCTTAGAGGCCTTCAAATTTTATAAAATTGAAGTAGAAACCCAAAAAGGAGTTAAATTAAAACTCTTTTAGGTCGATCGTATGAGTATGTGATACCCATAGGTGAGTTTTTGTAAACATAATGGAATCATTCATGAAACAAGCTTTGCCATATTCACCCGAATCGAATGGTGTATTGAAAAGAAAAAATAGAACACTCATAGATATGGTAAATGCTAACAAGTTCGGGTTATCTTCGAACTTGTGGGGGAAAACTATCCTTTCTTCTTGATATTTTGAACAATAGGATGCAAGTTGAACAAATCTCTTTACGGTTTAAAACAAGCACCTAAACAATGATATGATATGCTCATATTAGGCAAGAACCTTGATATTATTAATAACATTAAAAGCATGCTTAGAGATAATTTTGACATGAAAGACTTAGGCAATAGATGAACTCATGAGCAGACTCCATTGCTTACTTCGCGAGTAGATACTTGCAACCAGGCGGGATCATCTATACTCTCTTTAAGTTTTACGTTACTGAGAGGACCTCAAACTATTGCAAAGGGTATTGTGATGCCAACTGGATATCGACTCGGGAAGAGTGCAAACATCTTCTTACTTGGAGGTGTAAATGGCTGTCTCATGGAAGTCCACCAAGCAGACATGTATAGCTAAATCCACTATGGAGTCGAATTTATAGCCTTGGAAAAGGCTGGATACGATGTTTCACGGAGGAGGGCTTTTAGCCCATGGCCAAAATGGGCACAACCGCAAGAGCTTAGCAAATGTTTTCTTCACATCAAGTGTGGCAACAACAAAAAAATGCATGGACCATGTTTTGATCCCAAGACCTATAACATTAGTCCCATATAGACTAAAACACTTGGAGGTTTAGACTACTAAAGAAGGAAAACACACAATTGAATCTCGAGAATTTTAAATGTCCGACAAAAAAGAATAACTAATCCACTGAAAGCATGCGCACATTGGATTCTAAGAAAGCATTAAATAGAGTTCTAGTTTAAAACATAAAAAGCTAAAAGAATGTTTTATTTTCATTATTTCTTTGCCAAGTTCTAAGGGTTCTCTCCGTGTATGCTACACATAGAGAAGGAAAGAAATACATCGACTAAGTTTTAAATACTATCATCGATTGCATCTAAATTTATAACAATAACACATCAATCGAGTGTTAAGTATTTTCTCATGTTTCTTGAGTTGTTTGTTACTATTATCAGTGTAATCAAAGTATTATTTCTCAGTTGCATACGAATAATTACAAAACATAAAGCAGCAGAAGCAGGTAGCCAAACTACCAAAAAAAACAAGCAAAATATAACCGGAGCTTATAGGCTTTGATGTCTATTTGTACATGGATTCATAACAATTATAATCAACTATTGCTAACTTTGAGATTTGGATTTAACTAAACAATTATAATCACTTGTTTCCTCAGCTTGCTTGATCGAAGACTCACCCTTGAACCACTGATGAGGATATGCCGCTACTGGTCTTGAAGGTTATGTTACTTATGTATCCTCAATTTCCTTTACAAATTCAGATTACCACTGTTTGCGAATTGTCTCATTCATAACAGTAAAGTTGGTCTTCAAAGAAATTAGTTTACAATTTATCGTGGGTAAGTAGTACCCACAGAAATGGAATAAGACAGGATACGAAATGGAAATTTTTTGAAGGACCTCACTCTAATTTGATAATTATGCCAGCTGAAAAAGATAAAGTCAAAACCAATCTAACGGTTGGCAAACTGATCCAACGACTGATAACCTACTACCTTATTAAGCTCTCCCGCACAGTCATGCGGGATAGCACTGCTCTTTCATATACAACAATTCAAATGCAGGACGGAGATAAGTGCATCCTAGTGGATCCTGCCCCCTCTATTTTTTGTCAATTCATTAAACATCCCATGATGTCCTAGTTATTTGGAAGAAAAATCCCTTAATGAGCCCCCCTAAAATATATGTTTTGTACATTAACCCCCTTTTGAAAGATTTCTAGCTTCGTCCTTGTTCAAATTGGTAACCATACATTTCCTTCTGAAGGCTATGAAAGAGAAACTTCCATTTTAATATCAGAATTATTGATGAAAACAACACTTTTAGAGAACATGACAAGATTTAACTCAACACTTCTAGGATTGAGACTACAGTCAAATCGTTGAAGATAAAGAGAGTTCTATTGGTACTAATTTTGGTGGTCCTAGTACTGCAAATGTCGAGAGCTATCAATGGACATCCGAAGTCCGAGATCCGTTTCCGAATATTCGACATCCTATAGGATTTATTCCGAATTGTCGGATTTTGGATTTCAGAACCGGATGAGTTTCCGGAAATTATCCTTTAACCCTATCGTAACCGGATGAGGTTGAATCCGGGAGGTTAATATCCGACATCCGATAAGCCTAGGGGTGTACTAGTAATTC
Organism: Papaver bracteatum; assembly: GCA_023529315.1. Classification (NCBI taxonomy): domain Eukaryota; kingdom Viridiplantae; phylum Streptophyta; class Magnoliopsida; order Ranunculales; family Papaveraceae; genus Papaver; species Papaver bracteatum. The sequence goes on along the minus strand of JAJJWX010002781.1, from coordinate 336,323 downwards.
GTCTCTACTCTCATCTACAATCTTCTACTGTTCTACTTCGTCTTCCCTTCACGAACCAAAAGAATCAAAAGAATCAAAATATCAATCTCTTACTCCTAAAATTCAACGAAATTTTATTAGCATGAAAACTGAAAAATCAATTTCTTCCAACACTCAACAGGTGATAGAATAAATTGAAGAAGACAATGATTCGGTGTCTGAACTTCTACAAATCTACTTGTAGACTATTGATCTCACAATCACACAAATCAAACAGGTATGATGATGAAATTGAGGTTATGATTTCAAGTCTTTGATTGATTATTTTTAATGCATACAAATTCAATTTCTACCTCTCAGTCACTCTCATTTTTTTTGTTAATAAGACAGCAGGTTCAAAACCCCTAAAGTATTAAACAAAGATCATCAATTACTTCCCATAAAAGGGTTGAATCTGTTTGAGGTATGTAGATTAGACTATGGGGTTGGATTTAATTTCAAGTCTTTGATCAGTTTTGATCCTTTTTTTTTGTTAACAAGACCGCATGAAATTTGGGTTTGGAACTTTGGATTTACATTTTCTGACCACTACCGGATTTTATCGGAATTTCCGATATCTTAGCCTATCGGAATCGGAATTGATTTTATGAATTCCGTTGGAAATTATCCGATTTCGGAAATCTGTTAACACTAACCCCTACCGGAATCGGTTTTGTGAAAATCCGACGGAAATCAATCCGTTGACAGCCGAGTGATGTACTGAAGAATGAAAAATAGCTAGGCGACATATGGTAGAATGTTTGATTAATTATGGGACGTTTTTGTTTTTATTATCCTCGGGGTTGTATTTGACTAAATAGAAACATATATTGATAAGAAACAAATGAATTATTTGTTTTATTTTGCTTTAAATATACAACATATTTTTGTTGCATCAGATGTAATGATAGTCAAATGGATCAGATGTAATGATATTTTTGTTAGTCTTTCGTATGCAAAATTATCCCACAAGGATCTAGCAATAATGTAAACATATAAAAACATGGGTTCAAAAAAAAAAAAGTGGGTTTAATTCACGATGCTCATCTACCCAACATATGCGACTCTCGGCACTTTTGATTTTTCACTTATAGACGTAATGTACATCCTGTTGTTCTTCGCTCATGGTTTTAAATTTACTCTAACATCCCATAACTTATTATCGTATACCTTCAAAATCAAAATCAAAAATCACCATGAAATAGATTTATCAGAATTGACGAATGATTGATAGAACTTTACATGCACTGACATCAATGAACAAACTTTGTGGTATTTTAGCTTAGGTAGATAAATATCTACTATTTTTCGCGTCACTTACCTGTTGATTTTATATGTAGCTGGCTATCCTTATTGATATGCAAAATATAAGGGTTTCAATTTTATAGGCACAAAGAGGATGGTAATAGAAATCTTATATCCTAAAAAATTCATGATCCTCAAAAAGCAAATGTAGAATCATCCGAAAGCATAATTTATATGCTTTTTTTGGTATCATGAAAACCTTGAAGAACCAAATCACACAAAGTGATACGTAGTGACTTATTGAGATTGAGGCGATCATATGTAAAAAGCAAGTTTGATATGAAAGACATAGGTGTGGCTGATGTTATTTTAGGAAATCCATATGGAACAAACTGAAGGTTTGATAGTTCCCCGTTAAGAACAAAAAGTCTTTAAATTGGTTGAATCACTCTATGGGCTAAAACAAGTGGCGAAGCAATGGCACCAAAAATTTGACATGATATCCAATGGTGTTAAAATAAACGAATGTGACAAATGTGTCTATTTCTAGCATACACAGAAGGGTTGTGTGATTTTGTGTCTTTACGTTGATGATTTTTTGATAGACACATTTTTTGATATGCTTATCATGGGTAATAACATGGATGTTATTAACGATACAAAGAAACTGCTAAAAAAAGTTTGATATGAAATACCTAGGTATGGCTGATGTTATTTTAGGAATAAATTTTTTTAAGACATCAAACAACTTGGTATTGTCTCAATCCTATTACATTGCGAACATACTAAGTAAATTTGAGAAGAGTGATGGAGGCGTTTCAAAAACACCTATTGATCCAACTCTTCATCTAGCGAAAATTCATGGTCAAAGCATATCAAAAGTAGAGTATTCTCGTATAATTGGTAGCTTAATGTATGTGACGAATTGCACCCGCCCGGACATAGCTTGTGCAGTAAATAAATTAAGCAGATTTACGAGTAATTCAGGAAAACACCATTGGAAGGCTACAATCCGGGTATTAAAGTACTTGAGATATACCCGTGATTATGGATTGCACTATACGAGATATCCACCTGTATTAGATGAATACTATGATGCGAATTGGATATCAGATTCTAAAGATGTTAAATCCACCAGTGGGTATGTATTTACAATAGGTGGTGGAGCAGTATCTTGTAAATCTTCTAAACAAACTTGTATAGCCAGATCCACAATGGAATCTGAGTTTACTTCTTTAGATAAAGTAGGGGAAGAAGCAGAGTGGCTTCGAAACTTTTTAGAAGATATTCCGATATGTCCAAAACCCGTGCTTGCAATTTGTATTCATTTCCATAGTCAATCTGCAATTGGTAGAGAAAGGTATGGTATATATAACGGTAAGTATCGACATATAAGATTGAGACACAAGACCGTAAAAGAATCGCTCTTAATGGGAATTATTACGATCGATTATGTGAAGTACAAGGACAACCAAGCGGATCCATCTACTAAAGGTTTGTCTAGAGAGCAAGTCTATAGATCATAGATGGGAATGGGTTTAAAGCCTACATCCAATGAATCCTATTAAGGGAAACCCAAACTAGTTGACTAAAGATCCCAAGATCTAGGTTCAACGGGAAAACAAAAATTAAGAATGATTCACTCGAAGCACTGAGGAACATGAATAGAGAGATATATTTCTACCCATTCCTATGATGACACAGTGCCGCATGTCGTGTAGTTAAGGATAAGCAATGTTTTTAATAATTCCTAAGATTTGTAAATTCCAAATAGGGTATGGAAGGATACTCTTAAATAGGAAATCACCTATATGAAGTGAGAAGTGTGGCCGCTTCCGTGAGAACCTTTAATAGTCTAAGTTCATCTAAAAGCGCTTCATAAATTCCGAGAATTGTTCACGGCCGAAATGAACACAACCATGAGAACCAACTTGGTGAGGAAATAAATTGTATGATAGCTATTATCTTGGTTTATACTTAAAAACTGACAGTTTAAAGCCTCTAGCACACCGACCCAGTAGTAAGCCCAATATCTATTCACTAAGAAAAGTTCAAGGAGAAAGCTACATATCCCCATGTAATTTATTTTCATTAATTTGAACTCTCTTTAGTGTCTGTCTTCATTGTCATTTGCATTGTTAGTCAGTGAATTTTCATTCATGTGGGGGATTGTTGGAAAATTGAATACAATTTCCTTATATATGAATAAAAAATCCTTGGTCTAGTACCAGGTTTGATTTGGATGCTGGGTTTACACAATGTTTTGGGCTGAATCGTATTTTGGCATGTCCATTAATTTAAGTTAGTTTCGGTTTCAAGTTTGAAACTAAAAGAAACCTAAAACCCGAAACATGAAGGGAATTCAATTTTAACTAAGAATACTCATCCCTTGAGAAATCCTTGAAGCATCATGATTCTTCATTGAAGAGGTATTTGAAGCATTATGATTCTTCATTGAAGAGGTACTAGTAATTCCTATAAATACCCTGCACAGACTTAGAGATAAGAATCAATTAGAAACCTAATTATCATCCTACTGCATTCTAAAATAATCAATTTAGTTTGTGATCAAGAGAGAGTTCATCACTTTGAGTTTGGTGCGCTATTTCTCGAAGTTTGGAGTGCTACTACATCGAGAAGATAGTCGTTGTATCCTGGGAGAAAAACATCGTTAGTCCGTAAGAACCAATGCAGAGTGAATCTGTCTTAAGGCTAGAGGATATAATCCTTGTTTCGACTTTGGTTTCATTTAATTTGGTTTGCATTTCTCTTCTTCTCTGTTTGTTTTATTACAGTTTATACACAAGATTGCAAATAATTTCATTTCATAATCTAAATATTTTTTGTTCATCTCTTAAACCCTAAACCTTCTTTCTTTTTGTACACCATGATTCATCTGCAAATGCACAATTATATCTAAAGAAGTCATTTATGGAAGTTTTCATTGTTAATTTTGTCAATACTACTAATGATGATACTTCTTCTGTAATTATGGTGGTAAGGGAGAAGAAGAAGAAGATTTTGGAAACAGAAAATCCTGTAGAAGAACCCATTTCTCGGATAGAAGAAATTGGTGTCAAGAAGAATTAATATCCAGGGAAAATTTAGCAGTTCATTTATTGTTGAACAAGTGAAATAAGAATACCAACAAGATATTATCAAAATAAGAGGTATACCAAGTTCATTCTTTATCCCCTTCCATGTCTCCATATGAAAATGTTGTAATCAAGATCATGAATTCATAAAGTGGTAGTAGAATAGAAGTTACTTAAGCAGAAAGAGGTCTTTTAAGTGATAGATGAAATTACTGGGGATGGTTTTGCTGAGAGACTAAATCAATTTCTCCATTTAAGATTAATCTTGCTAAAATAGTAATAGTAATGGTGAGGGAATAGGGAGAATATCAGTTTGATTGGTTCTGATAAGATTAATTGGGGGAAATGGGGATAATCCTCAGTGTTAATTAGTAATAGTAAGGGAATGACGACAGAAATTGAAGCATTTGCATTGTTAATGTAAATATAAGGCAACAAGTGGAGAAATGTTCCAAGATAGAATTTACAAATGCCTTTTGTCAAAGAAATCGGATGCTAGTAAGCTAAGTTACTCGAGTGAAGAAATGGAAATATTAGAAGCTTCATATCAACAACGTCAGATATGGAAAGAGATATATACTGGAGTTTGTGGGTGAAGATGGTTTCTGCAGATTTCGGTAATTTCGGTGTGTGGGTGAGAAACGAATTTAAACCCTAAACAATGTATTGCAAGGGAGTACTTTAGATTCGAGAGATCAATCTGTACAAGTTCGGACTAAACCAAGAAATGGCCGTTCCATACTTGCTTCGGTCATAAAGTGAAGGAGAATGGGTTGGTTTTGGGGAGGGAAGAAAGGAAAGTGATGAGACCCGAATAGTTGATTCTGGAAGAGCAGTTGTGTTACGACTTGTATCATAAAGTGGGAAGCTAACAAATAAAAGATAGCAAATATTTTTTGAGTGGTGTATGTTCCTGACTGAACTTGTTCTTCCCTGTTGAGGGTGGTGTGATTCGAACCCAGAACGTTATGTACGTTAGGTGAATGCTCCTCCATTGAGATGAACTTGTTATTCGGTGGAAATAGGTAAGACCTATTTATACAAGTCGAAGTGAAACGTACTCTGGTCTCACTTAGGAATGGAAAAATGGGTGAGTAAATGGGAAGAGGTGGTAACGTTAACGCATGGAATTTATGTTCCATAAAAAGGTATGTTTCACCAGTGCCTCATCCTTTCGTTTGTTGGTGGCCGCATAGGGAAGGCCAGCATGGTGGCGTAGCTAGGTTGACATGCTATTGGCATGGCATGGTGGCGCGGCTAGGTTGGCACGTCATTGGCATGGCATGCCTTGGCACGGTTTGGCGTGACCAAACTAGGGTTTTGGGTCAAAGGTTACCATGTGTTGTTTGGTAACCTTGGACGGCTAGGATTTTCTCCTGGAATTGAAGGGAGACCGTTTATCATCTCACACCTTCGCTTTGGTATCCGTGTAGGGAAGGCCAGCATGGTGATGCGTCTAGGTTTGCATGCCGTTGGCGTGGACAAACTTAGGTTTTAGGGCCAAAGGTTACCATGTGTTGTCTGGTAACCTTGGATGGCTAGGATTTGCTCCTGGGATTGAAGGGCGACCGTTGATTGTCGCACGCCTTCGTTTTGGTAGCCTTGTAGGTAAGGCCAGCATAGTGGCGCGGCTAGGTTGGCATGTCGTTGGCATGGTTTGGCGTGGACAAACTTAGGTTTTCGGGCCAAAGGTTACCATGTGTTGTCTGGTAACCTTGGATGGCTAGGATTTGCTCCTAGGATTGGAGGCCGATTGTCGCACGCCTTCGTTTTGGTAGCCGTGTAGGGAAGGCCAGCATGGTGGTGCAACTAGGTTGGCATGTCGTTGGCATGACATGGTTTGGCGTGGCCAAACTTAGTTTTTTGGGCCAAAGGTTACCATGCGTTGTCTGGTAACCTTGGATGGCTAGGATTTGCACCTGGGATTGAAGGGGGACCGTTGATTGTTGCACGCCTTCGTTTTGGTAGCCACGTAGGGAATGACAACATGGTGGTGTGGCTAGGTGCGTTTGGCATGGTGGGGCCAAGGGATTGGCATGCTGTTGGCACATGGTGCGACTAGCATAGCTAGGGCCAAGGAAAGGTGCGGTTTGGCTTGGCATGGTGGGGCCAAGGGATTGGCATGGTGGGGCCAAGGGATTGGCATGTCGTTCGCATATGGTGCGGCTAGCATGGATAGGGCCAAGGAAAGGTGCGGTTTGGCTTGGCATGGTTGGGCCAAGGGTTTGGCATGCCGTTGGCATATGTGTGGCTAGTATGGCTAGGGCCAAGGTGCGGTTTGGCTTGGCATGGTGGGGCCAAGGGTTTGGCATGACGTTGGCATATGGTGCGGCTAGCATGGCTAGGGCCAAGGCAAGGTGCGGTTTGGCTTGGCATGGTAGGGCCAAGGGTTTGGAATGCCATTGACATATGGTGCGGCTAGCATGGATAGGGCCAAGGCAAGGTGCGGTTTGGCTTGGCATGGTGGGGCCAAGGGTTTGGCATGCCATTGGAATATGGTGCGGCTCGCATGGCTAGGTCCAAGGCAAGGTGCGGTTTGGCTTGGCATGGTGGGGCCAAGGGTTTGGCATGTCGTTGGAATATGGTGCGGCTAGCATGGCTAGGGCCAAGGCAAGGTGGTGCCAAGGCATGGTGGGGCCAAGGGTTTGGCATGCCATTGGCATATGGTGCGGCTAGCATGGCTAGGGCTAAGGCAAGGTGCGGTTTGGCTTGGCATGATGGGGCCAAGGGTTTGGCTTGCCGTGGACATATGGTGCGGCTAGCATGGCTAGGGCCAAGGCATGGTGCGGTTTGGCTTGGCATGGTGGGGACAAGGGTTTGGCATGCCGTTGGCATATGGTGCAGCTAGCATGGCTAGGGCCAAGGCAAGGTGCGGTTTGGCTTGGCATGGTGGGGCCAAGGGTTTGGCATGCCATTGGCATATGGTGCGTCTAGCATGGTTAGGGCCAAGGAAAGGTGCGATTTGGCTTGGCATGGTGGGGCCAAGAGTTTGGCATGCCGTTGGCATATGGTGCGGCTAGCATGGTTGGCATGCCTTGGCGCGGTGGGTGTGGATGTCATGGTTTTCCATTGGCACATGCGTGCGACTAGCATGGTTGGCATGCCTTGGCGCGGTGGTTGTGGATGGCATGGTTTGCCATTGGCACAAGGGTGCGGCTAGCATGGTTGGCATGCCTTGGCGCGGTGGGTATGGATGGCATGGTTTTCCATCGACACATGTGGCGTGGTAATTAGGGTTTTGGTCTTTCGAAACCCTAATTAGTAATTAATTTAAAAACAAGTACCTTGGTAATTTTTCCGCAGACATATTAAAGGGTACAATAAATGCATTTATTGGAGCTATTATTACTCGAACCCTATGACGTCACTGTCTTGCCTAGGGTTTTACGACTTTAACCCTAAGCTAAAAACCACCATCAACATTAAGTCCCCTACTTAGATCGAAAAAGGGGCGTTGTTGCGAGGTAAGCATAAGATGGTGACATACAAGGAAAAAATCGAAACGTAAATCATACAAGATGGTCAGAAAGATTTGTCTAACCTTTTCGAGAGGTGTAGAGAGTTTGTGTTTCCCATGTTGGAGGCCCTGCATAAATTGTGCTTGGATGTAGACCATGGAGTTGTGAGACAAAAATTGCTGGCTTGGTCTGGCCATATATCACCTTGACTTGGATAGGTAACATCATGACGCTGACTTGGCGAATTCATTGGTATTGGCAAGTTCACGGCGCAGACAGCTTGGAGAGGCAAAGCATGGCAGACGGTTTTGGCATGATGAGGCCACGACAATGGAATGGACAACTTGGTGCGGTGCGGTCATGGTACGGTGCGGTGCGGTGAGGTGTGCACGAACGGCTCGGCGTGGTGGTGATTTGTCTTTACGGGCCCGATTGCCTCTCTTTTTGTGTAGCTTGAATTGATATTTTTTTTTTCTTCAAAAACCGAGAGTGTGATATGCCCATAAAATGGGCGTTACTCCTTCTTCTCAGGTTATGTTGTCGATTTTTTTCCCGAATCTTGATGTTGGTGGTCAGAAAAGCAAAACGCGAGCAAGCATGTCTCAAACACGTACTTCCACGTTTTCTCACCAAAACCTTATTATATAGAATAGCCAGGCTTGAGATTTTCCCTTTTCATTTGCTGGTAGAATAGGTTTTAATTAAAACCGGACATCACGCCTTAATTCTCAATTTAGTAGAAAGCTTTCCTTTTCAGGATTGCGTTATTCTACCGATAAGAGATGATCTTGGATCCTTCATTCGCATAGTTCACCATGAAATCGTGCTCGCCCTCCTTGCAGGTATCTTCTCATGTTTTCTGGTTTCTATTTTGTCTTCTTCCTTATGTATGCTGCCGGTGTAAAATAGGGTAAAAACTTGCCTACTTTCTCTGGTTTTGTAGTCCACAATGGGATCTTCCAGAGGAAGCCGTACCTCTAACCCTTCGGAGAAAAGCTTTGGAATCGGAGAAAACCAGTTTTCTTCTTATGATGAGGCATTAGACAGAATTAAATCTTTGTTCCATGAAGCTTTCAGAATTATTCAGGGCCTACCTTCCACCCATCTTCTTATGATGAGGCGTGTTCATACCTTCTTGGATTAAGTGAACATGGAGGAGGAATGGGAGAGTGACGAAGCTCCTTGGTGTGTTAAGAGACCTTAGTGCAGTTAGACTTCTTTACAGGCCAATGCTAGGACGGTACAACCCGCTTCTGGGTTGAAACGATAAAAAACTAAGTCTATGAAACTTTCAAGGGAAAGACGGTGAAACTTATTTGTTCAGGATGGTGTCACAATTCTCGATTCGGATGTGGATGAACCGGGAAATTCTCCTCATAAGGTTGCTGAGAAAACCCTCAAGGAATCCGCGTTTGATGAAATTGAGACAGCTTCGGAGTAGGCACCGAGACTGTTGTCGGCGACATCGGCGGGTCACGAGTGGCATATGCTGGGAAGGTTATTGATGCGGGCGTCGGGAAGGAAACGGGTGTTGTTGCTGCTAAGGCGGCTTTCGGATGGGATGTACGACCGTCGGATGGAACCTTTGTTGCCCGAGATATTGTTGGGGAAAGTGCTTGAAAGGAGTTTTGAATGAGGCAACTCGCTCGTAAACTTTCGATGACTAGCTTCTCCTTTTATTGTTTCTATCTATTGTGTAGTCGTCCTGATGCTTTGTAGACTCATCTTTACCTTCTTTGTATTCGTGGCTAAGTTAGGGTTTCGCCAATGAGCATCCCGTTTGCAATTTCTTATTTTGAAATGATTGAATAAGGTATTTCTGACACGGCGTTGGATTTTTGGTTGTGATATGATGGTTAATGGCTTCTCAATGATTTTGGATTGGTTTGGTATATTTTTCTGAGGTTTGGGAATACCCACTCAAAAAGAAATACATTTTTTTTGAACGAAAAATGAAACTCCGGAGAATAATACAAACGGTGTATTCATCTCTGGGAAATACAAGTATAAAGAGAAACTGTTGAAGAAAATACTAAAGGGAGAGTGGCTGGGAAAAGTACAGCGTTTTATGGATTGGAAAGCTTGAGCCATCGCGAGTAAACTATCACACCTTCCGGCTTGTCTGCGTTGATGAGCTTGAAATATTCTCCTAAAAGAACATCTGCCACCAGATAAGGTTCGTCTTCTTTTTCCTCAGGCAAACTAATCCGAACAACTATCTTTACCATCATCTTCTCAACTTGAAACAAGTTCACTTTGACCACTATATCTCCGATTAAAAACGGGTTCAGGTGTTGTGCAACCGTTTGAATCTTGGTCTCGTTGGTTTTGATGGCATCTTCCAAATTCTTTGCAAAGCGTTTGAATGGCCCAGCGCCCCATTCACATCTCTTGACAGCGTCCGCGCCAGTAAACGTGCTGAGTCCCCACGACGGAATGGGGAAAAAATGAATGGTTGTAGAGAAGATTGTTCGTCCAGACTTACTTGAATTTGGAATCCATGAGTTAGCGCCAACAAGTCTTCTTCAGGCGTCCGAGTTCCATCAGTAACTCGTCGATGCGGCAACAAGTGGGACGGTTTGTTGGATATTCTTCCGGGCGTTGACATTGGTAGAGGGGATGTGCCCAATTTCTCCTTGTTGTCGAGTACCCACAAGTGCCCCAATATCAAGTCGTAACCCAGTTCTTTGACAATGAAAAATTTACCACGTGTTATAGCGTCTCCTATCTTGACCTCGAGGTTGATGTAGCCATGCGCGTTCAAGGCTTTCCCTACTGGGTTCTTAATCACGGATGAGGATCGGGTAGCCTATTGTTTCGTAAACCCCGCTACTTTCAGAGTCTTGAAAGTAATAATGTTGAATTCAGAGGCCGCGTCGACGAGTGTGTTGTCAAATTCAATACCTCTTAAATAAGATGTGGTCAGCAGTCCCCAGTTGTCCTTTTCGATCCCGCTTGCTGGGGGAGCTTGGGCTCCTGGCTTGACTTCCATGGAGGGAAAGAGCCATTTGCCTGACACGACGCGATTGAGAGCCGTGAAAATATCTTGGCACTGCACCTTGGAAAGTTAGAGAATTTCGCATACGTGTTGCATCATGGAATGCACAGTATCATACACGGAGTCCCCAGAGACCCCATAATTCCTTACTGGAAGTGGGTCTCGATGTACTCCCTCGTTTCCTAGTTGGATTTCCCCTGCTTCTATCTTTTCTTTGAAGATATGTTTTAGTCTGTTGCAATCACTAGTTGGGTGGTGAACAAATCTGTGGTAGTGGCATTATTTGGGGTTTGCCATCTCGGCCTCATTCGGTGGGTGTCTGGGAGATGGTAGTCTGATAACATCATCTTGAATCCATGCTTCTAAAAGATCGATCACCTCCTCAATGGGAAACGGGAAACCCAGGGTATTTCCTTCTGTTTCGTGATGACACATGGGATATTTAGCGGCGACCTTCCATGGAGGAGTTCCTCATTATGCTGGTACTTCACGTTTAGGTTGTTGGTATGCAGCTGAGGCCTTCCTTTTCCCTCCCTCGTTTACTACGCTTACAGATGAGGGGCCAGTGTTAAATTGCTTAATAAGGAGATGTCTATTCCCGCGAGTTTCATGCATATATTCGGTTCTGGTCGGTCTAGCTCTTTCCAATAACACTAGTACTGTCATTGCGGATCGTCTGGCATCTTCATGAGTTCGGAGAATGTCTAGAAATGTAGGTTCTCTAGCAAGGCGCGATAAATAGGATCCATAACATTGATGCATGTATTCATCAGTTGTTTCTCAGTCACGTTTGGGTCATGACAGCTTAGTGCTTGAACCCTGAATCTCTTAACAAGATCATTCGGATGTTCGTTGTCCCGCTGGTATATTCTTCCTAGGTCCGAGAAGGTAACTTGTTCAGACACGAAGAAGTACTTCTTGTAAAATGCGCTAACCATGCTACCCCGGTTGGGAATGCTATTTGGCGTGATGCTGTTGTACCACGTGTACGCTCTTCCGGTAAGAGATTTTGAAAACTCCCTCAGATGGAGAACGTGATTGTATTCGTGTTTTCCCAAGGATTCGAGGAAGCGAGAGACGTGTTCACGTGCATTTCTAGTGCCATCATACATGGTGAATTAGGGAGAGGAATTCTTTGTATTTCAGATGGGTAATGAGGTTGATGCTGATGCATGTCTATTTTATCATTCTTGACTCGATTCTGGAGAAGTTGCTCCAGATCCTCTCGTGTGAAAAAATTGGATGGCTGACTTATTTCCAACAGGGGTTTGGCACGAGTCTCATCGTCTATAAAGACGCGTTCCGCCAAGGCGTTATCGTCGGGGGTGTTGGAGACGTTTCTAAATGGCTCTGGATGGCATGGCTCACGTGGCAGACGCTCTGTTAGGGATTTGAGAAAGACGAGTACTTCTTTATGCATCGAAACCATATCCGTTTGGGCTCTAGCGAGAACCTCATGTCATTCCATCAAATTAGTGATGGTGATATAGGGTCGGACTCCTCTGGTTCCTCCGGTTTCTTGTCCCGTTGGTGGGGTAGTTGGAGTCTTAGTATCGGTTGGAGGCGTCATGCTTGATGAAGCGTTAGGAACGGTAGCGGAAGCTATGGCCCTGGTGACTGGCGGTGTTACACCTGAAAGAGCACTTTCAGTACTGCCAGGATTAGCGAGTTACGCAGGGACGTTAGAGGCGACAACGGCTCTGGCCCTGGTGATCGGAGGTGTTACACCCGTAGGAGTTCTTTCGGTGCTACTGCGGTCAGTAGATGGCATAGTGATGTTTTTGGAAGTAGCGTTAACACCAGGGATAGACTCTGCGTTGGTGTTCTCGGCAGCTGATCTGGATCTGAGTTCCACCATGTTGGAGTTGTAAGTGAAAGGTGATATCGAAAATTTGGAAATCGATATTGCAACCGATAGATTGATATCCCACTGTGGTCGCTAATTGTTTATGGGTAAAAATGGTTTTTGCTGATTTCGGTAATTTCAGTGTGCGGGTGAGAAACGAATTTAAACCATAAACAATATACTGCAAGGGAGTACTTTAGATTCGAGAGATCAATCTGTACAAGTCCGGCCTAAACCAAGAAATGGCCGTTCCAGACTTGTTTCGGTCACAAAGTGAAGGAGAATGGGTTGGTTTTGGGGAGGGAAGCAAGGAAAGTAATGAGACCAGAATAGTTGATTCTGGAAGAATAGTTGTGTTACGACTTGTATCAGAAAGTGGGAAGCTAACAAATGAAATCTAGCAAACGTTTTCTGAGTGGTGTATGTTCTTGACTAAACTTTTTCTTCCCTGTTGAGGGTGGTGTGGTTCGAACCCAGCACGTTGTGTGCGTTAGGTGAATGCTCCACTATTAAGCTGAACTTGTTGTTCGGTAGAAATAGGTAAGACCTATTTATACAAGTCGAAGTGAAATGTACTCTGGTCACATTAAGGAATGGAAAATGGGTGAGTAAATGTGAGGAGGTGGTAACGTTAACGCATGGAATTGAGGTTCCATAAAAAGGAGCGTTTCACCGTTAACTTCCCTGTATTTACTAACCACCTCATCCTTATGACACATCCTTATGGCGGGCGTAATGTACGCCGCACGCTGTAAACCTCCAAACTAATACCCAAAGAGGATCCCCTAGTTTGTGATATGTGTTGATGTCTCGAATGTTTTTGTGGAAAACATGTAGCATATTGTTGTTTCCTGGAAAGTCGAGCTTGGGAGACTTGCCAACTTGGTGACCTTCGACGGTCGAGATTTTGCATCTTAAGAGGAAAGGTAGCCGTTGATCGTCGCACGCTTTCGTTTGTTGGTGGCCGCATAGGGAAGCCCAGCATGGTGGCGCGGATAAGTTGGCATGCCATTGACATGGCATGGTAGCGCGGGTAGGTTGGAACATCACTAGCATGGCATGCCTTGGTGCGGTTTGGCGTGACCAAACTAGGATTTTGGGTCAAAGGTTACCATGTGTTGTCTGGTAACCTTGGACGGCTAGGATTTTCTCCTGGGATTGAAGGGAGACCGTTGATCGTCGCAAGCCTTCGTTTTGGTAGCCATGTAGGGAAGGCCAGCATGTTGGCGTGGCTAGGTTGGAATGTCATTGGCATGGCATGGTTTGGCGTGGTCAAACTTAGGTTTTCAGGCCAAAGGTTACCATGCGTTGTCTGGTAACCTTGGATGGCTAGGATTTTCTCCTGGGATTGAAGGGCGACCGTTGATTGTCGCACGCTTTCGTTTTGGTAGTCGTGTAGGGGATACCAGCATGGTGGCGCAGCTAGGTTGGCATGCCGTTGGCATTTCCAAATTTAGGTTTTCAGGCCAAAGGTTACCATGCATTGTCTGGCAACCTTGGATGGATAGGATTTTCTCCTGGGATTGAAGGACGATTGTCGCACGCCTTCATTTTTGTAGCCATGTAGGGAAGGCCAGCATGGTGGCGCAGCTAGGTTGGCATGGTATGGCGTGGCCAAACTTAGGTTTTCGGGCCATATGTTACTATGCGTTGTCTGATAACCTTGGATGGCTAGGATTTTTTCATGGGATTGAAGGGGGACCGTTGATTGTCGAACTCCTTCGTTTTTGTAGCCACATAGGGAAGGCCATCATGGTGGCGTGGCTAGGTGTGTTTGTCATGGTAGGGCTAAGGGCTTGGCATGCTGTTGTCACATGGTGCGGCTAGCATGGCTAGGGCCAAGGCAAGGTGCGGTTTGGCTTGGCATGGTGGGGCCAAGGGTTTGGCATGACGTTGGCATATGGTGCGGCTAGCATGGCTAGGGCTAAGGAAAGGTGCGGTTTGGCTTGGAAAGGAGGGGCCAAGGGTTTGGCATGCCGTTGGCATATGGTGCGGCTAGGACTAAGGCAAGGTGCGATTTGGCTTGGCATGGTGGGGCCAATGGTTTGGCATGCCGTTGGCATATGGTGCGGCTAGCATAGCTAGGGCCAAGGCAAGGTGCGGTTTGGCTTGGCATGGTGGGGCCAAGGGTTTGGCATGTCGTTGGCATATGGTGCGGCTAGCATGGATAGGACCAAGGCAAGGTGCGATTTGGCTTGGCATGGTGGGGCCAAGGGTTTGGCATGACGTTGGCATATGGTGCGTCTAGCATAGATAGGGCCAAGGCAAGGTGCGGTTTGGCTTGGCATGCCGGGGCCAAGGGTTTGGCGTGCCATTGGCATGCGGTGCGGCTAGCATGGTTGGCATTCCTTGGCACGGTGGGTGTGGCTGGCATGGTTTGTCTTTTGTACAGGGGTGCGGCTAGCATGGTCGGCATGATTTGGAACGGTGGGTGTGGCTGGAATGGTTTTCCATTGGCACAGGGGTGCGGCTAGCATGGTTGGCATGCCTTGGCGCGGTGGGTGTGGCTGGCATGGTTTGCCATTGACACAGGGGTGCGACTAACATGGTTGGCATGCCTTGGCGCGGTGGGTGTGGATGGTATGGTTTGTCCATCGGCACATGTGGAATGGGAATTAGGGTTTTGGCTTGTCGAAAACCTAATTAGTAATTAATTAAAAAAAGGGTACCTTGGTAATGTTCTCGCAGACATATTAAAGGCTCCAATAAATGAATTTATTGGAGCTATTATTACTCGAACCCTATGACGTTACTGTCTTTGCTAGGGTTTTACGACTTTAACCCTAAGCTAAAAACCATCATCAACAACTGGGTTGGGTCCAACTGTGGGAAAACAAGTTAATCTTTCGATAGAGGCTAGGCAGAATGGTAATGCAATCACTAACCAACAACAGCAGCGACGAATGCCAACAACATCATTGATATCCATGGAAATTCCAACAACATCACCATTGCCCACAACAACACATCAAAATCTTCAATACCCACAACAACAACACCAACCCCTATAGAAACCTTCGCCGCATCAGCTCAGCATCATCATCCTCAACACCAACACCAATAAGTTGGCGTGCTCAGAGAGAATTCCTCAATTCTAGGTATGTCTTATTATTACATGTTTCTCTAAATGGATGTTTGAAGTATTTAAATCATCAAAGTGTTGATGGTGGAATTCTGTTCAAGGCTAAAATTGTAAAAGGCCAATTTTTGTAAGCTGACGTCCTGCAAAGGATAAAGCCTTCAGGCGATGAATACTTCTCGCCATATTAATTCATTGGAGCATGTGCAACCATCCATGAGAATTAAAACATACCCAGAACGGAGCATGTGGCAACCATCCCGACGGAGCATGTGGCAACCATCCCGGTTTTCGGTAGGTATACATCATTACTATTAATGCTTTAATTAAAGCCTTGTGTTCGACATGCAAACACCCGTAGGCTACCTAACGGCAGGTTATACTAGCCCCGTCGAACGCATGCAAGACTACCCATGTTAGTCTCACTTGCTGAAAACAAACTCAGAAATATATCTCATCCGTCCAACTTCGCATGCATAGATGGAGGGTGTAGATATAGATTCAGGGGGTCCTGAGCATGCTACCATGATCACTACGGACCCACCTTCATACATGACCGAACGGCCAAGGCCAACTACAGTTGGTCCTTCCAAAAACGTGCGCTCAAAGTGAGCATGACGCACGGCTAGGGTTCCTTTTAATCGTGAACGTCCAACTTCGTAGGCATAGTTGGACGGCTTAGATTATACCCTAAAACAAGTAGTGAAGTGATGGTACACCATTGGCGGGCCTAATTTATACCTACATGACTGACTCCCTCATAGTCAAGCCGTGGTGCAAGAAACGATTTCCCAAACAAGGATATATTAACGCCTTATGCAGGTTGAGAAGATCCAAAACGATCACGACCATCCGACTTTGCAGGCATAGTTGGATGGATTAGATTGCGCCCAGGGGCATAGAGCAAGCATGTACATGCTCACTGTTGACCCAAGATGTTGCATACATGGTTGGTCTCCCCAAAGGAGGCGCACGTAACCCAAAACCGATCGCCCAAAGTGGCCGGTCCAAAACCCTAATTAGGGTTTGCGGCGCAGAAACATCTCGAGCATCCATCTTCGCAGGCTTGGACGAAAGGCAAAGATGGAGACTTAGAAGGAACCGAGCATGCTAGCATGACCGCCGTGGGCCCGATTTCACGCCTAGCTGATCGGCCAAGACCGACAGTGGCCAAGCTCCTCGGTACGCGCTCCGAAAGGTGGCATGTCATGGCCCCTCCATAAGTTCTAATCTCGACCACTCGTCTTTGCCACCTGAGTCGAGTGGCTCAGATTAAATCTTTGTGAGTCAAGCAGGCATGGGCGTGAACACCATTGTACCGCCTCCATGCAGGGCTGATCGGTTCCTCCATTGGAACTCTCCTAGCATGCAAACGTTTGGGTTGAAAGAGGCAGCATGCGCGCCTCTCATCAAAAGATCGCAGGTAGGGTTGCAAACCATCTCGTCCATCCAACTTTGCAAGCTTGGACGAATGACTTAGGGTATGAATCAACCAGCAAACAAGGTATCACCATGATCACCATCCGTCACTATTCTTCACAGGGTAACCGACCAAGGCATGGCTTGTCTATATAGCCTCCAAACGGTCACCTGAAAATGGATGCATGCGATGTTATACCAAGTTCACGGTTCACCCTGCACTATTTCCTGTGGGTCCCGCGATCCACACACTCGAGACATTAATCACATCACAACTGGGGGATACAAACTGGGGTATTGGTCTGGCGGTTTACAGCATGCAGCGTGCAACACGCCATCACAAGATCGTGTCAGGGAAACATGGGCGGTTAGCGATGATAGGAGAAGTGGGCAAGCAACCGTGTGGCACTAACACACAACTCCACTTCCTCCATCACTCCACTTCCTCCACTTTCCCATGAGAGACGTAATTAAGGCTTATCGACTTGTATAAATAGGTTCTCCTCCCTATTTCCAAAGACATAAGTTCGAACAACACAGAACACCAAGTGTTAATACCATCGTATTCAACACCCAGAGCCTGCCTGCAACATTTGCTCGCCTGCTCAACCTTCTGTTAACAAGTCATCAAATAGCCTTCATCTTCATACTCTCAACACCTTCTTCGCTTCCCTCCCTAAGATCAACCTCCCATCCTTCACCTGTGACCGAAACAAATCTGGAACGGCCGTGTCTTCGGTTTAGGCCAGAATTGTATAGATTATCTCTCGAATCAAAGTGCTCATTGTGCAGCACATTTGTTGAAGGTTTAAACTCACTTCTCATCTACACACACCCAAAATTACCTAAACCGGCAGAAGTAGTTTTCTCCCACAAACAATTGGCAACCACAGTGGGAGGTTAATCTCTCGGTTGTGAAGTCGATTTCTTCAATACCAATTCAATTTCTATGATTTCAAGAATGGTGGATCTTAGGTCTGGAGCAGCAACCAACGATGGAGTTAGCACCGACAACGCTTCTGGTGGCGCTGATATCCCAATTACTGGTGTTACAGTGCAACCCTCTAGTGCAACCAATGTGTCTCGTGGAATCGCGTCTTCTATAATCAGTACCAGTGGAGCAGGAGCAGACATTCCAACAGGCGTGACACCTCCCATTACAAGAGCCAGAGCGGCCGCAAATCCAGGCATTTCCTCAAGCATGACACTTCCGTCCGTCACCAGAACAATTGTTACTTCCCCTTCAGGACGAGGATCTGGAGGACCCAGAGGAGGACAACCTCCTATCACCATGGTGGACTTGATGGAGAGACAAGAAACCCTCGCTAAAGCTCAGGCAGACATGGCAACCGCTTAGAAGGAGGTACTCACCTTCCTTAAAACATTAACCGATCGATTACCACAAGATTCGGGACAACCTCAAGGGCCAACAAGAAATACGTTTAGCACACTTGGAGCAGGTGCCTCAGTTATGCAAGCCTAACTGAACGAAGAGTCTTATGCTGCTGACCACGCAAGAGAAAGGGACGAGCGTCTCAGGGAAAGAAGCCAATCGTCCAACTTTATTACACGTGAAGATCTGGAGAGATTCCTCCAAAATCGTGGCAAAGAAAATCCGATGGACGCGCATCGACATCAGCCTCCATATCCACAAGACGTGCAGCGGATTCCTCTTCCCAGGGGATACACCTCCCCTCAATTCATCCTTTACGATGGTACCGGTAATGCTCGTGAACACGTCTCTCGATTCTTAGAATCCTTAATAGAACATGAATACAATCACGTTCTCCGCCTGAAGGAATTCTCCAAATCACTTACGGGGAGAGCCTATACGTGGTACAACAACATTGCACCCGACAACATATCCAATTGGAATGAGATGGTCAACGCGTTTTACAAGAAGTACTTCTTTGTATCCGAGCAAGTTACTTACTCAGACCTAGGGAGAATCTCCCAACGGAACAATGAACATCCAAATGATTTTGTCAAAAGGTTCAGAACACAAGCGTTGGACTGCCATGAACCAAATGTAACAGAACGACACCTGGTAGAATTATGCATCAACGGAATGATACCCATATATCGTGCCCTGCTGGAAAACTTGGGATTCTAGACGCTCTCAGAGCTCCATGAAGCAGCCAAACGTTTGGCCACTACCTCCCCAGCATTATTGGAAAGAACCAGAATCGTTCGGAGCGACGATTCACGAGATAATCGGGGAAACAGGCACCTCATCAACAAGCAGTATAATACTGGCCCTTCTGTCAGTTTAGTAAGAGAAGGCGGAAATAGAAAAGCTCCAGCGGCGGCAGAACAACTACCAAAGCGTGCGGTTCAAACGCATAAAGCTTCGCCTCGAAAAGGAACAGGCAAAGATCATGCGCAGAGCATGGAAGACACAGGCTTCCCGTTTCCGATAAATGAAGTAATAGAACTCTTGGAGGCATGGATTCAGGATGATGATATCAAGCTACCTCCTATCAGACGTCCACCAACTGAGAAAGACATGGCAGACCCTAAGTACTGCCGTTATCATAGGTTTGTCCACCACCAAACTGAAAGAAATATTCAAGGAAAGGATAGCAGCAGGAGAGCTCCAATTGGGAAATGAAGGAGTTCACAAAGACCCCCTTCCTGTCCGAAGTTGCATGATCTCTGGAAGCTCCGTGCGCAAGACTGTACAATCCATGATGGAACACCTGTGTGAAATCTTGTACCTTTCCAAGGTACAACGTCAAGATATGTTCATGGCCCTCAACCGTATTGTGTCAGGCAGGCGCTTATACCCAAGAAGAGAAGTCGTTCCAGCATCTCAAGCCTCCTTGGAAGACAGCGCCAACAAAGGAAACTGGGGACTTTTGACCGTCGCCCATATGAAAGATGTCAAGTTCGATAGCACATTAATCGATGCAGCTTCTGAATTCAACATCATTACTATCAAGACCCTGCAAGCTGAGAAAATCTCAAAGCAGGAGGCTACCCGTGGTCCGACTGTGATCAAGAGCCCAGCAGGAGAATTTGTGGATGTTTACGGATACATTGACCTTGATGTCAAGATTGGTAACACGCCAACACAAGCTAGATTCCATATAATTAAGGAACATCTGGATTACGACATGATTCTGGGGAGCCCGTGGGTACACAAGGCGCATTCCTTACCAATCTCAGTACCTGAAAGAATCTCTAACAAGCCAGCTCCGATGATTTCCAACAAACCTTGGAGAATCGAAGACTGCCTGTTTCCCCCATACCAACAACTCACAGGCATAACGCAACTCCCTGGTTAAAGACCTTCGTCCTGCGTCAAGAGATTCCGAGCCCAAGTAAGTCTTATTGAACGACCCTCTTTGCAAGTAGTGGATGATTGTCTTGCTAGACCATCGGGGACTGTTTCACCTGACAGGCGGGCCACCACCAAGAGATGTGAATGGAGTGCTGGCCCATTTAAGCGCTTTACCAAAGGTTTGGAAGTAGTCAAGAACGACACGTGTCAGAAGCAAGCTGTTGTACCAAGTACAAATACGTTTCAAATTGGAGATATGGTAACAAAGGTAACCTCGTTCCAAGTTGGGAACATGGCAGTAAGAATAACTGCCCATTCTGATATGCCTGCAAAGGAAGATGAAATATTCTTAGTGGCAGATGTTATCTTGGGCGGTTACTGCAAGATCATCAATGCAGACGAACTCGAAGGTTTGGTTGTTCACTCACGATGGCTCAAGCCCTACCTTACTTGAAGACACGACATCACCTCTCTAATCCCCCCGTGGAATTCCTCTAACAATTTTCCTTTTCACAATATTTGTAATTCCTTCAAAATGATGGCACTTCTTGCCTTCATACTTATTAGGGTTCCAATATTTCTTCAAGTAATCAAGATTTCATTCCTTTTACAATTTCTCATAAAATCACACAAAGTTATGAGTCACCTTCAAACCACCATTACCCAGAAAGAAAACCCTAAACCCTCATACCAAATCTTCATACCAGCCTGGTAATATGGGAGGAATAAACCATGTAAAAGGGGAGGAGGAAGGTATCCTACATGATCTACTTCAACGGAGCCAGACTCATGTCAAGGGGCACAAATAGAAAAATATGCATGTTTCGGAAGCAGCACTGAATAAAACTTTGTTCAAGACAAGCAAGCAAAAGCAAAGAAGAAAACTTCAAACTCAGCCGCCACTGAGTATAAAAAAATAAAAATACAAAGAAGAATAACAGGGAAACTCAATTGCTGGTTGCATCTTCATCACTGTTGGGATCCACATCTTGTGCCGCTTTATCCAGAGATGCCTCAACTTCTTCGGTCATAGCAGCTACCGCCTCAACATCTTCAGCATGCGTATCCTCTGCACCTTCTACAGAATCCATTGCAACCGTGGAAATCGCACCAATTACTTTCGGACATTCAGTCTCATCAGTATCAGGGTCAAGGATTATCACACCACCACGTATTGGGTAATCACACTTTCCATCACCTGCAGGACCTTCGTGTTCAACCCTCCGTCTCTTCAACCGAGTTGCCAGCCCTCTAGATCTCGAGCTTACTGGTGCTTGTGACGCCTCGCGTTTCCACTTCGCCCGCAATGCTTCTTCATGTCTTTGTTTCTCCTCTATATCGATCGCAACTGAAAGAGCACGGAGCCGCCGCCTGACAATGGTTAAATGCAAGACAGACATTCCCTGTACGGCATGATCGACTTCACGAAGTGGCAAATCAATTTTAGCCATCACCTCTTCATGTGCGTTAACTTCTGGTTTGTCAACTTCAAAACTTTTTTCTGAAGAAGATGCAGAGTGATCATCACTAACTCCTTTCATGATGTACTGCAAAAAATAGAGGAAGGTGAGTTACGACGGCACATAAAGAATATTCTAATCACAACTATCGCCAATCGATTAAGAAATCAACGTGTGAAGAAATACCTGAGATGTTGAAGAAGATCGCCTAATGAGAAGAATACAGAAAACTTCTTTATATGCTTCACGATCCAACAAGATCCCCAGGAGAAAAGAAGTCCGCCTTACCGCTTTCTGAGGCTATTGAGTCGGGATTGTGATCAACAATGCTTATCGAATGCACGATGCTTGCTAGGCATATGAGAAGGCACACAGAAAGAGGAAGGCCAAGGTGGATCGACCCATCAAGCTGTACTTCCCCAGCCGAGCTTTGCCATTGGAATGATCAACTCAACCGGCTCTAGGGCATTTGACGCAAGTGACATACCTTCTCCCACACGGTAAACATGTATTTACTCTGGCTTTAATTGGCTTTAATTATTTTGTATGCAAATTGTCACCATCTCATGCCTACCCTACAATAGTGTAATCATTGCATGCTAGGCAGGGGACTTAATGTTGATGGTGGAATTTTGTTCAAGGCTAAAATTGTAAAAGGCCAATTTTTGTAAGCTGACGTCCTGCAAAGGATAAAGCCTTCAGGAGATGAATACTTCTCTCCATATTAATTCATTGGAGCATGTGCAACCATCCCTAAGAGAATTAAAACATACCCAGAACGGAGCATGTGGCAACCATCCCGACGGAGCATGTGGCAACCATCCCGGTTTTCGTAGGTATACAACATTACTATTAATGCTTTAATTAAAGCCTTGTGTTCGACATGCAAACACCCGTAGGCTACCTGACGGCAGGTTATACTAGCCCCGTCGAACGCATGCAAGACTACCCATGTTAGTCTCACTTGCTGAAAACAAACTCAGAAATATATCTCATCCGTCCAACTTCGCATGCATAGATGAAGGGTGTAGATATAGATTCAGGGGGTCCTAAGCATGCTACCATGATCACCGCGGACCCACCTTCATACATGACCGAACGGTCAAGGCCAACTACAGTTGGTCCTTCCAAAAACGTGCGCTCAAAGTGAGCATGACGCACGGCTAGGGTTCCTTTTAATCGTGAACGTCCAACTTCGTAGGCATAGTTGGACGGCTTATATTATACCCTAAAACAAGTAGTGAAGTGATGGTACACCATTGGCGGTCCCACTTTCTACCTACATGACCGACTCCCTCATAGGCAAGCCGTGGTGCAAGAAACGATTGCCCAAACAAGGCTAGATTAACGCCTTATGCAGGTTGAGAAGATCCAAAACGATCACGACCATCCGACTTCACAGGCATAGTTGGATGGATTAGATTGCGCCCAGGGTCATAGAGCAAGCATGTACATGCTCACTGTCGACCCAAGATGTTGCATACATGGTCGGTCTCCCCAAAGGAGGCGCACGCAACCCAAAACCGATCGCCCAAAGTGGCCGGTCCAAAACCCTAATTAGGGTTTGCGGCGCAGAAACATCTCGAGCGTCCATCTTCGCAGGCTTGTACGAAAGGCAAAGATGGAGACTTAGAAGGAACCGAGCATGCTAGCATGACCACCGTAGGACCGAATTCACGCCTAGATGATCTACCAAGACCGGAAGTGGCCAAGCTCCTCGGTACACGCGCCCAAAGGTGGTATGTCACGGCCCCTCCATAAGTTCTAATCTCGACCACTCGTCTTTTCCACCTGAGTCGAGTGGCTCAGATTAAATCTTTGCGAGTCAAGTAGGCATGGGCGTGAACACCATTGTACCGCCTCCATGCAGGGATGATCAATTCCTCCATTGGAACTCTCCTAGCATGCAAACGTTTGGGTTGAAAGAGGCAGCATGCGCGCCACTCATCCAACGATCGCAGGTAGGGTTGAAAACCATCTCGTCCGTCCAACTTTTCAAGCTTGGACGAATGACTTAGGGTACGAATCAACCAGCAAACAAGGTATCACCATGATCACCATTTGTCACTCTTCTTCACAAGGTAACCGAACAAGGCATGGCTTGTCTATACAGCCTCCAAACGGTCACCTGAAGATGGTTGCATGCGATGTTATACCAAGTTCACGGTTCACCCTGCACTATTTCCTGTGGGTCTCGCGATCCACACACTCGAGACATTAATCACGTCACAACTATGGGATACAAACTGGGGTATTGGTCTGGCGGTTTACAGCGTGCAACGTGCAACACGCCATTACAAGATCGTGTTAGGGAAACATGGGCGGTTAGCGATGATAGGAGAAGTGGGCAAGTAACCGTGTGGCACTAACATACAACTCAACTTCCTCCATCACTCCACTTCCTCCACTTTCCCATGAGAGACGTAATGAAGGCTTATCGACTTGTATAAATAGGTTCTCCTCCCTATTTCCAAAGACAGAAGTTCGAACAACACAGAACACCAAGTGTTAATACCATCGTATTCAACACCCAGAGCCTGCCTGCAACATTTGCTCGCCTGCTCAACCTTCTGTTAACAAGTCATCAAATAGCCTTCATCTTCATACTCTCAACACCTTCTTCGCTTCCCTCCCTAAGATCAACCTCACATCCTTCACCTTTGACTGAAACAAATCTGGAACGGCCGTGTCTTCGGTTTAGGCCAGAATTGTATAGATTATCTCTCGAATCAAAGTGCTCATCGTGCAGCACATTTGTTGAAGGTTTAAACTCACTTCTCATCCACACACACCCAAAATTACCTAAACCGGAAGAAGTAGTTTTCTCCCACAAACACAAAGTAAAATATATGCTTACTGGTTTTGTTTCAGATTTATTGGATTTATTAGATGTTTGTTTTTCGTGGAATCAATCAGATATAACTAGTTCATGTTTTTTCCATAAGTCATTAGACTCAACTGTCTAGGAAGATACAACCACATCAGGTACATGTACATAATATACTATTATCCGTTTTGAGCTGACTTGTGAAAATAATGTACATTTTAATCATATAGCAGTATGAAAATTTGATGTAAATGTTGCCAGACTCATACGTATAATAATACATGTATTCTCTACGTGAATGAAAAAAACTTTATTTTGCATGTTCTTTCAAGTTGGTTGACTCGGCTTCATGAAAATACTTGTTTTCTTAGGTGAATTATAGCACCATGTCTGGTCTATACCCATTTCTCCGATGCTTTCCATTCTTGTTAACATCATGTTTCTTCCTAAATTGCTTAACTTCAATTACTTACCATATACCACGGCTGTTACTAACCCGCTTTCCCCATAAACCTCTTGTTGTATGGGCCTAGCTTTTTAAGCATCAAAACTAGCATAAGCATCATAATTCACATTCTATCCTTAAGAGTTTCCGGGATTTTATCCCTTGCAACATCTTTACGAGCTACGTAATTCATCCTATGGACCTTTGCTTTTTATTCTATAGTGGGTATCTTGAAGGTACTACTAGCTATGTGCAATCTTTCCTATGTCTTTATTGCCTTCAATAGATTTTTCAGATCATGTGATTTTTCGAGGTCCCTCTTTTCAAGTTTGTGATGGAACACTTGAGTTTTTATGTCATTTCTTCTTTTTGTTAGAACCGGGTTGAGGAATTGACACATATCTATATAACAACAAAAAATCAAGTAGATGCCAAAATTGGCCAATTATATGACAAGCACTGAATCATACAGATCCAAACACAAAAAGATAAACTCGAACTTCGAATCGTAAAGGAGCATACGAATACAACCCTCCTTTAATCCTCATGCAAATTTCTAACATAACATTGCTAAAAGACAAGCCTTTTTGATTTTTCAATCTAGGTTTGAAAATCTATTTGCAGTAGATAAAGACTATCAAACCTCGCGAATCCGGAATACTTACACTCAGTTAGCTGGGGATTATATATTGGTAACCACCTCTAAAAAATAATCTAAATAAATCAAAATAGATGTGATTTAGATATCTATCTTGGTGAATCACAAAGTCTAAGATAAATAGAACTTTGTGATTTTTATCAATCTCGTTCCTGATCAAAGATTACAAAAATCTCCAAGATCAATAAGAACAAGATTTGGATACAAAAACTATCAGGTAAAAAATAGTCTGCCTGGGCTTCACCAATCCCTAATTGAAGTCTTCAAAGTCGTAGCCTGATTATGTTTCTCAAACGAAATCTAGATTATAGAGGACGACTCTATCTTAACAACTAGGTCACAAAAGTGTTAGAGATTAATAAATTCAGTTGCAAGAGTCTCTATATTTATAGATTTTCAAGGCTCTATGTAACTTTGAATTTAATGATTGTTAAGTTGGTACCATTTAATAAATGACAAATAAGTTATGAACAATCTTGGTTGTTGGATATATCACTCAAATGGTACCATCCTCGCTAATGCTGGTACACACCTTTAACGATCATGTTGAATCCAAGCTAATATAATTTGATATCAAAGCAAACCCTTTCTCATTTTAGATGAAACTTTTATTAGAATTTCAGATAAGCATGCAAGAAATCTGCCTTGAAATTGCACATAAAAATATGCATTCTGATTCAGGGTTATGGAACAATGCACAATGATGGTTCATAGTGTCTAAGTAGCCTCTGAACTTATAAGCACATAGTGGTGTTCACTAACATTCGAAACTAATCAATAATCCCCAATTACAAAGTGATCATTTAGCGAATAAAGTTGTCTTAGAAGTATATATGAAAATTTTAGCAAAATCGTACATGAACGTATAAATCAGTTCGTGATTTCTGCTAATACTAAAACTGGACATGTTTGCAAACCTATGACAGCTTGCGAAGTCAGGACACATGTTTTGTAGACCTTTGCAGTTCGCGAAAGTCAGTCCACAAGCAATTCGTGAAAGTGACATGGTTGGGGTTTGCCAACCAAGTTTTTAAATCTATATAATTCCTGAACTCAGATGTAAAGGGTTTGCAAACTGTGATTGTGAACCTCTACAGTCTGCGAAATCAGAGTGACTTCGATAAACTATACAAGTATGCTTACTTATCGTCAATTAGTTCTTTTTTGTCACATAAATAATTTGAAAAATTCCCAACAACCATATACAGTATGAACTGTTTCTTGGGAAATTTCCAATTGATTAACTAGAAATAAAAATAGTTCTTGAATAAAAAAAAAAATTCTAACTAAGATTGTTAAGGATCTAGAACATCCATTGCTTGAGTCATATTTCGAGAGTTTAACCAAGAAGAGCTTGAACTTAACATATCTTCCTTGCAATATTAAATCTACTAAAATCATAAGACAGTTTTATAAGATAGAATAATAAATTTCATGAGTATGATAGGCCAGTCTTCGCATACCTCTTTGTTGATGAATTTTTCGCAAATGTCTTCATTTGTTCTCCAGTCTTCAATCTTCAAGGGTTACTCAGTGATGTCTGATACTCAACTATCATACTCTAATCCTAGTCCGAGACTTGACTTTAGGAAACTAAAAGTCAAGATATAGCTTTGTACAACTAACATTGACAACAAGCTTAAGATAACAAAACTTGTATGTTCGACCGAGCGATGCTCTAACACCCCTTGTCTTGCCTTTATTTCCAAGGGTAGTTAGGGAAGGAAACACCCCACTCTTTCCTTCACTTTCGGACGATCCCCAATTGCATTAGCTGCTCCCAAATCTCCGCTCCTAACTTCTGCCTATTTAAGACGTCACCCCCCTTGGATTTAATTTTATTACTCATTCTCTTTCAAGTCCTAGGTTATTCAAGATTTCAAATGACAATAGCTAAAAAAGTTGTAAATAGTTGGCTTTACAGCTTTCGTACAACAACTCAAATAGGTAACGGTTGTGATAGAGCAACTTACATTTCTTTATGACGACTATGATATAGCAACTTACATTTTTAATATCGAAATCATCCATGAAAACAATACTCATACCTTTTAGAGAACTTGACAAGATAGTTTCCTATTTTAACAGCCAAAATTACTACTACAATAAAATTACTGAAGATAAAGACAACTCTCGTGGTATTTATTTGTTACTTGGTGATGCCAGTACGCATAGCAATTGTCAAAATAAGTAATATACCGAAGAATGAGAACTAGCTAGTCCACGTACATAGATTTTTGCATAAATATGAAATGTTTTTGATCATATCTACGGTTGTATCTGAATAAACATGAAACATAGTGTTCTTAACGAAAAAAATATGATTTTTTATTTCATTTTAATTTATTTTCATCTCCATACAAAGTATTTCTGTTTCTACTTCGTGTCAGCCGTTTTTCTACATCTGTAGTGAGACAATTAAAGAACGAAAGAAGAAAAAAAATCAACGAACATCAACTCTTGTTACTTAGATGCTAGATTTTAATAATAATATAACAAGACAGTCATCCATCTGCTAAATTTTCCCAAAAATGAAGTGGAACTAATTCTTAAGACCCTCCATACAATGTAACAAGCTTAGCTTCCTATCCGCTGTAGATTTCACCACTCCCAATTATTCATTTATAGTTTTAACCTACGGCGGCTGATCTTCCTATCTCATGCTTTTCAATTTACTCTAACATCCCATAGCTTATTATAGTATAACCTTCAAAATCAAAATCACCATGAAACTCATGGATTAGAGTCGCAAAATCCATACATTGATATCAATGAACAAACTTCTTGGTAAATACAAAATATAAGGTCTTCAAATTTAAAGGCACAAAAGGGTTGGTAAGTTATACACATATCCTCCAAATCCAAAATTCATGATCGCCGGAAAGCAAATTTGTAGAATCATCTCAAAACACTCATTTAACAAGTTTCATTCAAATGTTTTGGTATCACTAAAACCTTGAAGTACCAAATGATCACACAAAATGGCAGGAATTTTTGTGATACATATTGACTGATTGGTTAGCATCAAATGTGCACATAATGTAACAATCTTGCACTTTTAGATGAACTTTGTAGTGTCCACGAGCCAACTCCCGAGGGACGAGTCTAGGACCCAAAGGTCATAGTCATACCGGCACGAAAAGTCGGCCCGTTATAACAAGAAATACCGTAAAATCCAACTAGAAAAAAGAGCTGTTTTTTTCTTCTTCACTTTTACTCTCTTAAACCCGAACCCGTCTTTCTCTGGTAGTCTGGTTCAAACAAAACTTAACTAAACTAGATGAATTAAAGGGAACTAAAGATAGTCATTTTCCTCAAGGGTCTGATTTCTCATCCGCATCTTCCCAAGTTAATTTCATCATTACTACTAATGATGACAATTCCTCTGTAATAAAACATGGAACACTGAAAAGGGAACTTATATGCCATCGAATTTTTTCAATAATACGAAGAAGAAGATTTTGGAAAATGAAGATCACCAATATCAAAAGAACAGAAGAACCATCCTATTTCATGTAAATTAGAGTGTAGAATTTTCAGATCTCTTGCTCTTAAAAAATCATCCACATCATGCACAAGAGTTGTGCCAGGTTGATAAGTTGAAATTGTTGGTGGAGCGAAATACAAATCTTGAAAGTCATCTTTATGGTGAATGATAACTCGTGTTATACCAATTCAGCCCACGGAAGCCATTTAAACCAATATTCCAGTAAAGCATCGAATAACATTCTAAAGTTAGGTTAGTTACCTCAGTTTGGCCATTTTTGAGGATGATAAGTTCAAACAAATTCTTTCTAACCCTAACACTAATTCATCTTCAAATGCAAAATTATGTCTAAAGATAGTCATTTTGGGGGATTTTCATGTTAATTTCATCATTACTACTAATGATGACAATTCCTCTGTAATAATGGTGAAAAGGGAGAAGAAGAAGAAGATTTTGGAAAATGAAGATCTTGCAGAAGAACCCATTTCTCAGATAGAATAAATTAAGACGAATCAAAACCAGTGGGCAAATGTAGTACTGAATTGTGCTGTTCATTTATTGCTGAACAAATGAAAGAAGAAAATCAACAATAGATTTATTCTGAAGATGTAATAATGGAATCATCAGTTCAAATTTCTTCAGCAAAAGAAGGTATGTAAAGTTCATTAATTCTTTACCATCCCACTCAATATGAGAATGTTGTAGTTAAGATGATGAATTCAGAAAGTAGCAGTAGTAGAATAAAAGTTAAGCAGGTGGAGGTCTTTCAAGTGAAAAATGTTATTACTGGTGATGATTTTGTTGAGACTGAATCAATTTCTGAATCTCAGAATCTTGCTGAGATGAGTAATTGGGATCATGTTTTTAACAAGAAGAAAACTGTTTCTCAAGAGATGATAGATGATTGGTTCTGATGAGATTGATTGGGGGAAATGAGGAGAATCCTCAGTTTTAGGTAGTAATAGTAAGGGAATGGAGGAGGAAATCGGAAGTACTGGCAGTGTTAATGGATATGGCTATGGGAGGAAATAAATGGCGGGCTTCATTGCTGTGGGTAAAGAAGGTTTGAAATTTTCTCTGAAGACATAAGGCAATAAGTGGAGAAATGTTCCAGGAGAGAATTTACCAAAACAAACTTGAAGAAAGATGTGTTGCGCATGTTTGTTGAAGCTAGAAATGCATTTTGTCAAAAGAAATCGGATGCAAGTCCGCAAAGTTATTCGAGGGAAGAAATGGAAGCGCTGAGGTTTGTGAATTCATATCAACAGCGTTAGATATGGCGAGAGATATGCATGGGGTTGGGTTCTATTATGGCCAAACAACCAAATCTTTTGGCAGAGGCTAGGCAGAATTGTAATGCCATTACTAAGCAACAACATCAGCAACATCTACGCCAATGCCAACAACATCACCATTACCCCTAGCAGTCTCGGCAATATCACCAATAACCACAACAACAACACGCAAAGAAACCTCCATAGCATCAGCATCATCAACCAAGGTTATCTTTAACCTCATTGTAATACCCGCGTGACAGGCGGGAATACTTACCACTATACTACAACGACTTTGGTTAGGAGGTATTATCTCATTCCTAAATCCTTTATCTTTTGCTGATGTGCTTTCTTTGGTAAAATTTAGTAGTCCATGGTGAGAGAAGTTTGGCAAATTGCTGAATTTTTTGCTAATGCAGATATTTGGATTTTGAGGAACATAATTCTGTTTGAAGGGATTAGTCCTGATTTGGGGAAAATAAAGAAGAGGATAAGTCAACTGACTGACTCATGACTATAGTATTAGACTAAAAGGTGATATGTGGAACACAGTATATGACTTATAGAAAGGTGAGGATGCTTAAAGTTGTTAAATGTCAGTTCAGGTTGCCTGAGATAAATATGTTGTTTTTGCACATTTGATGGGCCTCCAGGGGTAATCCTGGTGTGGCTGGGTATGGGTTTATTGATAGATGTCATAATGGTGATTTTGTGATAGCTGAAGCCGGAGGAATTGTTGTTGCAACAAATTACGTTGCTGAGACTAGAGTGCTACTTCAGACTAGACTAGTTGGGAAGGCAGTTACGGGAAATGGAAGCTCTTATGTGCCCCATAATTTATACTGGTCTCCTCCTAATCGTCCTTATATTAAGATTAATGTGGATGCGGCATTTGTACCAAATAATGCGGCGACAGCTGCTATTGCTCGTGATCACGCAGGAAAATTTCTAGGCTGTGGTAGTTGCACCTTAGTTGCTACTTCACCTTTATATGCTGAATCTGTAGCTTGTAGGCTTGGCTATGTAATTAGGAAGGAAGTTTTTGTTTGATAATGTCATTATTAAAGGAGATGCATCGAATGTTACTGTGGCAATCCTAGGCGACGTTTCTGACATCCCGTGGAGCATTAAGTCCGTGATTTTACAGATTAAAGATGATATTTCTTCTTTCTCTGATGTAAACTTTATTTCAGTTCAATTGTCCACCTTCATGTATCCTTTCAAACCTCAATCTTTGAGGTAGTCTAATAAAGTTGGCTCCGTAAGAGCCTTTTCCCATCAGAAAAAAAAAGAAAAGAAAAAAGTACGGCATGTATAAGATCTTTTGGAAAGGGCAATTGCAAATCACTGGAATAGACAAAAGCTAAAAAGTTATCGCCGTTGCCGGGGATCGAACCCGGGTCACCCGCGTGACAGGCGGGAATACTTACCACTATACTACAACGACTTTGTTGTTTGTTATTTTCCCTGACAAGCTCCTTGTAGGTGACAGAATAATGTTCCGGCGAACGCATCCCGGATAACACCTTCGTGTGCTGCATAGAAGAAACCTGTAGGGCAGAGTTGATTGACATCAAAAAAATGTGGAACAAAGAACTCGTCAAAAATATACAGCTGTTTAATCAAGAGTTCTGTGCGTGACTTCTGATGGGAAGCCTTATGAAAAACTGATGCATAAATACACTTCAGAAAAGAAAAAACCACTCTGCCAACACAGACATTGAATTTATGTGAACTGCTCATGTCAATGTATATCGAGTCTGCTGAGTCTTGTAAGCAACACGATGAAACAGAGGGAACAAAGGATAAGCACGTTGGGTTTGAAGATATTGATTCTGCCTTTAAGAAACTTCATGAGGGAGAAGCCAAAAACTTCATCCTTCTATCCTGAAGTCCTTGATGAATTACCCAGGGAAGAAGCTAAACTTGAACCTGCTCACTCTTTAAAGCAACCTGAATATGAGTTCATAAGTCAATCTTGACAGGAACAGAAGATGATCAAACTGTCTTCCAGGTCCCCAATTCTTGCAGCAGTCTTTTGAAGACTTTGATGCTGTTTTGGAGTAACTCCAAGAGGGAGATGACGCGGATACATATATTGTTGGTGAACTTGTACTGAAGGAATCTACAGTAGCATCTTCTTTCAACCGTGTGCTTGATGAGCTACTGCTGACGGAAGCAGAAGACCCGCTCGGTGAACTGCATACATACGAGCGATATCTGACAGAGACGGACTTGGAGCTT
The DNA here is from genome assembly GCA_023529315.1 of Papaver bracteatum. Classification (NCBI taxonomy): domain Eukaryota; kingdom Viridiplantae; phylum Streptophyta; class Magnoliopsida; order Ranunculales; family Papaveraceae; genus Papaver; species Papaver bracteatum. The sequence continues at coordinate 303,487 of JAJJWX010002781.1, read as the reverse complement.
CCAGTTATTGAAGCAATCTGTCGGAAATGTTGATGCCGTCTTGGAGCTGCTCCACGAAGGAGATAACTCGGAGACATTTATAGTTAATGAACCAGAATTGAAAGAATCTGCGGTAGCATCTGCCAAGTCTTCTAACCACATGCTTGTAGATCCACTACTGATGGAAACAAAAGAAGATGGGCTGGCTGAGTTGACACTGTACACACAAGAACGACATCTGAGAGAAACCGATTTGGCTTATGGTAATATCTCTTTCTTCTGGTAAAATCCCTATACCGGGTTGAGAAATTGATTCACATCTGTATAACAACAAAATAGAAAAAAATAATCAAGTAGATGCCAAACTAGACCAAATATATGACAAGCTTTGAATTATACAGACCAAACAAAGAAAGAAAAAAAAAAACTGCTCGAACTTCCCAGGATTGCAAAAGCGCATGCAAACATAACCACCTTCATTCTTCAAAATTTCCACTCATTCAAATATCAGTGACCTAAATTTATACAAAGGATTTTCCTAGATTAAGGCATTGAACATGACGGAATTATATTCAACAAGATTCCCTTGGAAAGAAGAAAAACCTTGCTAACATAACCCTGGGAACAAAATCAAATGCATTATAGAATTTCCATAAGTAAATACTTAGATCCCTTCTTCCCGCAGCATGACTGGGCCCTAACTGTTTGAACCAAAGCCAGCATTTATTTGTTCTTCTAAAAAGGGATGGTGCATGAAGCAAGTGGCAATTCATTCCCAGTAAGCCCCAACAAAGAGCTAACTGATTAAATGGTATCTAAAGACATGCCAGTACCCACCAAAAGGTATGGCAGGAATCATCCTTAAAGAAGAGCATAAATTTTTGCTAATCACTTACAAGTATTAAAATAAATATTTATGTTTCCTGCTTTAATATTTTTATGCGAAGTATGGCTTGATATATGATGTATCAACTAATAAGTCCAAAAGCACAAATAAATGTGTGCAAAACTAGCTAGCAGACTAGGTAACTAAGAACCAGCGCAATATAGTATCTTTATGAAACTTGAAAATAAAAAGACAATGTGTGCAGCTATGCATTACAAAATGTGATTGTACTTCACAAATGATGATTGTTTTAACCAAAAACAACGTTCAGATAAGCTAAATTAAATGCAGAAATCTGGAAATAACAGTATCTTATAGACATGCCCTGGAGATTCATGTTTGGAAAGTTATGTCATATTTAAGGGTATAATGTCTAAGACGTTTTGAGGGTTATTAATATGTACACTCCCTGCAGTGAGCTAACTTGGAAAGATATCCTTGTTTATGACACTGACAATCAGAAATTCTTATTATGTAAAGACAAACCAACTTACTTGGCAATCACTTTTCTTGCTTTACGCAAGTGTTTCTGTCCTATTACACCAACAACATCATCAGGAGATATGTCCAAACTCGATACAGAATCCAGAATAAAAGACTCGGAGACATCATCCTTTCAGTCCGCATCTCTCCCTTGTGATATACTGTGCATTTTGTCTTCACATTTAGAGGAGTTTTTATGACTTTTCCAAGACAGGCCCTGGAACATGGTTCACTTCTTATCCTTGGAACATGAACCTCTTCCCCACCATAGTCGGAACGCCATTGATGTAGTTGTGCAGTTCCAAAAATAAACTGAACAACAACAGCACCCATATTTATACAAACACCTATAGAGATGTAGTCGTATAATATTCAAACTCAGAAACCACGTAAACATCGTTATCAGGATTTGCAGGTTTGCAATCAAAATCAGCATATAACCCTCTCGAGTCTAGCAAATCAAAGCAATGTTAAGCACAACTAAATACATCTTCTCTTAGGAAACAATAAAATACCCATATAAGTTTAGGTAAGGAACTAACCTGGCTCATGGACGCTGAGGCAGAAGGAACTGTATTACTAATTTACTAGGTGGTAAAAACAATGTAGAACATAACCCAGAATTGAACCTTTGAGAGGGAATACTAAGATATTTATATAAAACCATCTTGTTCCTTGGTGTTGCTCTTGGTCCTCCTTTTGCTGTATCATATACATGTAGTCTTGAAACAAAAGGTCCTACACTCTTCTCCTCATCTCTTCCACTTCTCATCTTTTCCAACCCCAAACCCACTTACTAAATCAATATTTCACTCTAAGAAATAAAAAATTCTCTCAAATTTAGACGCTTACAACATCAAAAATCCAAAACTAATCCTTCTCCTGGAAAAACAAAAAACAAAATCTCAAAGAAGCCAACTTTGAAAGGGACAAAATTTGACCTCTGTTTACAAAAACCACTTCAGAAAAACTCAAAATTTCCCCAAATTTAAACTCTTAGAATAATATCCAGATAGCCAAAATCAAGCTGTCTTTGCACTACCTGTGGAAGAACCAAAGCTGATAGAGAGCACTTTGGAGTCCCCAATTCTTGAAGCGAAGTCTTTGATGCTGTTTTGGAGCAACTCCATAAGGGAGATGATGCAAAGACTTCTACTGTTGATTAACCAGTACTGAAGGAATCTACAGTGGCCTCTGCCGAGTCTTTCAACTATGTGCTTGATGAGCCACTGTCGACGGAAGCAAAAGATGGGCTGGGTTTGTTAATACTGGCTACCCATGAGCGATATCTGACAGAGACTGACTTGGAGCTTCTAGTTATTGAAGCAAGATCTGTTGAAAATGTTGATAGCTCCACGAGGGAGATAACTCACAGACATTTATAGTTAATAAACCAGAATTGAAGGAATCTGTGGTAGCATCTGCCGAGCCTTTAGAGCATATGCTTGGTGATGCACTGCTGATGGAAATAGAATATGATGCATTGGGTGAATCGGCACTGCACACACAAGACTGACATCTGAGAGAAACTGAATTGACTTCTCATGGCAATCTTTAATCGTAAGTTCAAAACTTCATACTTAGACGTTTTTTTCCTTGTACTAAAACCTTCATGATATACGTTTTGTAGATACCTTTTCATAAACGAAACCGGATTATTGGATTAGCAATGTCATTCTTCCGCACATTAGCTTCAGCTAACTCCTTCAAACTAGACCATGATTTCCTTCTTCTTTTAGTCAAACTTCCTGAAATTTTTTCTACATCAGTGGTCTTAGAGTCGCTTACAGTTGCAACCTGTTTATTATTAGACTCGTTTCTCTTTCTTCGCTTTGGATCTAGCAAAAGCATCGGCACTCTTTTCAATGGAGTTGCCGGGCTGTTTTCACTTGCAACATCTTTACAAACTAGGTAATTCATCTCAGGGACCTTTGCTTCTGATTCTACAATGGGTATAGGTACTAGCACCTGTGCAGTCTTGCCTATCTCTTTATTGCTTTCAATAACATTTTCAGATTTTGAACGTATCTGATCGATGACTTCTTCTGTAAATCCTGCCACGTTGTCTGGACAAACTATTGCTTCCACATTCAAATCTACCTTGCTTCCGCCAGCTCTAGATTTTACCAAATTTAATTGCTTCTCATCACATTTAACTTGTTTCAGTCTTGCAGGTAATATCTCTTTCATATGATTCTTCGAGGTCCCTCTTTTCAGGTTTTTATGTGAACAAAAGTTGCATGTATAAACAACTTTGTTTTGTGGCGGAACACTTGAATTTTTGCGCCATTTCATGTTCTTCTTTGTTCCATTCTTTACGATTCTTACTGTACAATTAGCACCTGGTTGAAGAATAGATTCACATCTGTATAACAGCAAATTAGAAAACGCATATAATTAAACTAAAAAATTTGACACAGTCATTTTATCAAACACATGATGTCCATCTACCTGAAGTAAACCAAAAGCAGAAAAACAACATGCAAAGATTATACCTTTGGCAAAGAAACAGGGAAGAATCAATAGGAGTTGCCATAGATTCAGACCAAGAAGCTAATCTCTGTCCAAACAAAGCACCAAATGAAGGAATTGAAACATCATCACCAGCCCATAATGCCAATTTCTCCAAATGTTTGGCTTTCAATATTGACCTCCTCCCAACACTACTACTATTTGAGCTACTGCTGCTGCCAAATTTATTCTTCTGATTTCCTCCTCTTCCATTAATTTGTTGTCTGAGTGTTAGACCACCACCTAGATTGCTTCCCTTAACGAACCCTGATTTACTTCCTCCTCCTTTCTTGTTTCCACTCTTACCCATCTTTACAAATTTATCTCCACGGAATCTCATCAGTTGATGTAAAAATGAAGCTCTCAATCTTAGAAGTAGTTAGATGCCTCAGTCGGTGTCTCTCTCCATAATTTTTCGTGGGGCCACAATGGGATGGTAAAAAAAAGAGGAGGTGCGCTGTGGTTGAGATCACAAGAGCTAAATAGAGCGTTGGCGGCAGATTAGGTTGGACTTTGGAGGATGCGGTAGCCTCACTGACGCCAACATTCTCCCAGCAAAATATGCACATGGAGAGCTATCTTAATTCTTAGGGAAATTTAAGAGAATGCCCATGAGGGGAAATCTAATTAAGAAAATGACCACGTTTTTTTGGAAAATTAAGAAAATAACCATGCCGTCACGTTTTCCGCCTGGGCCCACCAGTTTGGTAAAACTCGTTTTACTTAGTCAATATCTCATCACACGAGATGAGTTATTGGTGGGTGTAATGACCGAAATACCCATATAAGAACTAAAAGGAGAAGGTGAGGTCATTCCCACTCATTTTTCTCCGCCTCTCTATCTGTCTCTCTGAGTCTGAAGAACACGAGTGTGAGTGATTGAAATCGAAGATTTGTTCTTCGTACTCGTAATTAGGGTATTTAGATCTCTATTTCTGTAAAAAAAAGATGAAGAGCAAAAAGGAGAAGGAGAAGTCGAAGTCGATTAAGCCGTAAGTTTTTTTCATAAACCCTAACTTTGTTTTCTTCTGTTTAGATCTGTTTCTTTTGTATTTGTTTAGATTTGTTTGGTTTTATTTGTTTAGATTTGTTTGGTTTTATCTGTTTGAAAAGGAAATCAAATCTATGATGGGTGCTGTGAGAGTTTTATATTTGTTTTTTTGTTTAAAAACAAAATCAATAATCCCGACCAAAAAAAAATAGTATCAGATTCTGTTTGTTTAAATATTTTGTCCATTTTATATGTAATTAGGGTTTGAATTTGAAGATGTTATGTTATTAGGGCTTTAATTTGTGTATTCGATTTAATTAGGGTTTCAATTTTTTGATTGGGGTTTGTAATTTGAGTTTTAATTTGTTGAATGTTGTAAGGGATTAGGGTTTCAGTTTGGAATTGCAGTTTTAATTTGTATTTGGTATTTCAATTAGACTAATTTGGGTAATTGTTGTTCTGTTGCAGGGGATATGTTCATTATCCCTACATAAATATCAGTGTGTATGTTCAGATTAGTAAGATGACAGTAGAATTCCCTCACATAGACAAAGAAGAAATTGATTTGAAGAGATTTGAGAAAATGTTACATGCAAGGTTGGGTCTGGAAAAAGAAGAAATAGTGAACTTGTATTACACACCTGATGATCCATGTTCCCCTGAATCATTGTTAACAAATGATGACTTCTTTAAGTTCTGGGACACTTCTGTATCTGATGAAGCTGATTTTATACATCTGAAGCTGTCTATAAATAATTCTGAATTTGGAGATGATGATTTTTTGAATGCTGCAATAGAGCTTCCAGTGATAACAAATGATGAGACACCAAAGAAGACAAGGAAAACAAATAAGAAGCCTGTTTCAAAGGAAAAGACTAAGCCACCTAAGAGATCACCAAGGTTAAACACAGCTTCTGAAGTGAAGAACTTTGATCAACAAGGAGGAGCATCTAGGAAATTATGTTTTGTGGATTTATTGAATGAAGTGCAGAGTATGTCATGTTTGAGTCAAGCAAGTAGAGTTGGAACTAATACAACACAGAGTAGCAGTCAACCATGTCAAGAGAAGTTTGATCAACCAAGTCAAGAGAGTATGTCATGTTTGAGTCAAGCAAATAGAGTTGGAACTAATACAACACATGAGAAGTTTGATCAAACACTCATGGAAAACTACCTCCAGTACCAAACACTCAAAGATATGCATCTGCAAGGCCTAGTAGCACACAAAGTTTCAGTCAAGCTTTTGCAGGTATTGGATATGTGGCTCAAAATATTGCTACTGTTACACAGTCTAAGGGAAAGAAGATAAAGAATGCAAAGAAGAAGTAATGTGTGTGTGTGTGTGTTTTGCTTTTTTGTTGGATCTGTCATCCTTTCTTGTAGTGTTTGTCTTTTGTTTCAGCTGCTGTTAGGTATGAACTTGTTTATGGATGACAAAAAAATATGGATTTGAAGTAACTTTTAATATTAATCAAAGTTTATTAGTTTAAAGTAGGGAAAATTACATTGTAAGCTTTTTGTTAACTTCCTTACATATTTCTTTGACATGAATACTTGAATGCATAACACTTTCCCTTGCAGCAATGACTATGTGATCAGAAACCCATCTGAAAGCTTCACAATCTGTGCAGGTAAGATAAGTTATGTTGAAATTGTGATTATTCTTACATAATTTCAGTTTTATTTTTATTTTGCAGTGATCTTTGAATCATTGTAGACTGTGCGGTGGAAATTTGTTGTAGGAGTGACCAGCTTCTCCACAAGCACATCAACAAATCTTAAATGGCAGCTTGATATCAGCACATCTGACTACATCATTGGCTAAAACAAACCATTCAAAGTATGTGCATGTAGGATTTGAGCACTTCAAGAACATTTCACCTTCTGTTTATTTTTTTAATCAGAAAAGCCAAGTGGCTTTAATTTTTAATTGATCCAAAAAAAGAAGAAGGAGGGGGACTAGGCCTTACCTCCAAACAGAAGAGAGAAACGACAAAAACAAGACAAAAAGAAAACGAAAAACTGAAACCACCAAATGCCCACAACCGCATTATGCTAGCCCCAGTACCCTACGCCTGTGGCGCGCGGTAGTATATTGTCTAACAAACTCCTTTCTGAAAATTAAGTTGTTAAAATTTTTTTGCTTGGTCTCAAATCTTTTAATAGTACCAAACGCTTCTTGCTCGTTTTTGGTTAACTTCGGAACCAAATTGTCAACCAAATCCATGGAATGAGACGACTCCAATTTCTTGGGATTGTCACCTGGACTTATTGAAGAGCTACCATCTTGGGTCTTTTTAGCCACCTCCTCGTCAAGAGTTCTCATTCTATCCCGATTATTTTCGCCTACGTCCTCCTCAGTATCAGATTCCTCATCAGTATCATATTCTTCGTCAGTGTCCGAATCCTCTTGAAGTACATCAAATTTGTTTGGAGTCAGAATATGTTTCTCCCTGTTTTTTATACTATTCACGCTTTGAACGTTGGATGAATCCCTAGGAATACTCCCAGTTATCACCGCCCCATTCAAATCATTCTTCACCCCACTAGAGGCACTAGGAATACACTCAAGTACCACCTTCCCTTTTTGACCGGACATGATTGGCTGACCAAGGGTTTCTTTAGGGGCTCCCGCAAGTTTAGCCACGTTGTCCTCCATGATCGCTCCCATCGAATGAAGCACCACGCTGGGGGACAAAATGTTTTCTTTATTACTTTTTTCCACTTCCTGCCGTTGCTTTTCCAGCGCATCTTCCACTTCCAGACGACCACGCTCATCGAGCCCAAGATCCACCCGCTCCCCTGATCCACCCGTTGCTTTTCCACTTTCTGTTTTCGGTAGACCCTTGAGTGTTTCAACAACAAAAGCACCGACGACATCCACTTCCCCTGCCGTATCCAGCGTTTCCTTTTGAGATCGAAATTCTCCGTCGACTTCTCCCCCTTCCTGAGCTCCTATACTTCCTTCCGAAAAATTCTCCTCATTATCCTCTTGGCTATCCGCCTCACTAGCGCTACTGTCATTACCAATTGTTTCCACGGGAGCAGCAGGTATTGAACTATACAGTTCATTACCAACCGTATTTGAATTAGTAGCAGCATCCTTACCTTTGTGTTTGATTTTAACCTGTTGCCAGTTTTGATTGTTTGCTTCGTTTTGCTCCGCAACATTCTTATTACCCTCCAAATTGGACATTCTATCCATCTGATGAAGTTTGTTAACATCCTTAGCTTGCTGCTCTTGAATCTTCGTACCTTGCTGGACCACCTTCCCTTGAGTATGCTGCTGCTTGGGATCTTTATTAAAGACCTTACGAGCATTTTTGCAATCTTCATAAGCATGTCCGATAATGGAACAATGCTTGCAGTATGAAGGAATTTTTGGAATCTCAACAGTTTGTTGGAATTTTCTCCCCCCGGAAGTAAGAATAATCTCCGTAGCAACTGGGTTAGCAAAGTTAATATCAATTAATACAGCAGCAAAATAACCGTAATCATGGTTGAGTTTTTTTGCATCAACTACAATAGGGTTACCTAGTGTTTGAGCAATAGCTAGAAGAGCTTCTTCTGTCCACAGTTCAACCGGCAACCCCGTGAACTTTGCCCACACAGGAGCATGAGAAGTTTTCTGTTTTGAAGGATCAAAGCTAGGGAACCATTCTTGCAACCTCAGAGTTTGTTGTTGGAAAGACCATGGTTCTTTTCTGTGAACTTTCTTCTTATCTTCCTCGGAAGATAACTTGATGATGAAAAATCCCTTACTCATTGGTACAAACTTTACTCTGTCTTCTCCCAACATCCATTGATCTTGAAGAAATTTTTTAACATCTCCAAAGTTGATATCTTTAAAATCTAGTCTCCCAATGAGACTATATTGCCAGATCTCACATCCCTTGCGGAAAAGAGCATCAGGGATAATCAAAGCTGGTTTACCTTCTTCCACTGTTGGTTGAGGGAGAGTTTTCAAATCAATTGATGATGTTCTGAAATTTGTTTTCCCAAAGAACCATTTCAAAAAACGTCAACTTCTTCATATGTGATGAATCAGTTGATTCCCCCATCGTGAATCACCCCGTGAGATGATCCAGACACGAGAAAAAAATTAATGAACACCTTGAGATTTTGAAAATCCTAGAAAATCGCCAGAGCACCAGCTTTCACCTTCTGTTTCAGTTGTCTTTGATCTAAGTAATTGCCTTATGCCATTACAAGGTATATGTTTACACCTAGAATACATCCAAGGACAAACCTTTGATACATGGCTTCGTACATCACAGATTGAACATATATTTGGTTGGTTCTCTTCACTAGCCTTGATGTTGTTGTTTCTACTACTACTAGGAGAATGTATCAGATTTTTGCTCATGACTGTGTGTAGTTGGTTTGTTTTTGATGATTTGGGTGAACTTGGGTCTGATCATTGATTTTTATACAGGCTGAAAGAGAATATGACCGTTATAAAAGGGGATTAAATCTGGGTCATTGATTGTTTACTATAAGATAGTGACATGTGTTAGCCGACCGTTACTGAAGTTTGCACGTGTGGATGACGTGCTGTCACTCAGGACCCGAGTTCATGCAGAGTCATAGTTCCAACACGGGTCGATCCAGCTGATTTAGGGGTTAGAATGTCATTTGACATAGCATATTTAGTGCCACATGTCATGTAACGTCTGTTAGCCATTTTTTTGAAAAAACGGGACGGAAAAGGTCAACTCATGGGCATTTTCTTAATTTCCAAAAAAACGTGGGCATTTTCTTAATTAGATTTCCCCTCATGGAAATTTTATTAATTTCCCCTAATTCTTAAGTTGCAAAAATAACTTAAAGAAAGCTTGTATCTGTACCGGTAAAAATGTGAAAATTTGGAAGGACCCGTCCATCGCAAATAATGTTAATCGTGTACCTGAGAATGGTTGCGTTAAACTACTACTTCGATTTTAGTCTGTATCATGCATGATACCGGTAGATAATTTATTCCAAAGCAAAATGGATACAGTAATAGCATATGACAATCAATACAAGGTTCATAAAGATTAAAATCGAAGCGCATAACATAACATGCAGATACATACATTCCAAATCAGATCTAATTAACCAAATGAATTACACCCTCTTCTTTATAGGCGGCAGTGTTCTTGCAGATGAAGATGTTGTAGTGAGTAGTTCGTTCAGAATACAGATTACAGGAGCAATCATTAGAGGTCCATAAACTTTAGTCGCAAGCTTAAGTGAACCCCTTTCGGATACAATCCATTGTGACGAAATTGCAACCTGAAAACGATAATAATCTAATCAACATTTACATATCCTGGAAGTCTTGGGTATATATCAAACAAATCACTAGTACAAGAAGATATGGGGAAGAAAATACATACCAAGCTAGTAAAATTATAAACGCCATAAATCAAGCAAGTCTTTTTAACCCAAGATCTTTTGTTGATGATGATACCATAGAGACTAACAATAGCGAGAGGCCAATCAAGAAGAAGTTCAACCCAAGTTAGTCTAATATGGAAATGGATTTTTTCAGAGACCGCATAGGCGCATACTCGTATCTTTTTTTATGCAATTCAAAAACTAATTCGAAAAGGAATTTAGGAAAGAATCGCCTAGGTAAAATCAGATGAACATTCAGTAATGGAATTTGAATCGAAACGAGAAGAAAATGAAGGAAGACGATTCCATTGAGTAGCTTCTAGAGAAACATCTTCATTTTTCACAAAATTTGTTAAAAAGACCAAAATCAACAATTCCTTGGTAAAAAGGACATTTAGATTTTTACTTTCTGCAGAGCTTTCTCTTTTTCCCATAGAATGACTTCCTTGAAAGCGAGGCACTCTGCATGCTCAGGATCTATTCCTCCATGGAAGAGTCTTCCTCTGATGCCTTGAGTTTGGAAGAATTAATCCCACACCCACAATTGAAGAAACTTTATCAAAAAAGCATCCAGGTTAAGTTTCCAATAATCTAAGTAGTAGTTGACTTTGAATACTCTTTACTTCGTCCAATCCCTGCCTTCTTCTCCTGCACTTATATTGGAGGGCGCAATCAATCTGTTACAGTTAAAAATAAATATATTAGAATACTGTACATTTTCTTCGATCAAGCTGGCTACCTGACGAGCGATGACTTTCGTAATTAATATTGTCCCTTCAAATTTCATACCTCCATGAACAAGTTGGCCGTTGGGTGAGAATTCAACATCCAAGGCTTCCTCATGCATGATGCAACACTTCTGAGTATATAAACTATAGTTATTGACCTTGTATAAGTAAACTTAATTCCAGTTGTTGAGCAATAATATAAATCAAGGGGCAGCCAGCTTTAATATATAATTCAAAGGACCGGGACTGGAGCATGAAGCCAAGCTAAGCTAGCATCGGATGCTGATGTGAACTCCCTGAGGCTAATTGTATGACATATATATATGACACTGTTACTTTGTCTTCTTATTAGCTGTATTTACATACTGTGTTGCCGATGTTTTTTATATATATCTTTGTGTAGGAGATAAGAAATTCTCATATCCTCTCTCTTTTCCTTCACCGCTCACAAGTTAGGTTCTTCCTTAGACTCTTCGTTCTCTTTGTCAGTTAACAGAGTGAGTTATTATGTCGTGGTATAGAGATCCTCAGTTGTTTATTTATAAAGAACATGACAATTTATTTTACGTAGCGAGGATTACACAAGAGTATTCTAATATCCCAATGAGCGGATTTAACACTAGTCATGAAAGGTTAGATTTCTCTAAACATCTTTCAATGGGCGATAACAAAGAAAGTGATTTCGACGCCTTCAAATCCAGCTTTCCTAGTAGTACTATTCTGGCTAAATTTATAAACAATCAAGGTTTGGTGGTCAATTGGAATGGTAAAGTAGGTACCTGGTCTCATGAGGGAGAAAACACGCCCTTCTATAGTCTACCGGGTATTGCCAAAAAAGAATCAGTTACAGAATTGTTGGCTGACAAACAAGCACTTGAAGAAAAAATTTCCATCTTTCAAAAAAGAGTTTCTGAGTTAGAAGAAGGAAACTCTATCCTCAAAGCAGAAGTCCAGAGAGAGAGGGATGCGAAAACTGCTCTCATCAATGGTCTCAATGGAGAAAAATCTCATCAGAAACACGAGGAATTACTTGCTCGTCTTGCCTGTCTGGAAGCTCATCTCGAGAAACAAATTTTGGATGTCACGTCAAAACTTGAAGGGTGTTGTGGTGCTGCAGATGGATCTGCAGTTGAGGGACCATGGATGAATGGTCATGCAGTTCCAAGTAATTGGGTTTCTTTCGAGGAACTTGATGTTCAAACCTTTTCAAAGAATACTACTCTGACAATCACTAAAGCGGATGGTGCTCCAAAATTTGGAGTTGATAAGACAACCAACGTTGAAACTAGCTATTTCTATCGAGGAATGTTTCCAATTGTGGTTGTGAATGTTGCGGAGTTGACTCCCAGTAGAGAAGAGGCGAGATTTGATCCCGACATTTGGGGTTCCTACAGCAATGCAGGAATTGGTTATGCAGCCCGTAAGCCATTTGCGTCGGAGATGTCAGTTGATGCACACAAGACATGTTAATATGTCTTCAAATCAGCAGGTTGAACCGTTGAAGCTTCCATTCGAGCGAATTTACAGGCTCATTAGCTAAATAAAGGCATTATTTATGCTTAATTATATCAACTTTTGTCATATTTGTTTGAATTTGTTTTTGCTTTTGTTTATGTTGCATGGTGAGGTGAGAGGTTGTATCAGGGAGTCAAAGTCCCTGATACATTTGTATCATCTATTTGTTTCATTTGAATTCAGGGAGTCAAAGTCCGTTCCAACTATTCCCTCTGTGTGAACCCTTTCCGGATCCAATCAATTCTGACAAAATTGCAACCTGAGAACATAAAGTTCTAATCAACATTTACATATCTTAGAAATCTTGGTATCAATTATCAAACGAATTTTAAAGATATTATGAGCAAGAAAATACATACCAAGTTAGTAGAAGCAGAAACGCCATAAATCAAGCAAGTCTTTTTAACCCAATATCTTTTGTTGAGTAACCCATAGACACTAGCAATAGCAAGAGGCCAATAAAGAAGAAGTTCAACCCAAGCAAGTCCAACACGGAAATGAGGTTTCTCGGACATCAAATAGTCATTGTTTTCCTGAATGTATTTTTGAAACTAATTCGACAAGGAATTTAGGAAAGAACTCAATAGGTAAAATTATTTGAGCATTCAGTAACGGAATTTGAAGCGAAAGGAGAAGAAAGTAAATGAAGAGGAATCCATTGATTAGCTTCTGGAGAAACATCTTCTTTTTCTCTAAAATCTAACAGTACTCCAGACTCCAGAGTAAAAAACGTAGTTGGCTTTGTATAGTTGTTGTTTGCTTACTCTTTACTTCGTTTCAAATCTTTTAAGTTAATTAGTGGGAGAAAACTTGCCATGCACTTCCTCGCATGAGCAGACATGGGCACGTTATCTTCGTATTTCATGGTATCTCATTCAACAAAAGATTAGGTGTTAGGTAGGTGGATAGCGACCATGTTCTCATCATTATTTATTTAATATAATTTCAGTTGCATGAGCAATAATATAAATTAGAGCGGCCAGCTTTAATATACAAAACAATTCAAATGGGGTGGAGCCAGCATCAAGATGCTCTTTCATATAAACTCCGCTGTGGCTAATTATGGGGATATTTTGACTTAGGTGCCCATAAAATGGTACGCTTTTGCGTTTGGTGCCTAACTTTGTCCAACTTTGAGTTAGGTGCCCAATGGGTCCCAGTTAAACACAGTCAATACGTTGACTGTTACCCACTGGGCACCTAACTCAAAGTTGGACAAAGTTAGACACCAAACGCAAAGGCGTACCATTTTATGGGCACCTAATTCAAAATATTCCCACACGAGATAGTTACGATTATACCACACTTTGGGGTACCTCAACTTATCAGAAATTCATGAAATTTTTACAGTAAGTTGCTTACATATAGAGAAACAACAAGTCCAAAATTCACTTGATTCTAACTGTTCATCAAAAAGATATACACACTTCAACATGGCTGCTTCCAGCATTCCACACACGGGATATTTTGACTTAGGTGCCCATAAAATGGTATGCCTTTGCGTTTGGTGCCTAACTTTGTCCAAATTTGAGTTAGGTGCCCAATGGGTAACAGTCAATCACAGTCAATACGTTGACTATGACCCACTGGGCACCTAACTCAAAATTGGACAAAGTTAGGCACCAAACGCAAATGCATACCATATTATGGGCACCTAAGTCAAAATATCCCCTAATTATGTTACTCTGTCTTTTGAGCTGTACCGACATGCATAGTGTTGCTGATGTCTTTTCTTATATATCTTGGTCTAGGAGCTGAGAAATCTTTAGATCCTCTCTCTTTGATTTCCTTTACATCTCACATTAAGTTCTATCTTGTTAGACTCTTCTTCGCATTCTCTTCCTCAGTTAACAAAGTGAGTTATTATGTCGTGGTATAGAGATCCTCAGCTGTTTATTTTTAACTGTCCTTCTCTTAACCATTCATTATTCATAGGGAGGATTACACAAGAGTATTCTGATAACCCTGTGGCAAGCGCAAATAACACTGATAATGAAAGGTTAGATTTCTCTAAACATTTTGCAATGGAAAAAAACGAAGAAAGCGATTATGACGACTTCGAATCTAGCTTCCCGGTGAATACTAACATTTGGAAGTTTATAAACAATCAAGGTTTGGTGCTCAAATTTGACGATGATGATGATGGGGAAATGGGTACCTGGTCTCATGAAGAAGAGAACATGCCCTTCTATAGTCTACCTGGTATTATCAAAAAGGAATCAGATATAAAATTGCTGGCAGACAAACAAGCACTAGAGGAAAAGATTTCTAAATTAGAACTAAGCAATACCACCTTAAAAAAAAGAATTTCCGACTTAGAAGAAGAAAATTCCATTCTTAAAGCTGAAGTTCAGAGAGAGAGGGATGCGAAAAATTCTCTTATCAATGGTCTCAATGGAGAAAAGGCTGATCAGAAACACGAAGAATTGCTTGCTCGTTTTGCCAGTCTTGAAGCTATCTCGACAAATAAATTTTAGATGTCAAATCAAAACTCCGAAAGGTGTGGAGGTGTTGGGGGTGGATCTTGAAGTTCTTTTGCTTGGCGATCTCCAACAGTGTAACTTTGTAGATACATTTTCCATAACCCTATGTGGTAGAGAAAGTTGGTATTCACGTTTGGCATAGAGAACGTGATTGCTTCGTTTCTCTTGCTAGTACGAATGAACAAGAGTTTACAGATAAATTATTTATTTATTTTTTATTCATACTTTGAAATAATAGAGAAATATCACTGGGATTTATTGTTCGCAACAAACTAAGGTCCATTTAAATACAAAGATTCACAAAATGTGTCATTTGGTTTTGTTACTAGTGAAAAGGGAAAATGGAGTAGTAAGGATGAAGTGTCATCTACCCATCCTTCAAGAAATCGAGATATTCATGTGATTGGGAGGAAGAAGAAAAAAGAAGGGTGATTCTTGCCGGACCGCCAAAAAAAACAACATAAAAACTACTCTCACAGAAACAGGTGGGCCATGCCCTTTGGAGATTAGATGGGGCCACTTTTGGGCCCCACCGTTAGGTAGGATGTGAGAGTTCGGTTTCTATATGGTTTTTCTTCACGGTCTGTGAAGAATTTTTGAAGAAAAGAATAGAAGATAAAAAGTGAGAATGGTTGGTCCCCCTTTCCCCTCAAATAATGTGGGTTAAAAGCAGGGCCGTCGCTGGCTATAGTGCAGCTAGGCAACGGCCTAGGGGCCCCAAATTGTAAATGTTGTTGGGGTACGTTTGAAATTTTTGAGAAAATATTGGTTTCGTAATGTGTGTGAGTCAGTAGTGACCACGAAGTCAACCAAAATTAAATAAAATTTCTATTTTGATAACTATATATCAGAAGAAATCAATTTTGGGCATATTGCAATTTGGGGACGATCGATTTATGTATTGCCAAATACCCATTCAGTTTAAGCTGTTTTTTTATTTTATTTTTGCATTTCCAATTCTTATTTACTTATCTTTACTCTTTAGACTTGGTTTAGGTTGTGTTGTTACTGTTTCCAAATGGCGATTATTAAATTTTAATTGTTATAGTTAGCTGATATGGACATACATATTTGGGATATTTGTGTGCAGGTTTTGTATATTCTCATTCTTGAAGTGACCAAATATCAATTCCAATCATGGGTCCTAAAAAGACAAAATGCAAAAGTGATGGTTCTAAAAGAAAGACTAAAATAAGAGTCGAAAAACTTAAGAGTTCTTCGTGGGGAGAATTGAATAAATATTTAGTTTCAAATGATGAAAACCATGAGAAACAATGAATGACAATGGAGAACAGCGGGTAAATTTGGTTAATGAGATGGAGAGAGATGGTGATCTTTAATTTAGACAATGATGAGAATGCTTTTAAGCAAAATGAAGAACCAAGATGGCCAGAATTGTCACCACCAAATACAAATGTGGTTGGGCAAGATGAAGAGCAAATGAGGCAATAATTGTCACCATCTAATACAAATGAGATTGGGCAAGATGAAGTTGAACATGGAGAATATTGACCAGTGAATATTTATGATATGAGAATTTTGGGTAACAATATTAACCAAAATTTAAGAGATATTTGGATAAAGAAAGGTCCAATAAGAAAAACAGATAAGAATTATCGGTTTCCTTTTTTATAAATACGATAGATGCTCCAACCGTGATCACTATACACATAAGATGGAGAATGGGAAAGTCGGGACAAGAAATGACAACAAATATTTTGCTTATATAGGCCTCCATTTAAGTAAGTTCGCCTAGGGCCTCTAAAAACTTTATTACGGCCCTGGTTAAAAGTCATGAGTCCTTCCTAGATAACGAGTCGACTACAATTCTTCCACTGTTGATCTCAAGATTCTCAGCACCTCTTCTTTTGGTAATTTATAACCAAAGTCAAAAACAAAACTAATTCACCAAAGTTAACCGAACATGACATTGTTTGTTTGTTTAAGAAAGAAAGAGATAAAGAAAAGATACAAAATTGAATACCTCGATTTGGTTATAAATCAATGGAGTGCTGGTTTCTCAAACATAGTCGGGAATTCAAATAAATTTGTATTCTTATATAAGTCCAAAGTGTCGGCTAATTCATTAGCTTGTAATTGTAACCAAAACTGTCCTACAATGGTTAATGATAGTAGTCTAGCATGTTTATTCGCCATGCAGTTCTTACTATTATTTTCGCGCCGAGTAGGTTCGAGCAAAAGTTTTTTCCATCATTATTTTTGAAGACTCAAATGTCTATGTAGGCAACAACATCCTACAGCTAACCATGTCTAAGTTTAATTACAAGCCATATGGTCAAGACTTTGAAGGTGGTAAACCCACTGGTCGCTGGAAGAATGGCAGATTGTTTAACGATTTTATATCTGATGCTTTAGAAATCAAACATGTTAGAGCATTGATCGGTTCAACACGCCAAGCGTTGGTATGTAAAGGTTGGTTGTTATATTTTTGTATCAAAACTCATAAGTCGTTTTATTTAATTGCTAAACTTTGTTACGTTAGACTATGAAGTCTAGAAATATTAAAAAATACAAGTAGTAAACTTTCGAAGACGTATCTACATCAATGATAACATCATCCTTCCACTTGAGGTTAGTAATACGAATTTACTTGTTTCCATTTTTATACCGCAAGCTTTCAAGTCGTTTCTGATTGAAAACATAACATGCGAAGTCATATATATGAAACTCTAGCATAATAGACTTGATCATCATATTGTGATCAAAGTGTCAAGGAACCATATATATCAATAGTGATAAGTGCTTTATATTGTTATATTGATTTACGAAGTATAATGCTTATTATTTGAACTTCATAATTGCGACATCGACATAATCTTTGTACCCGTTGCTAGATTGTGTAGTAAACATAGGTTTGATTTCATACTTAGAAAAATATGTTTAGTTACATGAGTTTAGGGAAGTAGACGTACGAGCTTGTATTGTAGTCGAAAGAAAATCAAAAGGATTGATGATACGATTTTTATTGAAAATCTTAAGGTCATACAGATCCTAAACTATATATAGGGAGTCAAGGTAGAACCGATCCTAGCTTATGTTGGGAGTCAAGGTAGAACCTATCCATACCTATATTGGGAGTCAAGGTATAACTGATCGTAACTTTATTTAGGACTCATGGTAGAACCAATCCCAATAGGAAAAACCGATTTCTCTAAGTCACGTACACTTTATTAGGGTTTGTGTGATTTGGAAATTGAGTTTAAAAAATAGTAAAGTTTAAGATATCGACATAGTGAGTAATTTGAACATGTGCTGAAATCTTATTTCTTAATTGTTCAAAGATATTCCTTGATACTCAAGGTGAGATCCCAAACCAAAATAGCACAAAATCTTTTTGAGATTTTCGAAATTAATATGTTTTGTTTTACCAGCAATCAAAATATATCTCTGAAAGATATTATTTAGTTGTCCATAAAGATTTTGTTTATACAATTGGATATTGGTTGGAATTCACAAAATCAAATTTAGGTGCTTTATTGCATATCTTCAGTTATGAAAATTCCTTGGTGTCGAAACTACCTTGGTCTTAAATAGTGAAGTTTGTTCTTCATACAAACTTATCCTGAGCCAGGCAAACTTCATCTTTGATGTTTCTGGTGTAACCGACTAATAGTACTCTCGTAATACTATCTTGGAGAAGAGAGTAACCTAATTAGGTGAAATCTCTTACTTTCTCTAGTTTAAAGACTTCTTTGGGATCAAGAAGCATCTACTAGTACCATTGGTGGGAAACTAGAATTGCGTTTTTATAATAGTTTTCGATTATTGATTTGATGGATTAACGGTGGTTAGCTCTTGATATGCACCTAGTTTGATTATTCTTGAGAGCCTCTCTTATGGCATAAGGTCATTTAAACTAGATCAAGAGTTTAACATTGGCTTGTGATCATCCATTGTTAACATACTTCATTCTGTACGTGATCGTTCATAAATTAGGAATCAAGTTTGTTATTGTGAAGGTACGAAAAACTATATTGAAGATTGAAGACAAGAAGATTTTTCTTATTGGTTTTGTATCTTCGTGATCTGCTTTGTGCACAAACTTGATCGGCTGGGATCCAACTAGATATAGTTTATCTTTTGATAGACTCATTATTGACTAGTCGTATTTAGATCGACAAGCTATCATTTGGTGGTACTCTTCAGTATTTGAGTCTAGTGTTTCTGTTTAACTTGATCTGGTTAACTTGTTTAATCCAGATCTTGGAAGATACAATGCATGACAAAGGAGTTTAATTGATTACAAACAAAAAAGCCTTTGTCATACTCAATATCAATTATCTCTGATTGATTTCCTGAGATAAGAAAGTTACCTAAAAGATAAGTCATTTACTGTTTGGAAGACGATCGAAAAAGTTAAGTGCATAAAGTCTTCAGAGAGACTGAAGCAATTTAAGATAGTAGAATTTATCTTACGATTCACATGTGTTGGCGTGATTGGTTATAAACGCAGGGATGCTAAGGAAACTAGGTAACTAGATAGGGGTAGCTTACTTGGTCCCAACTGTATGAAACTGGTCGTGTATTTGCATAGCTGCTTAATTCTGAGAGTACTCAAAACTGGACTAGGTCCCGGAATTTTCTGTATTTGCGGTTTCCTCGTTAACAAAATCTTGTTATGTGCTTTTACTATACTTTCCGCATTATAATTATCTAAATTATAATTAAAGTAATTGCACTTGTACGTTAAACCCAAATACTTGGGTTGATCCCTATAGTTGAAGGTTCAGTTTTAAACTAGAAAGTACTTCATCCGTTCCACTTTAGATGAGTGTCTAGCGTTATTTTTTGTTCCACATTGCTTGATAGTTTCCACATTTTCTCACAAAACTACCAAAAATACCCTAATATTTTTTCTTAATACCATAAGTTTATTTTTAATAAATACACTAATAACAATTAATGTTTGAAGACTTTTCTCAAGGGCATAGATAGAATTCTTTATATCTCTCCCGTTTTTTTAATCTGCGTGAACACTCCCAAAACATCATTGAAAGTGGAACGGAGGGAGTATATACCAAGTGTATTCCCTGTGGTTTCTATCTTCTTAACAGTTTTGTGTATAGTAGATCACTCAAAGTATCATAATTATAGGTCGATATCAAAAAGATTGCCATATACTTGGTACCCTCTTCATTTGAAACCATTGATACCAGCTTATTTGGATCCATATTTTGGTATAAAAGACTTTGCAACTCATGTCACCTTTGCCTTTGGTGGAGATTAATTTGATAATTTAAATACAATAATTATAGTAAATGCACTATGAGATTTATGATCATTTTGCATTTCCCCTCCATAGTGTTAATATTTTGGAGTTTCCAACACGGTTATTAACTTTTTATAAGCATGGTCAATGGAAAGTATGCAAGGTGCCATACCTTTATGGAAACAATTGGAATTCCTCAAAGAGTATAAGGAGAAATTAACTAAGTTTCAAGGGGAAGAGAAAGAAACCAAGAAAATATGTGAAGCATTGTATATAATAAGTGTAGGAACAAATGATTTTATAGAGAATTACCTCACTATTCCAATACGGTCGTTACGGTTTAACATGTAGGGTTTCCATAATTTTCTCACCGAAAATGCCGATGAGTTCATTAAGGATCTTGGAAGTTTGGGCGCCCGAAAAATATCACTAAGTGGGTCATTTTCCATGGGGTTCTTGCCAATAATAATAAATCTGAATATTCTTGTAGGAATATCATGTTTGGATCGCTATAACGAAGTGGCGAGGGATTTTAATATAAAGCTAATCAATTGAGACACACGCATGCTTGAGAAAAAAAGTTAATGGGATCCAAGTAGTATATGCATATGGTTATGATCATGTGATCCAAATGATTCAAACACATTCCTTGTGTTGTGAGTTATCTCTTTTATTCGGAAAAACTTTGCTCGCACCTTCGTCAGGCATTTTGGCAACAACTATGGTAAAAAAACCAAGGGAAATAGGGTATGGGTCTCTCGCAATTTTGATGTGTGATCTTGTGGGCGGTATTCATAGAAATAATGTTGAACTGCTTATAATCATGTTAGTGTTATGTCCTTTTGTTTTTCATTTTCTTGTTCGCTAATATTTTATTATGTTTTCTTGACTTGTTTTATTTGTTGTTGTTTAAATTTATAGGATTCGAGGTGGTGAAAAATGGATGTTGTGGGACGGGACCGGTCGAGGTAAACTAACGGTGGATATTGGCAGTGTCATTATGTAAAGATACCACAAAATACATATATTGGGATGCAATACACTTTACAGAAAAGGAAAATGGCTTATACGCTGATAACTTAATGAAGATATTCTTAGTTGAGTTAATCTGAAGCCCTCGGCCATTAAATTGATCTTGAAAATGTAAAGCTACCATCCTAATGAACCTATGTATGTATATAAGAAATATTTCCAAGGGTCAAAGACTTAAAATTTTAATTCGACGATGTATACATGCTAGGAGAGGTATGGAATGTTGTAAAGATATGTTAAAAATACGATTTAAAAACCCAATACAATAAAACTTCGATAAATTAATAGTCTTGGGACTGCTAAATTCTAACAATTTAGCAAAGTATTAATTTATCGATAAACTAATAGGTTATTAACATATCAAAACATACTTAATTAACTTAAGTTTTAAAGATAAGTGTGTATATCGTTTTTCTATAGTAAGAGATTTTAATTTCACTTTAGAGTATTTTATGACATAATATCTTATAAATATTGCATATTATGTGTGTGAATACATGTACTTTGATGTTATAATTAAAACAAAATGAGGGATAACGAAGAAATAGATTATGACAACTTTGAATCCATCTTCCGAACAAATACTAACATTTAAAAATTTATAAACAATCAAGGTTTTGTGCTCAAATTTGATGATAATGAAGGGGAAACAGGTAAGTGGTCTCACGAAGAAGAAAACATGCCCTTCTATAGTCTACCATGTATTATAGGAAAAAAATCAGATGCAAAATTGCTTGCGGACAAACAAGCATTTGAGGAAAAAATTAAATTAAAATTAAGCAACTCCACCTTCAAAAAAGAGTTTCCGACTTAAAAGATGAAGCAGAGGGATGAGAAGACTTCTTTTGTGATTTAAAATTTTAATGGAGAAAAGGTTGATCAGAAACATGAAGAATTACTTGCGTGTTTTTCTGGTCTAGAAGCTCATATCAAGAAACAAATTTTAGATGCCACATCAAAACTTGAAGAGTGTCGTGGTGCTGGATGTGGATCTAGAAGCTCCTTTGCTTAACGATTTCCAACATTGTGACTTTGTAGATAATACATTTTCCATAACCCTATGTGATAGAGAAAGTTTGTATTCATGTTTGGCATAGTTTTTCTTGCTAGTACGAATGAACCAAGGATTTACAGATAATTCTTTTTTTCATACTTTAAAATAATACAGAAAAATCACTTGAATTCATTGTTTGCAACAAACTAAGGTTTATTTTAAGACAAAGATTTAAAAATGTGTTATTTGGTTTTGTCATCTGTGAAAAAGGAAAATTGAGAGGTAAGGATCAAGTATCATCTTCCCATCCTTCAAAATTGAGATATTCACAGATATTTTCGTGGTCCTTTGCCAAACATCAGTGGTAAATTGTTGAAAATCGTGATGATAGGTTTCTATATTCTTCATGATTGGAAAGAAGAATAAAAGAGAAGAAGTGAGAATGGTTTCTAAGTTATTATTTTTTTCTTTTCCAAATAATGTGTGCATGGTATATGTAATGGAAAGGGTAAATTTTTTGGACTGGGTTGAAAGCCATGAGTCCATCCTAGTTAGCGAGTCGACTATGATTCTTCCACTTCATCGATTTCAATATTCTCAACACCTTTTCTTTTAGTTCCCTATGACGAAAGTTAAAAACAAAACCAACGCACCAAAGTTCACTTTTTAAGCATGACATTGTTTGTTAGTTTTTTTTAAGGAAGAAAGAAATAAATAAATAAAAATTGAATACCTCGATTTTTTTACAATTTAATTGAGTGTTGGTTTCTCTAACAAATTACCTACGGTTCAGAATTTAACAATAAATTTGTATTCTTATATAGGTCCAAAGAGTCCACTGATTCATTAGCTCATTATCTTGTAACTGCAACTAAAACTGGCATACAATGGCCAATGAGAGCAGTCTATTATGTTTATTCGCCATGCAGTTCTTACTATTATTTTCCGCCGAGAAGGTTCGAGCAAAAGTTTCTGCCATCATTGTCTTTGGAGATTCAACTGTTGATGCAGACAACAACAACCTTAGACTAATAATGTCTAAGTCTAATTACAAGCCATATGGTCAGGACTTTGAAGGTGGTAAACCCACCGGTCGTTGGACGAACGGCAGACTATTTACCGATTTTATATCTGGTGCTTTAGGAATCAAATTTTTGATACCGGATTATTTGGATCCAGATTTTGGTATAGAAGACTTTGAAACTGGTGTCACCTTTGCCTCCGGTGGAGCTGGATATGATAATTTAACTACAACAATTGTAGTAAGTGCACCAAGACTTTTATAATCATTTTGCTTGATGTTAATAGTTTTGAGTTTGTAACACAGTTGTAAACTTTTTATAAGCGTGAGCAATGAAAATATGCAGGCTTCCATACCTCTATGGAAGAAATTGGAATTCTTCAAAGAGTACAAGGAGAAATTAACTAAATTTCAAGGGGAAGAAAAAGCAACCAAGACAATACGTGAAGCATTGTATATAGTAAGCATAGGAACAAATGATTTTATAGAGAATTACCTCACTATTCCTATACGGTCATTGCAATTTAATATGGAGGAGTTCCAGAATTTTCTGACTAAAAATACCGGAAGGTTCATTAAGGATCTTAGAAATTTGGGTGCCCGAAAAATATCACTAAGTGGGTCATTTCCCATGGGGTGTTTGCCAATAGTAAGAACTCTGAATGTTCTTGTAGGAAGAGCATGTTTGGATCGCTATAACGAAGTGGCTAGAGATTTTAATAGAAATCTAATCAATTTAGTCGCAGACTTGAATAAAGAAGTTAGTGGGATCCGAGTGGTGTATGCAGATGCTTATAGTCTTGTGATCCAAATGATTGAAACACCTTCCTTATATGGTGAGTTCTCTCTTTTATTTAGGAAAATTTTTCTCGTACTTTGCTCGGGCTATTTTGGCAAACAATTTTGGTAGACAAACCGATGGAAATAGGGTATGGGTATCTCGCAATTTTGATGTGTGATCTTACAGGTAGTATTCATAGAAATAGTGTTGAACTGCTTAAAAATAGTGTTGAACTGCTTATGATCATATTAGTGTTATATCTCTTTGTTTTTCATTTTCATGTTCGCTAATATTTTATTATGTTTTCTTGACTTGTTTGATTTGTTGTTTAAATATATAGGATTCGAGGTGGTGAAAAATGGATGTTGTGGGACAGGAACGGTCGAGGTAAACCAATTGTGCATGTTGGCAGTGTCAATATGTAAAGATCCCACAAAATACATATATTGGGATGCAATACACTTCACAGAAAAGGCAAATGGCTTATACGCTGATAACTTAATGAAGACAGGCCTAGCTGAGTTACTATGAATCCCTCGGACATTAAATTGATCTTGTAAATGTAATGCTACCATCCAAATGAAATTATATATGTATATAAACAAAATTTCCGAGGGTCAAAAACTTGAATTCTTAATTCGACAATTTCCTCGTGCTAGGAGAGGTATGGGATATTGTAACGGTATGTTAAAAATATGATTTATAAACCCAATATAGTAAAACTTCAATAAATTAATAGCCTTAAATTCTATCAATTTAGCGAGATATTAATTTACCGATAAATTAATAAGTTATTAACATATCGAAATATATTTAACTTAAGTTTTAAAGATAAATATGTAGATCATTTTCCTATAATAATTAATATATACTGGGTTAATTTAACGAAGTTCGGTTGCATATACAACGTCCAATGCGTTGACCTAATGTACTAAAGGGAAAATAACTGCTCATTATGTTGTCAAACCAGGTTGAAGGATAGGCGGCTTGTTATAGCATGTTGAAACAGTGAAGCTAGAAATCTCTTTTAAGGATTTGTTATATTTTCTGAATCCAGATGTATCTTTGGAAAATTATGTGTTTATTGTTTTATAAGAACGCTCAATTGGGGGATATCCAAACTAATTGGGGGATATGAATTACTTTCCCCAACCAGGGGTGGCTGATAAGGGGTAACTTTTGAATATGAAAATACCAAAATACCCTTTCCTAATTAAAAACCTTTATGAAAAGACTGTTATGCCCTTTCCCCTAAAACAATTAAATCTAAAAACCAAATAAGTTTAACCCCAATTTCATTTGATTGCCTACGCTTAGGTTTTGATTTTTTTTTCTTCTTCATCTTCTTCATTGTTCTTTGAGAAGGTTAGTGATTGCTGAAGAAGAAGAAGAAGAAGAAGAAGAAGAAGAAGAAGAGGACGACGCTATTAACTTTGGACGATCAACCACTCGCAAATATGGCTTCTTTGAGAAGGTTAGTGATTTTGAACTCATTTATGATTGTTTTAATCGATTTATAGCAATGGGTTTAGGTTAGAATCGCCAAACATAGCTGAAACAATCGAGTTACACAGAAAGTACCAAAGATTCTATCCTGGGATGAATACCACGCCGGTTTTAAGTACCGGATTCGATCCGGGATGAATACCACGCCGTTTTAAGTACCTAAGATGTTCGATATAAATATATCCATGTCGGTAGTCAAGTGAAAAAAAAATCAAGTTTCTCGATACTTTTCATCATGTGCCTACATTTAATTATAAGATGAATACCACGCTTATGAGTTCCAGATGGTTATTTAGGATGAAGACCACGCCGGAAGTGATGAAGAACATGTCGGAAATGATGAAGACCACGCCGGAAGTGATGAAGAACATGTCGGAAATGATGAAGACCACGCCGGAAGTGATGAAGAACATGTCGGAAATGATGAAGACTATGCCGGAAGTGATGAAATTCAATGCTTGATCGAGTTCCGACATGCTCGATATAAATCTTTCCATGCCGTAGTCAAGTGAAAAAAAAATCAAGTTTCCGGATACTTTTCATCATGTTCCTAAGATAGAAATTTAAGCAAAAACCATGCCGGAAGTAGTTCCGGCATGCTCGAAAACAAGATTACCATGCACCTGTTCAAAACCAGAAAAAAAAAAATCAACATTCTTAAGATCAAAACCAGAAAAAAATCATGGCAATAATTTATGCACATTTCCAACAATGTCGGCATGGGTTTTTTGTTGAATACCATGCCGGCACCGAGCTTCTTCAGCTACAACAATGGTGGATTCAAAGACAAAAAATCAAATTTTCAACCTCTTAGCTGCAATTCTCTCATCACAATCATCTTCCATTTTCAAAAAAAAAAATTCCACTCAATTTTTTTCCCTTACTTCAACTCCTCACTCACACAAATTAAAATAAAAAATCAAACTAATCTATCCCCCAAATACTTAACATTTTTACTAATTATAATTATTCACTAATTAGGATTAGTCAGGGCTAGATTAGGAATTAAAAAAATAATTACATAGGGGGTCACCCAGAATTATTATTGGAACACCAATTTTGTCCTCTAGCTATATCCCCTAATTAATTTGGATATCCCCAATTGCGCGTTCTTTTATGATGATGCGTGTTTTTTGTTTTCTTAAGATGCATGTTGAAAGACACGCAGCCTTTTCCAGAATCACATTATATTTGAGAATTTTGGTTTTTGAGATCAACCAAATTGGTTTCTTTCAACCAACGGATGCTGCATTTTTGTCATTGAGTCAGTTATGGATTTGTTTAACATCATATACCGGCTTTAGGAATCACACCATACTTGCCTATATGCCTTTCCCTAACAAACCATATGACAATGCCAACTGTAGCGTTTATAACCAAACTCCAAAACTTGTACACAATCGGCATTGATGAAGTGTGGGTCGAGTATGCCGTGCCTATAGTGTACGTATTCATAAAGTGTGGGTTGAGTATGCCGTGCCTATAGAGTACGTATTCATACCAGAGTATTGTCTTTGATAGTCAGCATTGCATTAATCATGACGACAATTTTCAGTTTTCGTTTTGATTTTGGGAGAATAATAGATTGGGGGATGTATTTCTTTTTAACTTTCATTTAGATTTTAGGTTTTTTATATATTGCTAGGAAAAAATAAATAAATCGTGCTGCTTCAAAAAAAAATAAAAAAAAATAAATAAATCGTGCATTTATATCCGACTCGTAGAGGTACCCCCAAATGTGGGTTCTTTTTAAAATGGAGAATTTCTGCCAGCACAATACACATAATTATGCAAAGTCATTAAACAGAAATCGCAAAATACCACTAATGTATCCTATTATGATCTTCCAGAAATATATTTACAGACAAAACAACAAGGTTGCCAAGACGAAACCCAGTTACAAGAAAAGACACATCAAAACACTCGGATAACATGGTGATACGTGATAACTGTAAGGTCAAGTTACGATACAAGGCGAGGAGACCAGTATATCATCAGAAATACTAAACCTATTGAGGAAATTAACCTACAGTGGATCAAACTGTTGTCTTCCTTCTTGTATAGACCTAAAAATCCTAGCAGCTGATTCATTTGCAGATCTAGAATTGTGAGGAACAACTTTAATAACACGTGACCGTTGCTTGTCATTATTGTTGATCTGTGGCTCTACATCTACATTCTGAGCAGCAGGAGCAGTAGGAAAAAGAGGAAGAGCATCCAACTTTTCAGAAATGTTACCTGTTGCAACAGTTCGTTGTGCTCTTTCCGCGGGACTACTTCCTGTACTCCCTTGTAATTCACTGTCTTTGGATGCTTGAAATTTAGATAAACGGCGAGAGATAACAGCTTCACTCTTTTGGTTTTTCGACATGTTGCATGAATTTCGGGATTGCATGTTAGCGTTGAACTCTCCTGTGGATAACTGTTCAGTTGATGGACCCACTTGTTCAACAGCTGAGGCAGACATAACTGAATTCATGACAGGCATCCCATAAGGAGGAAAGTAAGTTGGTGGAACAGGAACCGCAGAATGATGACCTATCTGTTGTGGGTGTGGAGCTGGATATTGATAAGCTGGATTTAAGTAGTCTCCTGCAATAGGAGGTAAGCTCATAGGACCACAACCACCATAATATGGTGTCATGAAACCAGCAGCTGGAGGACAGGGCCCCGAGTACGGCTTGTAAACAAGCCCTTCGGAAGGGGACATTATGGGGACCAACCACTGATTTCCTGGTGGTGGGAAGCACCAACCCTGATTATTATTATTAGGAGGAGGAGGTGGTGGTGGTGTTGGCGGTGGGTTTTCAGAATATGGGGTGTAAACTGGATGTTGGTTACCGTTTCTTCTGTCAGTCCCATCGTTGACTGAAGGAGGATTAGGTTTTCCAACAGCATTCTCAGCCGAGCACTCAGTAATCCTGTTAGGTTTCGAAGAATTGTCTTTCTGCTTTGCGATTTCTGGAATAGGTTTCACGACATACTTCGGGTGCAGCTTTTTCACAGATGATTCCTTGAAAGAAGGTTTGACTAAATAAGAATTTTCCTCGAGCAACAGATGTGGGGATCCAGCAAACAGTTTCTGTACCTGTTTCAGGGAAGTTCACAACTAAAGTCAAAAATTTTACATTATAAAGGAAAATAATTACAAGAGAATAGAATTAACAAAATAGAATAGTTGCCAATGTTAAGAGCAGCTTTACCTTTATCAATCTATGCAACTCAAATACTTGAACAGAGAACACCCTTTGCTGACTGAAATAAGTAATTGTCTAAGCATTAGAATACTCAAAAGGACATGCATACAAATAAACAAACATGTCGTCAGTCTCGGAAAAAACACAAATACTCCTAGAACAATACTGGACTTCAGTTTAGCTACAATGGTGTATATTCATAAATGGGGAAATACTTAGAATAGATATACTACGGAATGAAGTAGATGCCAAAATTGGCCATATATATGACGAACATATAATTATACATATCCAAACACAGAAGAATAAAAAGCTCAAACTTTGCAACTGCAGAAGAAGAAAAAAATGCAAACATAATCCTTCTTCATTTTTCATATTTTCCTCTTGTTCTTGTATCAGTGACCTAAAGAATGGTTCATTTTCCTATATTACGACATTGAACATAACAGATTTTAATTCTACAAGATTCCATTGGAGGAAAATCTTGCCAACAAAACCCTGGAAACAGAATCAGATGCATTATAGATATTTCGATAAGTAATTACTTAGATCCCTTCTTGCCACAGCATGTGTGAACTGTTTGAACCAAAGCCGAGTTGAGATGGGAAGGTACATGAACAAGTGGCAATTCGTCTAAGCAAGTCAACAAAGAGCTAACTGATACAATGGTACAGAATATCTAAAGACATGCCTGAATTTACAAAATGATATGACAAATAGATAATACTTCGCAGGAATCATCCTTAGGAAAGACATTAATTTTGGGCTTATCATTCACATTAAGCATTAAGCATTAAAATTTATATTTATCTTTCTTTCTTTTCTTCTTTTTAGGAGTATGGCTTTATTATGATGTATCAACTAATAAGTCCAAAATCATAAATAAGTACGTGCAAAATAGCTAGCAGACTAAATAAATAACAACCAGCATAATATAGTATCTTTATGAAACTTGAGAATAAGAATATAACATATTCAACTATGCATAAGAAAATCTGAGCGTAGTTTAACTGTTTTAACCAACACAAACATTCAAATACAAAAAATTAAATGCAGATATCTGGTAATGTATGTAGATAATAGACAAGCCAGGAAAATATATGTTTGGAAAGTTCTTGTCATATTTTAGGTATAATGTCTAATAGGTTTATTAAACATGTCAACATATATATACATTCCCTGCAATGAGCTAACTTGGAAAGACATCCTAATTGATAACACTGGCAATCTGTATAAGAGATTATTATGTATGCTAAGACAAACCAACTTACTTGGCAATCTCTTTTCTTGCTTTCCAAAATTGCTTCTGACCTATTACACCAACAACATCATCAGGAGATATGTCCAAACTCGATACAGAATCCAGAATAGAAGTCTCGGAGACATCATCATTTCTGTCTGCATCTCTCCCTTGTGATATACTGTGCATTTTGTCTTCACCACATTTATTGGAGTTTTTATAACTGTTTCCAAGAGACGCTCTGGAACATGGTTCACTTCTATTCCTTGAAACATTAACCTCCTCCACACCACCATCAGAACGCCCTTGATGTAGTTGTGTATTGACATCCTCAGATCTTCCTAAACCGTTACCTGAAATATTTTGATGTCTGGAGTCTGATGATGCACACACATACTTCCTGTGATGTGAGATCCTTTCTCCAGCTGATGCGTGTGATGTACTCTTCTCCTGAAAGTCCCTACTGGTGATGGATTCTGCCAGGTTCTCTTCATCCTGGTTCCTAGAATTTTGTCTCGACCTCAAGTCCGTAGTATTTGGTCGTTTCAGATGTTTATCCCCAGCATTATGAAGTTGCGAAGAAGAAATACAAGTACCAGATACAACCCTTCCCGTACTGTTAACTGCATTAAAGGGAATAAGCATTTCCTGCTCCACATTATGCTGATTTGTGGAGGTACCAGCATTGATTTTTGGCTGAGCAAACGTAGGAACCATAAAATCATCCTCATCTCCAGCCCTGTTCGGGTGAGTGCTCTTTGAGTTGGGGAAGTAGCGTGTGCGAAATGAACTGCTTTCAGCATTTGGTTTTCGGTAATTTGCATTATCTGTGGATTTCTGTTCTGAATCCCGTGTCATGGTTTTATGATTCACACAATCAGAGGAGCGAGAATGAATCTCCTCAGCAAAGTGATGAGGTGTAGGAGGAGGGATGTAATACGGTGAAAACACAGTCCTTTCATGCCCACCCCCCTATATACAAAAACACAATCAGCAATTAATTATCACAAAAGAGAACGGCGCACATAACTTGACCGGTTATTAAATTCGAGGAATCATCGTCTTCTCACATAATAGCTTAAAACAAATGAGGGAGGATAACCATATTTAGATTTGTACCAAACAAGTAAGATGAAACGTGAGTTCACTTGGCTCGGACAAATTTAACTTAAAGATACAAAAGATAAATAGAAAGCAATTATTCCTCTAAAAACATATTTGACAATAACGAATACCGACTTGATTACACTCTAAATTTGAAGCAACTGTTATACGGATTGTATTACTTTGATGATTCCAATCCTATACATCTAAAGCCATATTTTATAGGATAAGCATTCAAACCCGTGTTCCAAAAAATAAAGTGCATAACAACAGCACCAATATTTCATGCAAACACCTATAGAGATGTAGTCATCTAATATTCAAACTCAGGAACCACATAAACATCGTTATCAGGATTTGCAATCAAAGAGCAACATGTAATCCTCTCAAGTATAGACTAATCAAAGCAATGTACAAATCTTCTCTTATGAAACAATGAAATATCCATATAAGTACAGGTAAGGAACTAACCTGGCTCATGGAAGCTGATGCAGAAGAAACTGTATTACTAGGTGGTAAAGGCAATGTAGAACCTGACCCAGAATTGAACCTTTGAGAAGGAATACTAAGTTGTTCATATAAAGCCATCTTGTTCCTTGGTGGTGCCCTTGGTCCTCCTTTCTCTGTATCATTTACATGTAGTCTTGGAAACAAAGGTCCTACACTCTTCTCCTCATCTTTTCCGCTTCTCATCTTTTCCAACCCCAAATCCACTTAACCAAATCAATATTTCACCCTAAGAAAATCACAAATTCTCACACCAACACCCAGATATCCAAAAATCAATCCGTCTCCAGGAAAAACAAATAACAAAATTTCAAAGAAGCCAGCCTTGAAATGGAACAAAATTTTGACCTCTATTTACAGAACCCACTTCAGAAAAACTTCAAATTTCCCCAAATTCAGACTCTAACAACAATACCCAGATAGCTCAAATCAATCCTTCAAAAAAAAAAAAGACCCCAAAACTTCACAGAAGCGAAATATCAAACACCTTGAAAGGAACAAAAAAATTTGATCTCTATTTACAAAACCCACTTCAGAAAACTCAAAATTTCCCCTATTACATCAAACCCCAGATCGAAAAAGCTGAACCCCAATCACAACAACCGTATAAAAATCATTTTCTTGGTGTGTAATTCAACCGTATATCTGAGAAAAGAAAGGGGGAGGGGGGGCGTGGAGATAAGAAAGAAAATCGGAAAGAGAATCGGGAAGAAAATATCTAATCTGAAGGAGAAAGATATAAACCAGTAAAAAGGCTCAAAAAGATAGATTCGACAAAAGAGGAGGTGGAATTGAGAATCCTCAATCTTTCATTTTTAATTTTTAATTTTTAATTTTCTAGAAAAGTGTAGGTGTTGCGGTCTTGTAGGACCCAAATGGATAAAATTAAAGGAAGCACTTTTAGGAGGCATGAGGGGGTTTTGGACATTAGTGTTTCTGGGAAGCAAGTGGTGCTTTTTAGTTGTTGCTGGAATCATCTGAAATGGAAAATCAAATCCTGGTTGCAAGATCAAATAAGGGTCGTCAAGTTATGCACCGCATATCAAATATTTTCTTTTCATATCTTTTACAATGTCTACCTTTACCTGTTATCTTATGAGCGAGAATTGCATGGGCAGTTTTATATAAACACTATACCCTATCTTTTAAGCTTTGATCTAATTTTCTTTACAGTCCAAACTACAGTAGATTTGATTTGAAGTTAATAGGTTTTTGTTTTTGACACTTGATAATCCTACGAAAAGTGAGCACAATTTGAATCGTGTAACATCAACATTTATCACTTTGAAAACTAGCAGTCAGAATTAAAATCGCTAGATGGTGAGGCTTGGTATCTAAAATTGTGCTCATTTTTGCTAGGAATTTAGAGTTTAATAAGGGGAACGTATCTTCGAAATATTAGTAATGGTTTGGACTCTAAATAAAAAATTGGTGAAAAGCTTGTTAGACTCATATAAGATTGTCTATGAATCCTCCCTCTTATCTTACACGAGTATTTATATATTCATGGGAAATTGTTGTGCAGAGATACAAGCTTGTTACAGGAATTTACCAGATTTTACGGAGGTTTCGGATCCCAAGTAACTGAAAGGTGGAATTTATTTGGAACGGGGAAGGATAATTTCTAAAAAAAATAAGACAAGTTTTGAAAATTTTGTCATGCCACGTAAATAGACATGCAATTTTACACTATGGTATCATCAGAAAAGAAGAAGAAAAAGTATAGATGCGTCGAGCGGCAATGGCATGACCGCTCTGCCAAAGTAGGGCCGCTAAACACATCTTCATAATCAAATAACAAATGAGTTATATATGTTAAGGTGGATAGTACAAAAACGAAGCTAATTGGAAATTTGCAGCCAACATCTTATTGTGATACATATAAAAAGGAAAAACTCAATCCATGTTCTTAAAAAAACCAATGGTGAATGAACTAGTAACCACGGTATTATTTCTTAGGAGTTGTTATCTCTTTTAAAGTATGTTTCAGCAGGACCATTTTATTCGTGCTCCTCCTCCCTTCTTCTTGTCAACAACCAGTTGGACTACGACAATAGGCATATTACTTGTGAAGAAATTAAGTCTTATCTCAAACTTATTGGTGATCTCAAAATCCCTGGTGTTGACATTTTGTGCAATAAGGTAACAGACCTTGTCAAATTTTGATTCATATCAAGTACTCTCCCTTCTGGTTTAAATCATAATAATATGATTTTGACCCCTAAATGTAAATCTTTTAATGTCGTTGAAGGTTGCATTCCCATGGCATTATGCGGTATCCAATACAAGATTATATCTTGAGACTAATTAAGACTTCTTATGCCAGTCTTCTTTTGTCTCTGATAAAAAAATCTTGACAATTATTATCACTACTAATATTAGTTAACTTAGTCCACGAGACAACCTCATTCTTTTATTGGTTTGTTAGTTCTTTTGTAGATATGTTCTGTTAGAGCACTCAAGCCTGTTGTCAAGATTAGATGTATAAAACTATATCTAGATTTCTAGTTTACGAAAGTTAAGTCTCGAACTAAGATTAGAGTAAAGTTTCAAAGACTAGTAAAGTCTTGAAGACTGAAGAACAAACGAAAACATTTGCGAGAACTTTATCAACGAAGAGGTATGTAAATAATGACATATCCTATTTACTCACGTTATTTACCATTCTATATTATGAGACTATGTCGTATGATTTTAGTAGATTTAATATTACAAAGAATAAATTTCGAGTTCAAGCTTATCTTGGTTAAACTCTCGAAATATGATTCAAGCAATGGATGTTCGTAGATTCTCAAGAATTATGTTAGTTAAAAATAATTTATTGTTGAAGAACTATTTTTGTTTCAAGTTGATAATTTGGAAATTTCTCTAGCGACAGTGCATAATGTATATGGATATTGGAAATGTTTTAAACTAGTTATGTAAGAAAAATAACTGCTTAGCGATAGGTAAACATACTTGTATATTTTAGCAAAGTCAGTATGAATTCCACAGACTGTAGAAGTTCACAAACCGGTTTGAAAACCATTCACATATGATTTTTGGAATTAAGTAGGTTCCCAAACCCCTAGCATCTGACTTTCATGAAATGCCAAGGTTTGCAAACCTTTGTACCCCGACTTCGGGAGATGTCAGAGGTTTGGTTTGTAAACCTGTCTAATATTAGTATTAGCAGAAGTCATGAACTCTTCTAAATGATTATGTTTTCTTTTGCTACAATTCTCATAGACACTTGTAAGATGAATTAATTCACAAAACCACTTGTGGTTGTAGATCATTGATTAAGTCTTGAGTGTTATTGAACATCGTTAGTGCTTGCAAGCATAAAGGCTACTTAGCCATGTGAACCATCATTATGCACGATTCCAGAACCATATACCAAAATACATATTCTCATGTGTAATTTCAAGGCGCATGCATCTCATATGCTTACATGAATTTATAATAAGAACTTCATCTAAACTGGAAAAAAATATTTGCTTGAATTACAAGCAACCCTAGCTTGAATTCAAAGCTACCTTGATCCTTGAATGTCTATAACTAGAAAGACTCTTACAATAAGATTTCTTAATCCCCGACACTCTTGTGTCCTAGTTGGTATTAAGTTAGAGTCCTCCTCTATAATCTAGGTTTCCTCTGAGAAACATAATCAGGTTACGACTTTGAATACTTCTCTTAGGGATGTGTGAAGCCTTGTGAGACTATATACCTGATACTTCATGTATCCGGGTGTTGGTTTTATTATTCTTTGAGGTTTTCGTAATCTTGGATCAAGAACGAGATAAATAGAAATTTGAAAGTTCTCTTCGTCTCAGACTTTGTGATTCCTCAAGATATATATATATATATATGAACTCTTCTTTTATTTATTTGGATTGTTCTTAAAGGTGATTAATAATCCAAGCTTCTCAGCTAATTGAGTATAAGTTTTCCATATTCTTGAGGTCTGCTGGATTTTATCTACAACAAACAGATCTCTAAACCTAGATAGAAAAATCAAAAGGGAAATCAGATAATCTTGTATGTTAGAGGAAGATTGGTATCTAAAGTCTTCACTGAGGTTGAAGCAACTCTTAGTATGTAAAGGACGTCTATAAAGGAATCAAGTGCGCAGAATCTTGCGAGGTTCAAGAGGCATAAAGAATACGATTGTATCTGAATTGCTTGGAGGGTTAATTTGTTCTCAACTATATTCAAGTCCAAAGTATGACATTATGCTAGTTGAAAAAGCGGGGGTCTAACTGTTAGAGCATTGCTCGGTCGAACTCGCATGGTTGTTATCTCAAGCATGTTTGTCAATATTAGTAATCAAAACTATATGTATTGATTTCTAGTTTACTTATAACTAAGTATCGGTCTAGGATAGTTAAGTATAGTTGATCTCCAGACTCCATGACGATTATCTTACAAAGACGAAGAACTACTCAAGGAACCAGTGGAACTTTATCCGACCAAAAGGTATGTGGAGACTTGAACTTATTTGTCACTCAAAAGTCTATCTACTCTATCTCCTACTCTTGAGACAAAAGTCGTATAAGTGTGATAGTTTTCATACATACATATTTGCTATTTCGAGCCGAGTTTACTCGCCTATCTTTTTCTCGAAATATGT
The DNA here is from genome assembly GCA_023529315.1 of Papaver bracteatum. Taxonomy (NCBI): domain Eukaryota; kingdom Viridiplantae; phylum Streptophyta; class Magnoliopsida; order Ranunculales; family Papaveraceae; genus Papaver; species Papaver bracteatum. The sequence goes on along the minus strand of JAJJWX010002781.1, from coordinate 267,308 downwards.
GTTGGTAAGATTTTTCTTTAACCATTTTCATCTTTACCCATGATGAAAGTCATGATGATGTTTTAATCTTGAAAATAGCTTTGATGACGATAGTCGTGAATAACGATTGTTATAACATTATAGAAGAATGTTTCAATGATTGAAATGTAGAGTTGAGATTATGTAACCAAGTGCGGATATAAGCATATATAGTGCGTTCGCATATTAGTGTATAAATCCATGTGCAGGAAACCAAGTGTGTGAATGCGGCATTGGTGAAGGAGATGGTTGGGTAAGCGTACTAGCGGAAGTTTTATAACCGAAAATATCTGCTGAGTTTGTAAGTTTGCAAATTGTTAAACTAGTCACCTTAGGTACGATTACCCTACATGTACCCACGGAAGTTTTCGAACCGAAAATTTCTGCTGAGTTTGTAAACTTAAATATGGTAGCTACGTTACATGTACCCGTATGCGTACCCAAGATGGTTATATCTCTCAAATCGGAAGATCAAGAACTTAAACAATAAATCAATAGGGAATGAAATCTTTGCAAACCGTGGCTATATTGTTCATGAATTGATTAGAGTGAATCAAACCGATTTTGTTTCAATTGTTTCTATGTATAAAGATCTAAGCAATTGAGAAACTTTTCAACTAGTTCTTATGAGACATTTGAACTAGTTATGAGAAAGATGAATACGGTTAATATGAAAGTGCTTATATGGCTAACAATTTGTTAACGATTTGTGAACCAACCAAATGTACACGTTTATGTACGGTTACTCAAACCTAAATGAACTATATTACATTTATGTGTGTGACAAGCTAAGTTTCGATCTAACGGTGGAAATATATTAGCTTGGATAAATCAGGTTTTTTTATCTAACGGTGAATATTGAATGCTTTGTTACCAAGGTAACTTATATTGCAAACCCTGATTTGAAAACTATGGAGATATCTATCAATTGGAAAATCTAATCCCCACACCTCTTGTGTGATACTAGTTGGTTTTGCTAGAGTCGATTCTCCTTTAACCGTAGGTTTCTTCTCGAGACCCTGTCGGTTAACGACTTAAAGACTTCATTGGGATTGTGAAGCCAGACGAAACTAATTCTCTTATAGTTGAGCGATCTGATCTTGCCATTTTCTATCATACGAGTTCAATTGAATAATTTTCTTGAGATTATATCTCCGATAGGGCAAGATAAAAAGAAATCACAAACATCTTCGTCTCATCGTTTATGATTCCGCAATATCTAGGTTCGCTACCATATGATTTAGATTATTGTGAGATGATTGATAATTCTAGGATGCTCTTCGGGAATATATGTACAGGTTATCGATTGGTTCTGTTCACCTTGATTTTATCAAAAGACGGAACAAAACTCATAGGTTTATCTGTGGGAGACAGATTTATCTATTATCGTAGAATTTTCTGTGTGATATAGATTTTTTTATCAAAGTCTTCGACTTTGGGTCGTAGCAACTCTTGGTTGTGGGTGAGATCAGCTAAGGGAATTAAGTGTGTAGTATCCTGCTGGGATCAGAGATGTAAGGAGCACAACTGTACCTTGAATCAGTGTGATATTGATTAGTGTTAAACTACAGTCCAGGCCGAAGTTAGTTTTTAATAGGCTAGTGTATGTAGAGGCTTAATACAGTGTGGTGTTCAATCTGGACTAGGTCCCGGGATTTTTATGCATTTGTGGTTTCCTCGTTAACAAAATTCTTGGTGTCTGTGTTAATTTTATTCCACATTATATTTTGTTATATAATTAAAATATCACAGGTTGTGCGTTGTATTGATCAATTTTGAAATCCAACCTTTGGTTGTTGATTGGAAACTGATTGATCATTGGATATTAGTCTTTGGTACCATCCAAGTTTATTTCTCTTGTATTTGATAAAGACTCGCAGATTTCTATTTGCTTGAGTATATATCAAATCGAGAGATAGAAATATTAACTCCTTGATATACTTTTTATTAAGATTGAGTCTGACTGTGTAGTTGATTTTCTTAAAAGTATATTAGAGTTAGTCCATACAGATTTCTAATCAGAATATTGGGTGAGGTTGTTAGACCCCCGCTTTTTCAATTAGTATCAGAGCAGGAAAACACGCGTAAGAACTCAAAAATCTGTGTTTGTAATGATCTGACTCTATGGACAGAAGTGTTATCTTTATTAACGTACCACCAGTCTTCGATGGATATAATTACTTATGGTGGAAAATTGCTATACGAGATTTTCTTCAAGAGCGGGATTTTCAGTCATTGGTATATGTAGTTAATGGCTATGATGCTCCCATTGTGGAAATATGTAACGCTATTGTTCCGAAGAATACGATGTCGCTGAGATACTTGATGCAAAGCAAAACTCCGACAGTTTGAATGCCATCATACATGCCATTGCCCCAAATCTTCATCACCATGTGTCAAATTGCATTATGTCTAAAGATGTGTGGGATATCTTAGAAACCGTATTCGAAGGAAATACCAGTGAAAAGGAAGCCAGACTTCAAAACCTAAATTCCGATTGGGAAAACGTTTGAATGGCAGATGAAGATTCATTTGATGAGTTTAATCACAAAGTGTCTGAAATTTTTAATGCATCTTTTGCATTGGGTAAGACTATTCCTAAAAAGGACATTGTGATGAAAATTCTCAGGTCACTACAATCTAGATACAATTCTAAGAAGTATGCCATCATTAAGGGAAATAACCTTAATAACCTCTCCAGAAATACACTGGTTGGGAAGCTTAAGATCTTTGATCACGAACATTCATCCAAATCTAAGGATGTTGCGTTCAAAGCACTGAAAGACATAAAATTACTTGATAAAAGTAAAAATGTGTATATCTTTGAAGATGATCACTCTGAGACTGATTCATCAGATGAAGATCTTGACAAATCGGTCTCGATGATCACAAGACAATTTAGAGATCTTCTGTTGAAGAGAAGTAAACGGTTCTCCAGAGATAAACCAAAAGCATCAGTCAAACCTCATAATCGTATTCCTCCTAAAAATAGGGACACTAATGAAACTGATGACGAGGATATGCCTCGGTGCTTTAAGTGTAAAAGATTTGGTCATTTTGCAAAGGAGTGCCCAAATCATAGAAAATACACTGGGAACAAAGGTATTGCTGCGACACTTGATGAGATATCTGACAATTATGATTTTGATGAAGACAAAAAATCAAGTGTTGCTCTTCTATGTGAAAATATTGATTTTGATAATTGTAGCAATACATACATCAATCTTGATAATCTTTTAGAAGAGAGCCCAATCAAGATGGAAGAATCAATTGACCCTTCTTTTGGAAACCCTTTGATTAATGTTTTAGGATCTACATTGTACCTAGAAACTTGCATTTTAAAGGCACCTGAATCATATTTTGCGTTGACATTCTCCTATTATTCTCTCAAGGGACATGAGTTTTCAAAGTGTTTCAAATACAAACACAAGATGGGATATGTCAACAAGCTTCAACGAAGAGCAGATCGTCTAGCCACCAAGATTAAACTCGCGGAGAAAATAGCCGAGGTATGTAAGATCCTATCTTCCTTGAAGAGATTAGTTTCCAAAGATAAAAGTATACCATTAGAGAAGAAAACATGGTCTAAACATACGGAAAGGCAGGGTTTCATGAATTCCATCCAAAAAGGTCATGGTGGACAGATTGTTGTTCACCACAACACAACTTGATTGTGTTGTCTTTGTGTATCTTGTCTCATGTGCATGTTCAAAAGAGACAAGATCTTGCACACCTCAGGTTTTAAAATAAAAAAATATACATTTTTTTTTCAAGCTTTGTGTTGTTTGGTTTTTGGAATTCCTTCATATCACTTTTGATATTGAAAAGGACCTGCTTTCCAAAAGAAGAGGGTTATTTACGACAATTCCACTCTTTATAGGGTTGTGAGTTGTGCGTACACAAACCTTTTATAGGTTTAGAAACCCTACATTCATTTTTCCTTCTCTGATACTCTTTATATCTTTAGACTGCTTGTTGAAGTTTAATTGTGAATTCCTCTCACAAAACCGTACCACATGGAAACTCCAAGCACGGTGTCTTCTGATGGAAAAGATATCAATATAATTGTTAAGCCATCAATCACTAAGGAAAAAGAGAAATCTCAATTGCCTCCAACTTTGAAAAGAAAAATAAGGAATGTGAGGAAGCCAAGAGATGTTCCTTCAAACTCTCAGAAGTTTTCTGATGTTCTTGAAGAGTTGAAGCTGGCAAGAAAAGATATTCAACAAATAAAGGCTTGTGTTTTAAGATCATTGGAAATTCAGAAGCCCTGGTTCGACATCATCAGCCAAGAAGGTTTATCGGTATTGACTCCTTCATCCATGAACTATATGTTGTTGTTGACGACAAGGAGTTCGGGGACGACAAGGAATTTTTAAAAGATCTTAATGTCTAAGAAACTTCTTAAGAGAATTTCTATTCTTGTTTTTGTTTAAGAAGGATAACTAGGGTTTGGAATAGCCATCATTGTGAGTACACATAGCTATGTCCAACGTTTTCATCTTGCAATGTTTTTAGATTTATTTATTTAAATTCTAAAGTTGATTTGGAAGATAATGATTGCAGTATTAATCTTTATGGTTTTATATATTGCAATATGTGTGTTTCCTTCCGTGAACTATTATTGTCCCATACGATGTCAAAATTTATCTCTTTTATATGTCGATATGCAAGTATTGATACAAGATCGATGAACTTTTTACAAACAAAAGTTAAGCCTATTATGTCAATTCATTGATGGAAGATAGGTTAAAATCTTTTGTTTACAAAGATTATGTCTATTATATGTTGTTATGCAAATAGTAATGAAGATAGAATGAATCTTTGTATATTTCATAGTATTGATCTTCCCTGATCCATATTTTTGTATATAATGTATAGCTCCATAAGTCTTCTTATGTGAGCATTTCCAACTAAACTAATCATAGATTCGTTTGTGGTTATTTTGGTTGTATATTCCGATTAAATTAATCATGGGTTCTCTTGTGGTTAGTTTAATTAATAATTTTGGATACAAAACCATTTTTTTGTGTGGTTTTAAGTTTCCAAAGAAATCTTTCTTTTCTTGTAAAAGTAAAGTCGCTTTTGTTGTTCTTTCGGGAATGACATCAAATGGGGGAGAGTTCTTTTGAACTTGCGCTTAATTTCCATATCTTTGTGGGGAGTGCAGCTGTGGAATTTTTAGGGGTTATCTTGTATATTTATAAACTCCTTGATGAATGCATTTATCTTCGGATTTATGATTGCATCTAAACAAAGTTGATATGTACTTTTCTTTGGTCTTGAAGCATCTCCATATAAATTTCATTAGGATCTTATTTTCGTACATTTTCCAATTTTATTGACAAAAAGGGGGAGAATTTATATGTAGTTCACACTACAAATACATATGGTTTTCAGATCATTATGTAAGGGGGAGTGGTTTTCGTGTTGAGACGAAAGTATTGACTAAGGGGGAGTGATACAAATCACCATAGTATTGTTTTCAAAGTTGTGATATAAGAACTTTGATATTGTGTATTAATATTATGACATTGTATAACAATGATCGAGAACTTTTGTTTTCTCATTGTTATGGCTATGGATCTTCAACAACTATGATGTTGAACTGAACATCTATGGAATCATGGGAGTACTTGGAAAAGATGAAGTTTTCAAGTAATGTTGAAGCACCAAGGAGATCAAGCAAGTGGACGAGAAGCTACAAATTTTTATCAATTTTGTAATCCATATGTATTGATAGTTTTGTCACTAAAATTTACAAATGCGGAGATTGTTAGAGCATTGCTCGGTCGAACTCGCATGCGTTGCTATCTCAAGAATGTTTGTCAATATTAGTGATCAAAACTAGATGTCTTGATTTCTAGTTTACTTATGACTAAGTCTCGGTCTAGGATAGTTAAGTATAGTTGAGATCCAGACTCCATAGTGATTATCTTACAAAGACGAAGAACTACTCAAGGGACTAGTGGAACTTCATCCGAACAAAAGGTATGTGGAGACTTGAACTCATCTGTCACTCAAAAATCTATCTACTCTATCTCCTACTATTGATACAAAAGTCGTATAAGTGTGATAATTTTCGTATATACACATTTGTTATTTCGAGCAGAGTTTACTCGCCTATCTTTTTCTCGAAATATGTGTTGGTAAGCTTTTGTTTTAACCATTTTCATCTTTACCCGTGACGAAAGTCATGATGATGTTTCAATCTTGAAAATAGCTTTGGTGATGATAGTCGTGAATAACGATTGTGATAACATTATATAAGAATGTTTCAATGGTTGAAATGTATAGTTGAGATTACATAACCAACTATGGATATAAGCATATATAGTGTGTTCGAATATTAGTGTATAAATCCATGTGCCGAAAACCAAGTGCGTGCATATGTGTGCATACGGTATTGGTGAAGGAGACAGGTTGGGTAGGCGTACCCGCTCGCGTACCAGCGGAAGTTTTCGAACCAAAAATTTATGCTGAGTTTGTAAGTTTGCAAACTGTAAAACCAGTCACCTTAGGTACGCGTACCCGTACGTGTACCCACGGAAATTTTCAAACAGAAAATTTACTCAAATCTGATAGCTATGGTACACGTACCCGTACCCAAGCTGGTTATATTTCTCAAATCGGAAGATCATGAACTTAAACAATAAATCAATAAGGAATGCAATCTTTGCAAACCGTGGCTACATTATTCATGAATTGATTCGAGTAAATCAAACCGATTTTGTTTCAATTGGGTCTATGTATAAAGACCTAAGCAATTGAACAACTCTTCAACTAGTTCTTATGAGTTATTTGAACTAGTTATGAGAAAGATGAATACGGTTAATATGAAAGTGCTCATATGGCTAACCATTGGTTAACTATTTGTGAACCATCCAAATGTACACGTTTAGGTACGGTTACTCAAAACTAAATGAAATACATTTCATTTGTGTGTGTGACAATCTATGTTTCGATCTAACGGTTGAAAGATATTAGATTGAATATATCAGGTTATTCATCTAACGGTGAATATTGAATGCTTTGTTACCAAGGTAACTTAGATTGCAAACCCTGGTTTGAAAACTATATAAAGGAGACATCTAGCAACTGGAAAAACTAATCCCCACACCTCTTGTGTGATACTAGTTGGTTTTGCTAGAGTCGATTCTCCTTTAACCGTAGGTTTCTTCTCAAGACCATGTCGGTTAGCGACTTAAAGACTTCATTGGGATTGTGAAGCCAGGCGAAACTACTTCTCTTGTAGTTGAGATATCTGATCTAGCCATTTTCTATCGTACGAGTTCAATTAAATAATTGGATTGAGATTATATCTCTGATAGGGTAAGATAAAAAATAAATCACAAACATCTTTGTCTCATCGTTTGTGATTCAATAATATCTAGTTTCGCTACCATACAATTTAAATTATTGTGAGGTGGTTGATAATTCTAGGTTGTTCTTCAAGAATATAAGTCCAGGTTATCGTTTGGTTCCTGTTCACCTTGATTTTATCAAAAGATGGAACAAAACTCATATGCTTATCTGTGGGAGATTGATTTATCAATTATCATAGACTTTCCTGTGTGATATAGATTTGTTTATTAAAGTCTCTGACTTTGGGTCGTACCAACTCTTGGTTGTGGGTGAGATCAGCTAAGGGAATCAAACGCATAGTACCATGCTGGGATTAGAGACGTAAGGAGCGCAACTGTACCTTAAATCAATGTGATATTTATTAGGGTTCAACTACAGTCCAGACCGAAGTTAATTTTTAGTAGGTTAGTGTCTGTAGCGGCTTAATACAGTATGGTATTCAATCTGGTCTAGGTTTCCTTCATTTGAGGTTTTCTCATTAACAAAATTTTTGGTGTCTGTGTTATTTCTATTCCGCATTATATTTTGTTATATAATTGTGTTAGAGCACTGCTCGGTCGAACTCGCATGCGTTGCTATATCAAGCATGTTTGTCAATATTAGTGATAAAAACTATAAAGTCTTGATTTTTAGTCTACTATAGCTAAGGTCTCGGACTAGGATAGAAAGTGTAGTTGAGCTCAAGAACTCCATGGAAATCATCATACAAAATGAAGGACTACTCAAGGAACCGGTGGATCTTCATCGACTAAAAGGTATGTGGAGAGTTGAACTCATCTATCACTCAAAAGTCTATCTACTCTATCTCCTATCTTGAGACAAAAGTCATTTTACTATATAAGATATATACATGTGACATTTCGAGCCGAGTATATCTCGCTTATATATTTCTTGAAATGTGTGTTGGTAAAGCTTTCTCTTTAGCCAAGTTCATATTCGCCTAGTGACGAAAGTCATGTTATGTTTCAATCACTTTGGAAATTGCTCTGACGAAAACTAGTTCGTGAATAACAATTATATGACGTCCTCTGAGAATATTTCAATGATTGAAATGAGAGTTTAGACAATATAACCACTGGGGGATGTAAACATTGTTGTGGTAACACATATATGTATAAGTCCTTATGCACTTGAACCAAAGTTTGCGAACTTTGTTGATCAAGTGAAAATCAGAACTTGAGCAGTCAACCCAGTCCACGAACTCAGCCCGCGAACGAGTATATTTCTCGAACCCGAGAATTACTGCTGGAGTTGAAGCTTGGTTTCAGTCCGTGAACTGACGAAAGTTCTCGAACCCGAGAATTTCTGCTGGAGTTTGTGAACTCCAACCGGTTACTTAAGTCCGCGAACCCAGTCCGCGAACTTGTGTGGTTATGTCTAAAAACTATATTCGTGAACTTATTTAAATTATCTAAGGAATGCTATTGCAAACCGTGTCTTTATAGTTCATGAATCGATTCGAGTGAATCACATCGTTTTTGATTCAATTGTGTCTTGTGTTGTACATAAGATCTCATAGCAATTGAACAACTCTCTAACTAGTTCATTTGAGTAATTTGGACTAGTTATGGTGAAGAAGAATATGGTTGATATGAAAGTTATCATTTGGATAACCATTTGGTTGAATAATCTTGAACCAACTATTGTACACGTTTGGGTACGGTTACACAAACCCAAAATTGTCAAGTACATGTGTGTATGACAAGCTAAGTTTTCAGCTAAGTTTTCGATCTAACGGTTGAGAGATATTAGCTTGTATCTAATCAGGTTTTCATCTAATGGTGAATATTGAATGCTTTGTTACTAAGCTAACAAAGATTGCAAACCCTGATTTGAAAGACTATATAAGGGAGAACTCTAGCAACTGGGAAACCTAATCCCCATATATTCTGTGTGATACTAGTTTGCTAAGATAGAGTCGATTCTCCTTTAGCCTTTGGTTTTATTCTTCTAAAACCAGGTTAACGACTTAAAGACTTCATTGGGATTGTGAAGCCAGACCGATACTACTTTTCTTGTAGTTGTGCAATATGATCTTGATGTTTCTATCGTACGAGTACAATTGTAATAATTGGCTTGATATTTCTATCTCCGATAGGCAAGATATAAAAGTAATCACAAACATCTTCGTCTCATCGTTTGTGATTCCACAATATCTTTTTTCGCTGCGTCGATTAAGAATATTGTGAGGTGATTGATAAAACTGAGCTGTTCTTCGGAAATATAAGTCTGGTTTTATTGATTGGTTCCTGTTCACCTTGATTTATCAAAAGAAGGAGCAAAACTCATAGGTTTATTCGTAGGAGACGAATTTATCTATCTTGTAGACCTTTCTATGTAAGACAGATTTGTTTGCTAAAGTCTTTGACTTTGGGTCGCATCAACTCTTGGTTGTGGGTGACATCAGCTAAGGGAATCAAGTGCGCAGTATCTTGCTGGGATCAGAGGCATAGGAGCATAACTGTACCTTTGATCAGTGTGAGATTGATTGGGGTTCAACTACAGTCCAGACCGAAGTTAATTTGGAGTAGGCTAGTGTCTGTAGCGGCTTAATACAATGTATGTTTAATATGGACTAGGTCCTTGGGTTTTTCCTACATTTGCGGTTTCCTCATTAACAAAATTCTGGTGTCTGTATTATTTTTTTTTCCGCATTATATTTTTATATAATTGAAAAATACAGGTTTTGCATTGTTCAATCGATTAGAATATCCGACCTATTGGTTGTTGATTTAAATCGATTGACACTTGGATATTTATCTTTGGTACCATCCAAGTTATCTCTCTTTGATTAGACTCGCGAATCATATTTGCTTGAGTAAATCAAATCGAGAGTTTGGGATAATAACTCCTTGAGTATTTTTTATTGATTGAGTCTAGTTAATTCTCTAGAAAAAAAACTCGAGTTATCCATACAGATTGCTAATCGAAATATTGGGTGAGGTTGTTAGACCCCCGTTTTTTCAAATTAAAATATCACAGGTTGTGCGTTGTATCGATCAATTGTGAAATCCAACCTTTGGTTGTTGATTCATCCTTGGATATTGGTCTTTGGTACCATCCAAGTTTATTTATGTTGTATTTGATAAAGACTCGCAGATTTCTATTTGCTTCAGTATAGATCAAATCGAGAGATAGAGATATTAAATCATTGATATACTTTTTATTAAGATTGAGTCTGACTGTCTAGTTGATTCTATTAAAAGTATATTAGATTTAGTCCATACAAATTGCTAATCGAAATATTGGGTGAGGATGTTAGTCCCCCGCTTTTTCACTAACAACCACACCCAATATTTCTATTAGCAATCTGTATGGACTAACTTCAATATACTTTCAAGAGAATCAACTAGACTCAATCTTAATAAAGTATATAAAATAGTTATATCTCTCTTTCTCGATTCAATTCTTACTCAAGAAAACAGAAATCTGCGAGTATAATTGAATACGAGAAAAAACACTTGAACGGTACCAAAGACCAATGTTCAAGGATCAATCAATTTCCAATCAACAACCAAAGATTGGATTTTACAATTGATCGATACAAATGCACAACCTGTGATATTTCAATTATATAACAAAATATAATGCGGAAACTAAATAACACAGACACCTAAAGTTTTGTTAACAAGGAAACCGCAAATACATAAAAACCCTGGGACCTAGTCCAGATTGAATACACAATGTATTAAGTCGCTACAGACACTAGCCTACTACAAACTAACTTCGGTCTGGAATGTAGTTGAACCCCAATAAATCTCACACTGATCCAAGGTACAGTTGTGCTCCTTACATCTCTGATCACATCAGGATATTATGCATTTGATTCCCTTAGCTAATCTTACCCACAACTAAGATTTGCTATGACCCAAAGTCAAAGACTTTAATAAACAAATTTAATTCACACAAAAAAGTCTACGGTAATAGATAAATATGTCTTCCACCGAAATACCTACGAGTTTTGTTCCATCTTTTGATAAATCAAGGTAAACAGGAACCAATTGATAACCCGGACTTATATTCTCGAAGAACAACCTAGAATTATCAATCACCTCACAATAATCTTAATCGACGCGACGAAAAAAGATATTGTGGAATCACAAATGATGAGACGAAGGTGTTTGTGGTTACTTTTATATCTTGCCTATCGGAGATATCAATATCAAGCCAATCGTTAAGATTGTACTCAATACAATAGAAACCACAATATCAGATCACACAACTACAAGAAAGTAGTATCGGTCTGTCTTTACAATCCCAATGAAGTCTTTAAGTCATTAACATACATGGTCTCGAGAAGAAACCTAAGGTTAAAGGAAAATAAACTCTAGCTAATACAACTAGTATCACACAGGAGGTGTGGGGATTAGGTTTCCCAGTTGATAGAGTTCTCCCTTATATAGTATTTCAAATCAGGGTTTGCAATCAATGTTATCTTAGTAACAAAGCATTCATTATTCACCGTTAGATGAAAACTTGATTAGATTCAAGCTAATATCTTTCAACCTTTAGATCGAAAACTTAGCTTGGTACACACAAATGAAATGCACGTTTTAGGTTTGTGTAACCGTACCCAAACATGTACATTCATTTGTTCAACAGTAGTTAACCAAAAGGTTAGCCATATGATCATTTTCATATTAACCATATTCTTCTTCACCATAACTATTTCAAATGACTCAAATGAACTAGTTAGAGAGTTGTTCAATTGCTTAGATCTTATAGAAGTATACAAGACACAACCGAAGAAAAAACAATTTGTTTCACTCGAACCGATTCATGAACTTTATAACCACGGTTTGCAAACTTGCATTCCTTAGTTAGTATAAGTATAATTTCGCGAATAATCGTTTTTTAGAAAATAACCAACCTAAGTACGCGGACTGAGTACGTGGACTGAGTATGCAGACTTAAGTACCCGGAATAAGTTTGTAAAAGTGTACAAACTTCAACAAATTTTCTCTGGAAGAGAACCTCCGACAGTTCGCGGACTGGGTTCGCAGACTCTTGTTCCGGTTTTCTTGAGCAGCAAAGTACGCATACTTTGGTTCAAGGAATAAGGACTTATACATGTATGTGTTTCTACACAATGCTTATATCCAACAATGGTTATATAATCTAAACTCTCATTTCAATCATTAAAACATTCTTAGAGAACATTATATAGTTGTTATTCACAAAACATTTTCGTCAAAGCCATTTTCAAGTGATTGAAACATATCATGACTTTCGTCACTAGGTAAAGATGAACTTGGAAAAAGTGAAAGCTTACCAACACATATTTCAAGAAATAGATAGGCGAGATAAACTCAACTCGAAATAACAAATGTGTATAATCAAAGTCTATATAGCAAAATGACTTTTGTCTCAAGATAGGAGATAGAGTAGATGGACTTTTGAGTGATAGATAAGTTCAAGTCTCCACATACCTTTTAGTCGATGAAGTTCCACCAGTTCCTTCAGTAGTTCTTCGTCTTGTATGATGACCTCCATGGAGTTCTTGAGCTCAACTACACTTTCTATCCTAGTCCGAGACTTAGTTATAGTAGATTAGAAATCAAGACTTATAGTTTTGATCACTTACATTGAAAAACATGCTTGAGATAGCAACGCATGCGAGTTCGACTGAGCAGTGCTCTAACACTAGTATATGTAGTGTTTTAATACAGTGTGATGTTCAAAGCTGGACGAGAGGTTTTCTGGTTAACAAATTTTACGGTGTCTTGTATTTTTGTTTTTCCGCATTATATTATTTATCTTTATAATAGGAATATCACAAGTAGTACGAAATAAATCTAGATAGTTTAAGTCTTTATTAATTGAGATAAAAAACGAGACTCACTCTTGCTAAATTCATATCTTGAAAATTTCATACTTGTTAGAATTCATATACGACTAGATTGACCTTGGATATTTATTTTGACATCGTCCAAGAACTCTTTTACTTAATCAAGTCATGGACCTTTGGTTTAAACATATTGATTGTGGAAGAAAAAGAGAAAAACTTTATATACAATATTTTTCAATGGTCTTTGCTTGGTCCTACTTGTGATTATATTAGGTTTTCTACATACAGGTTGCCGAACGAAAAAGTTGGTGATGTACTTAGTATCCTCTCCTTTTTATGTTCATCTTACAAATATCTACAAACCTACCAAAAATGAGTGTGTTTAAAAATACCAAACCTCATTCTACCAATTAAAATTTCAACGGGTAGTTTTCAGGTGAGTAGACGATGTTGTTATACATTTCAGGATGTGCTCATTTTTGTTTTTAGGAAGGTAAATATTTATAAGAGGAACATATCCCCAAAATATTAGTTTTAAATTTTCTACTCTTTAGTTTTTATAAAATCCATCCAAAGTGTAAGCTAGTGTGAGAATAAAAGTATTCACGGGAATTTGTTGTATCCAGTTACAAGCTTGTTATTGAAGTTTACCAAATTTTATGGAGGTTATCACATTCCATCTGATTGAATGATGGACTTTATTTAGAAATGGTTAGATAAATTCTTTTGGGAATGGACAAATTGAAAAATTTATCAAGCCAGATAAATGGAAAAAATACGATTTTCCTCTATATAGTACCATCAAAAAAAAGTATTGAGCGGCGATGACATGGCCGCTCATCCAAAGTGATGTTTCTCAACCCATATTGATAATCAGTAAGCTATACTAAAAATAGATAGTATAACAATTAATTGGGTTCCTGCAACTGACAAAAATATTAACGCTTGGGTGCATAGAAGAAGAAAAACCAATCTATGTTCTTAAAAAAGCCAATGATGAATGGACTAGTAATAGAATGTTATTTCTAAAGAGATGTTATCTCATTTTTAAAGTATGTTTTGACAGAACGATTACATCCCCACTCAACTGTCAATAACTAGTTGGACTTGTGACAATTAGGGCTGCACATGGTTCTGTTCGGTTGTTGGCCAAAAAACAACCGAAACCGAAGTGCTCGGTTTTCTAATATTGGAAACTGATGAAACCATTTAGCCTACTCGATTTCATTCGGTTTTGAACCTCCCGGTTTTGGTTTTAAACCTCCCGATGTCTATTAACTGAAAATACTGTCAGTTTCATAGAATTGACAGATAATTTTACTAAAGATAATTAACCTGTGAAACTGGTTGTTTAAAATGTCATAATACACAGCATACATAGCTAACACAAAAACAAAAACAAAAACTTGAGCTAAAAAACCCAAAAGACTGCACTTGCATCTCTAGTTGCACTTCCATCTCCAACTGACTCTCTTCATCTCTAGTTGCACTTCCATCTCCGACAATAAAAGCAAACAGACGTGATATATACACAACACAACGGACTTCAAGATGGTGTACTTAACCCCATGAGCATCAGTTGTAGATCAAAAACATGCAAAAGACAGATCCTCCATTAGTTTAAAAGTCATCGATCTATTAATCCAAAACTTGCAACATCAATTCAAAAAAAATTATGCAATTAATTCCTAAAATCTACTACAAACATCATTTGCTAGTATGTGTATAGAAAGTCAGCCACTCCAATCTAAGTAAAAATCACATTCGAATTCATGGGGGACCTTAGAAGCTAATAAAAATGAATCCCTTTTCTGCAAATTACTTTATGAATCAAACATTTAGATTAAAAAAATGAAATCTAATTAACAACCCAAATCTTAAAATACCAAATTAAGATACTTGAAAAAGTAAAATCCAGAAGTTGTTATACCAAAACACTAAATAATGAAGAACTATGTATCAAAATGGAACACAAAATTTGTTGAAAAAAATTACCAATCAAACTCAGATCAACAACTTCAAGATTTCCTAGTCCAGTTTCTTCAAAATCATAATAAGAACCAATATCATTAGATCCAACTGGAGTTTCTTCTTCCTTTAGTGTTGGACCGATTAAAACATCATCAAATTTAATTGAAACTTTAGATTTCTTCTTTGCTATTCTGAAATTCAAAAAAACAGAAACGAATTAGAATATAATCAAAATTAAATTCATAGAAAATGGTTGGTGGTCGTGTTCTGTTGGTGACTGAATGGAGATGAATAAGAATAAGATGGTAGAGTAGTAGTGGATTAGTATATGTGATTGTGAGTGGTAAAGGAGAAATGGGATTACAGGGTTAGTTGGAGAAGAAGAAGAAAAATGAGTAGCAGCCGAGAGAGAAAGAACGAGACTAGTTTTGTAAAACAGAAGGAAGGGATTGATAACCCTAAAAATCAATGGCTATGATTTATTTAGAAAAATAGATAGCTAAGTATATTAGTTAATTTATATAAGATACGGTTTCATCGGTTTTCTTGGTACGGTTTTGATTAACAACCGTATCTGAAATCGTATATGTCGGTTTCCTAAAATTGACAACCTAAATCTATATCGTTGGATTTGGTTTCACTTCGGTTCGGTTAATTATTCAACAGTTTCAGTTCGGTTGACGGTTCGGTACGGTTTTGTGCAGCTTCAGTGACAATAGGTGTTTCATCAACTTCATTCCTATATGTGAATAAATCAAGTCATATATTAATCTTATTGGTGATCTAAGAAGCCAAGTCTTGATGGTTATCAAGTCATATTGTTCAACAAATGCTGGCATCATGTGGTAATATGGTAACTGTAAGGACTCTCGAGCTCGTCAACGCTATTAGACCAGTCAAGAGACGTTTTAGTCGTTAATTACTCGATTAGTGCAACTCGAACATTAATTAATAGAAATTAATCTAACAACGATCTAGATACGAAACTAGTACCGCTGTATGGATCTCGAAAAGTTATGCAAAATAGAATATTTGAACGTGTCAGTAGGACACCGGACGAAGAAGAATTTATATCAGATAACGAGAAGGGTAAATTATTCTTTTAACATTCTAACCGACCTGGTCTCCCCATATCATTTGGGTGATTCCCTTTAGCAATTGTCTTTGGCCTTATCTCAAACCAAATCGAGAGAAACTCATTCTCTCTTTTCTTCTTCTATTCTTCTTATTCTCTGTTTTCCCTTCTCATCTCCGTCTCTCTCTGTCGATTTCAATTTCAGAGTTTTAGTTTTATTTGCGTGAGCAATTCATAAAGATATTGATAACCTGATGGATCGAGAAAGAAGCTATTGATTCCTGAAGTATATTTGGGTAGTCAAAGAATTAGGGTTTCTGTAATTCAGTGAAGATATGAGTGGGGGTGATTAAGAAGAAATTAGAAGATGGGTATTGAAGAACGTAACGTAAAGAAGATGGTTATGGTTTTAAATTGGAGATTTAGTTACAAGGAATAAGATTAAGAAATTTGCAGAATTAGGGTTTCAGTAGAGTTACAGAGTTGAATTTGGATATGAAATTGAGAGTTTTAAAGGAATATTTGAGATGGGTTTTGATCAAGTTTGATATATGTTGAATGGGTTGGTATTTGGGATGTTAATAGTTAAAGAATGATGGGGTTGTTGTTCAATTGAAGTTATGGATTTGATTTAAGAGAAGAATCAGGGATGGTGGTGGTTTCGACTCTGGTGTTGAATCAAACTCAGAGATTTTTAAAAGAAGGTAATGGTTCTTTTAGTTCAGTTACTAATACTTGTTTGCTTTCAATTTGAGTTCATGGGTTTAAAATGTTAATGAAGATGTTAAATTTGATATTTTCGATATACAGAGAGTTGTATTGACTTGTGGGTAACTGAACAAGGGAGTTATGTTGGTGAACTGTGGAAGTTATTGGTGAGAATTATGATTGGTTTAGTGTTGAGTTAGGTTATACTGTGTCTGATGATAGGTATATCTTCATGTTGGAAAAAATTGTTTAGTGGAAGTGAGTATGATCTTAATAGAAGTTGGCTTGGTAGTGATTTATTAAGGCACATGATTTTGAAGATGGTGTTGATACTAGTGTGGCTATTGATACAGGGCATGGAAAAGTAGCTGATGTTGAACTGGGAGAGGTGCATATAGTTTGTTAGGAACAACTAAAGAACAGGTTTAAGTTATAGTGGTTTAAGTAGTTGAAGTTCATGGTAGTTACTGGTAAAGACAGTTGCTGATGTTGGTGGTGATATCATTGAAGAGTTGACTTGAGGTTTTTGTGACAACACAGGGAGAAGAGTTAAATGAATGATAATGAGAATTGGTATTGGTTTGAGGTTGACTGCATGAGGTATATGAATTGTAGAATGGTGGCGTTGGTGTTAACTGTGGTGTTGAAGCTGCAGGGGTCATCAGTGAATGGATGTATATCCAGTGAAGTTAGGAATGAACAAATGGGTGGTGATTGCAGTTGAAGAATGTTAACTGAAATTGGGGTGAATAAGTTTACTTGAGATGATAATGTTGAGGTTGTTAGAATTGCAGTAAAATGAAACATTTAGCATATAAAAGATTTATTTCAGGTGATGGTTTATGAGTGACATGGCTTTAGGAATGGAGCTGTTGTTGATCTGAGTTTAGTATGGTGGAGATATAAAAAGTATAATTGTAGAATGAGTGTTGCTGTGAAATCTTGGAACCGCATTTGCAAGTGGTGGTTCTGTAGTTGCTTGTGAGTTGCAAGGAAGTATTGTTGTTGTAGTAGTTATGCTTGATGACAGTCTCTATGAAGGCTTGCTTCTGCTCTTCTAGGTAAGCTGTATTGTCTTTGTAAATCAATTTAAAGTTATAAATTGAAATGAAATAGATTGAAATTGAATTGATGTTAGAATTGTAGTTAGGTATAACCTTTGGTTTGTCTGACTGAATTTACTCAGTCTGTTTCAGTTTAGTTTATCTGACTCAGTGGCTGACTGAGTTGTGTGAACCTTGTTGAACCCGAGTTGACTCAGTGATTCCCAATTTGACTCAGTGGACCATTGAACGAGTTAGCATTTGAACCTTTGACCAGGACCTTGACTTGACTTGGACCTTGAATGTTAGTTGACTCTTGACTGTTAGTTCAACCGTTAGTGACCGTTAGATTGACCCAGTTGGGCCAGACCCTTATTAGTGGGTTTTTTTAAGTGGGCTTGGGCTTTAGACTAGTTATCTTATATTGATGTTTTGGACCACTAATGGTCCGAATTGACCTTTGGCTTCTTCTACAAAGTTGTAGACATTCATAAGACTTAGCTAATAGATTATAGAACCAACCTAATTGAATTAGTAAACCTTAGATTTGCTAATAATAGATAATGAAAAGGTGTAGAATCATAAATGGGCCTACAATTGTGAGATGGAACTATATGATTCTTGTATGAGCCATTTTGGCTAGATTCTTAGACTTCTTGTGTGATTAACAGTTAGTTATTAACAACGATCTACTCAAAGAATGAACCAGTGGATCGTGGATCTCGAGGTAGGCGTGGCCTATCTTCAAAAAGGTGTGGGAATGCATTTAACTCTTTGTATTCATTATTGTTGCTTTTATAAAAGTTTATGATTAACGAACTCATGCATTGTCTCAATTTTAAGCATTCCATGTTTTGTTTAAAATGCATTATGATAATCCTGTCGATTCTGTGAATCTTTCCACGATTTGGAAAGGACTTATATTGTTTGTGGTCAATATGAATTGTTATGGGAAATGAGAATTTCCACTTGTGGTATATAGGATACGCTCCTTCACATTTATATCTACATGAATTCAGCTTTTATTGTTTAGAGTTGGTCACCATGGTCTTGGTGGCATCCATAGCTAAATATGGTTGTGAATTCTTTGGTTAGAAATTTACAACCATATTAGTACATTATTTGACGAAGGAGTTTGTTCCGTATACATGTATGATTATTTTGTTGACTTAGTCATCATTTAATGTTTTCGGAAAAACATGTATTGTTTTCAAATCTTGCCTATGATTACTTAGAAGGTTAAATGTTAATTATTCCCACTTGGTTTGGATGGATCGAGTTACAGAGAAAGCTTCAAGGGTTGAGTTCGCTAGTTGATTAACTTCTGTTATGTTATTTATTATGTTGTATATTTTATTTTAAAACCAAATGACTATTATATATGTATCATTGGAGAGACGATCTTGTACATATATTCTGAGAGGGGTTAGTTTTGGGTTAAGTTTTGTAGCAGATTTCTTAATTAATTGTTTAAGCAAAAGTTTTAGTTTTTAGTGCCTCTTTATTTAGTTAATCTCTTGGATTAGTCAGCTGTTAGCTTAGGGGGCGCTATAGTAACTGACCTTGTCAATATTTGTTTCATATCATGTACTCTTCCTCCCGGATTTAATCATACTAATATGATATTGACCCTTAGATGTAATCTCATGATATCATTTTATATTACACACCCATTGCATTATGCAATATCATGTTGTATATGGTGGTTTTTATAATGAGGGGAAATGGTCATTCTAGGACTCATGCCGAATAAAAAATATAATTACGGGCTTATCTAAGGTCTCGGCCTCATGAGCACGCCTCTGCTCTGCCATATGAGCGAAGCTGCCCTTGCCACATGAGAAACCCTTTGTTCATACATATAAATGAGGACTTACTCTTCTCATGAGAAACTTCCCAATCAAATATAAGAGAGAGGCTCTATTTGCCTCATGAACAATCCCCCTCTAATTCATATGAGTGAATTTTCCTCACGAAAAATCCTTCGTCCAGTCATATGAGCAAGGCTCTCTTGTATAATGAGAAATCCCCAGCCCACTCAACATAATAAGTTAGGATCCGATATCCAAACGAGTAAATCTCATCTCTCGCCCCCCCCACCCCCCCGAGACTAACTCTTACAAAAAGATTCGGCTCTCATCCTCTCTAGACTCAGTCCTTAGCATCATGGCATATATACGCGACTCCAAATAACATCCCAACGATATATACTGGTCATGTATACTAATTATTTTCATGATGCATCCACATTTGATTCCATGAGAATGAACGAGACTTAGGTATTCATAAAGTGCAACTTATGGCTCTACCTTACCAATATGACGCAAAGTTTAAAATATGTGTCTCATCAACTCTATCCCACTTGTGAAGATATCAAGTTAGATATCAATCTTATTAGTGATCTCATAAATCCAAGTCCCGGTGGTTATCCAGTCATCGTGTTCAAGATAAGTTGATCTTGTGAGTAATAAGGTAACTGACTTCGTTAAATTGTGCTTCATATCAGGTACTCTCCCTCCTAGCTTAAATCATACTAATATTATCTTAACCCTTAAATATAAATATCTTAAAATCGTTGTAAATTACACACCCATTGCATTATTCAATATCCTGTTATAGATGGTGGTTTTTGTAATGAGGGAAAAATGGTCATTTTAGGACCCAGCTTGGATAAAACCTATACTCACAGAGCAAGCCTTCGTGTAGACTCTCTTCAGATTCCGGGGTATGTGGTATATGACGAATGCTCATAAGGTCTTAATTATTTTCCACAACAAAATGAAGAAACCTTATGCCATTTCTGAGCATCGTGATACGATACATATGCCCAGGGAATTCAAACCAAATAAATCTTGTCCATAATAGGTTTTGTTTGGAATTTTGGGGACGATTTTTTTCTTAAAAGGGGTAATAATGTAACACCCGTATTTTTTTTTTGCATGATACATGTTCAAAGATATGTCATTAAATAAGATGAAGCTTTATCTCAAATCTTGTGTTGCTCGTTTTGGACATGTTGATCCAGAACAGAAGAAGGCACTATAATGGTGCATCACGCCAGTGGGAGACTAGATAAGTGCGATATCGCACCACTATGGTGCAATACTCAACTTGATCATCGGTCCAGAACTGTCTATGCACCATTATGGTATTATTTCCGAAACTCGATATCGCGAAATCAAGTGAACTTGGTACATGTCCATCCTCTACATTTTTCTAGTTGTATGTCAATAAGAGGGAAAGAATCAATAAGATTTAAACCTTAACTAATAAATCATATATGATGCACCTTATACCGCGTTGCTTACTCGATATTGCTTCATGATGCATAAGCATCATCATTTCTTCTTTGTTAAACTAAGAATGCACTTCCATGATGCATTCTGAAGGAAATTCCCATTGGTGCACACTCTTGCTCGTTATTTGCAAAAAAAAAAAAAAAACTTTGACCTATACAAACTAGGCTTTGGCCTTGCAACACGAGTTGATTTTAGTTGTTAGTCCCATCATTGATGAACTAAGGTTCGGGCATGATCCCTTTATCTACAGATAAGGGTACGTATGCAGCCACAATAAGTTGTATCATTAATGGTCTAGCAGTATATCACTCATATCATCTAACTACGAGGTGATTGCGATATTTTGGTAACTCATATCATTTAGGATCGGGAATGCGATGCAAGAGATGATTGTATTCCATTCCTTGGATGCTTATACTTCCTATCAAGACACTCGACATAAGCATGCACCATCTGCGCATTACGCATGTCCAAGAAAGGAATCTAAATCTGTATGTAAGTTAGTGGAGCTTGAATATGTCATTTGCATCACGAGGAATGATGCAGGGCAGTAAGGATGTCATGAAATTGGATGATGCACCCTTGGTACGAGAAAGATTAGTACATGATTTTAGATCAAAGGCAAAGTGAAACAAGTACACATAAATAGGTTTGCAATGTCCTATGTGTAAGAAAAATGCATAATTATGCCTGGAAAAGACTCTGAAGTTAGTGTTACATGTAAAATGCATCAACATTATCCTTTATGGCCTTGGACCCTTCGCATAATAAGGTAAAGTTGGAATAATGTGGAAGCTTCATTTAAGGCATCATTCTTGTGAAGCATGCTTTAGAACGAAATTAGACGTGTATTTTTCCTGGTGAGAAGTGAATCTCTACATCCTAATCACTACATTTATGAGTGGCGCATCGGGGTGTCTTAACCTGTTGGGCACAATACCAGAAGAAATATTTTCCAGTTCATCACATCCGCACTCTTGTCAAATTCCTCCTTCGTCGTTGCAAGCATTTGGACTTTCATGACGATCCCCAACTCCTTCTGGACAAACACCGCCTTTTGTTCTCGCCTAAGTGGGCACTTCATCCTAATATAATCGAAGCGTTGATAATGCCATGCAATGTTAAACTCAGTCATTTTGCACGAGGAGACCATTCTCTCCCACACTCATCAAGTATTTTCAACCAAAGTCTTGCGGATTATCTCTTTAATTGTTGTCAACAACTTGGTTATAATATCAACTAGAATATGGGCATGTGACATGATGTTCGTGCGTCTAAATATTTCATGTATCCATGAATACAATAAAGTATGGCGTGGTACGCTAGACCCATCCACCACTTGGTGATCTAGTAGCATAATTAGTCGGTTGATTTGATAGTGAAAATTAATACTTTATTACCATCATTTCACAGAAAGACTGCATGTACTAACCCTAAAGGTAGAAACTTCTGTGTCATCCTGGTATCCATAACTAATGAGCTGGGGACTTCATTCAAGGTCGACATCATTTTCCTTTCCATGATTAACATTGGTTACTCATCGCATCCTTCCCACAACATCAACCTGGGAATACAACACAAAGGATTAGAAGCATGCGTGTAATATAAAAATGCCCAAGGCCCACATTGGTATAATACAAACCTGATCTAGTATATGAGCAGGATACGAGGCTCCCTCTCATGATCATGAGACGAGCCTCTTTCTTCTAAGCATATAGTTCCGACCATAAGAAACGAGGATAAAAAGGACCAGAATTAACCTTCTTTGGAGAAGAAAAACTTTCGAAACCATGACCCTTTACCCTCTGCGAGGAAGGTGATTAAGTTTGATCACCCATAATCATCACAAAGCCGCCACTCTCAGCCATATGGAGCGCAGAAGAACCAAAAACCCTAATAAGAAAAGCAAACCCTAATTGTCTTGACTTTTAGTCAAAATTGTGTTGCCAAAGTCAATCCCTAACTTGGTCTTTGCCCAATCTCCTTTATAAAAAAATTACTAGGCGGAACGTTGACCAATGCACACTTTTATTCATCAATGTCTTCCAAGCTTTCTCAAATAACCCCAAATTTTTGTAGCATAATCTTCATCATGATTAAAAAAAATTCATTGTAATATAAAATTTTCCATGTAATATGAAATTTCCCAAGTCTATTGTTATATCTATTAATTATATGGCAAATTTGGTTAGTAGGCCATAATCTACCAGGTTATCCAAAAAGTTGACACTTGCTAAAAATTTCCCTCATGACCTTAAAATTGTCATGCACTGTAAAATTGACCCAGCCCTCGAAATTATGCAACTTAACCATAAATTGTCCATTATAACTTTATTTATTATTATTGTGCCAGACATTAGATTCATAATCCAGGTGGATAAAGCTAAAAGCACTTTTAAGGGATAGGAGAAGAAACCCAAATAAATAATGTTTACTAAGGATGTTAGTTTACTTGAACTGGTATCAAAATTTATATAAGACAAATATTTTTCCGGTGTCTTATATGGATTTTGTTATTTCCTATAAAACTAGTTACCATTAGTGGTGTTGAGATAAATAAATATGATTTTGTGATTTCCAAATAAACTAGTTAGCATTAGTGGTGTTGAGATAAATAAAGATGGAATCGGAATCGGAGTTTGTCTTATATGGCATTCTTTTCTGTTTGTTCTTTCTTTTCCAGGAACAAGCGGTTTATTTGTTGGACTGAGTAAAAGAAAATCAAATCCATACTTTAATAGCAAGGGCTATGGAATGAGTGTTAAAAACACTCATTCACTGCCAAGTTGAGTGAGAAACTGAATGAAAGAGTGTATTTCTAACCATGTGATAGGCTAAAATACACACTAAGAGGCACATGATTAGCTGCTTGGAGAGAAAATTCCTTGAAGAGGCTGATCATCAGCCGCTTGAGGAAGAAAAAATCACCCAAGCGGCTGATTATGTGCCTCCCCAACGTGATTTTAGTTATATTAATATTAATATTTTATTATTTTTTATTTTATTATCTCCAAGAGGTAGAAGATCAGCCTCCTAGGACAAATTTTTTTCCAGGAAGCAGAGGATTAGCCTCCTAGCTCAAGTTTTTCTCAAGAGGCAGAAGATCAGCCTCCTAGTGAAGACTATCGACCACTCATTCGTTTGAATGAATATGTGAGTGATTTTTAATGAATGAATGAGTGTTTTTAATCCACCTAATTTGATCAATTCTAGTGAGACTCATTCATGTTAAATGAGAACCCTCACTCCATAACGTTTGCTCCAAGAGTTCGGATTTCCCACAACCCCAACTATTTGCTCATATGATCATCCAGTAACACACATAATATATGATTATCGGCATATATAAGCACATTTGTTTACTTGCTTAACCTATTGGAATTTTCCTAAGTGGAGGCTTAAACCATTCACACGATGGTGATGGTTCCCTAAACGAGAGGTATATGAGCATATGCCGTCAATCCTACAATATTCCCCAATTATGAAACATGCAGCACCAAAAAAAAAAAAAAAAGGTATATTCTTATGCAATTTGTTTCTTGCATCAATCATAAAACCAGGGATTCATGACTTAAACTTAAATTACAACTGGAAAGTTGAAACGGACACGCATAAACATTTGGCCTTGCTTTAGCCCAACTCCATTGAGACCGGTATGATCAACTTCACACATTAGCAACAACATTCGTTACTGAAAACATTGCCCCTAAAATAGGAAAAGTTTCAGCAGAGAAGAAGCAGATGTTGATGACTCCTCATTCCCACCACCACCTAATGACGACCCCCCCAACACACTTTGCATGAATGTTTGCCCTGCCTGTTGTCCTACACCATTATAAAACCCTTGGGTCATTGATGCACCCATTGAAGGATTATTACCAAGTTGATTTTGAAAATTTGCCTGCTGTACACCCATAGCTGGCGGACCAAAACCTGGTTGATTATTATTCATGGCATAGTAATTTGTGTTCTGATTTGGCCCATAGTTGTACCCTGTTGGTGCAGCTTTGGTCCTTGCCTGTGCCGGACCAGGAAATGAGTTATGGTTTTGAAGCACTACTTGGCGTGTTTGACCTGCAGCAGACAACAAATTATTGAGTTAAGCACTGACGAATTCAAAGATTTTTGGAATATATAAAAGATTGAAATTGCAAAGTCAAAGAATTATCTGTTAGAATACGACCATCCAACTCAAAACTAATTGACAATAAGTGGAGTGGTTCATAAAGTTATAAGCCACGGGATCTTAGATAACCTTGGGACTAATAATCTCAACACGCCCCTTCACGTGTAGCCTCGTTGGGTCTCACACGTGGACAATAAATTGGGTGATGCGGAGTAAAGGTGTGGTCAAATGACTCTACACAAATATCCTGCTCTGATACCATGTTAGAATACAAGCATCCAACTCGAAACCAATTGGCAATGAATGGAGTGACTCATAAAATTATAAACCGCATGATCTTAGATAACCTTGAGACTAATAATCTCAACATTATCAATAATTGCCTATTGCAGTAACCATATGCCATATTTAATCATTCAGCAACTGTACAGAACATTGAATTAGTCGATTAAAAGAATGAAAAATGAATTGTTTACTTTTAAACTAATAAGTTAATGCAACAGGCAAATAATTATTAAGGAATACGCCGAGAAAAATAAGTACCTGGTAATGAAACTTGATGTTGAAACATAGGCTGCGATTGCTGCACAGAAACTTGATGTTGTTGAAACATAGGCTGTGATTGCTGAACAGATACATTCCGCTGAATGGATGTGGAACCGGCGGTCGTTGCACAATTCAAATGAGCATCGAACGCGCAAGAATTACAGCGATATATCCAACACTTTGATCCTGAGTTCTTGCAAATATCGCAAGAAAAATCTTTGGTTGGATACGGAATTTCGTAGGTCAGGGTAAGAGGGTGTTGAGGATGAGAATTGTGGTTTGCAGAAAGAGGCAGAGAAGCGCAATGAACGTGAAGATCGACTTTGCACTCTTTGCAATGGTAACAGAATCCCTTGTCTGGACGACTACAAGCATCACAGTTAAAAATGCCCTGAGGATAGGGTGGAGAAGAGAGGAGCGAGAGAGGATGCTTATGACAGGGGTGGTTGATGACTGAATGATGATGAGGTGCCATTGATCTTGAGCAGATGTATAGGAAGAAGAATAGAAGCCTAGCTAAATATGAGTTTTGTATTATTAATCTCTCTATCTCTATGTATGTTTTGTCCTTGAGACGATAACAAAATTAGTCGTCAGATATGTAGTTGACTTGAGAGGAGAGAGAAAAGCCGTTTGACTTAGTTTGGCAAACCTACCAAGTCCATGAAGGAGCTGTAATTTGGTGCAATATAACCCAGTCTCCAGTACCATATGGGGAAGGGGGTTTTTCTTTGCTCAACTGACCGAGTCTGCTGAATTTGCCTATTGGGGATTAAGTTAAATGGGTTTATAGAAAATCAAACACGGAGCTGATTACCCCAACTTTACAAGGTTGTTAATTGGGTACCGGTTTATTAAAAATGGTATCAAAATTCATATAAAATAAACTAGAGGTTCTTTATGTTTTGTATAGATTTTAGTTACCTCCCAAGGAATCTGACCCCCGGGTTACACAATTATAATTTTAAAGTTTTCTTACACTTTCTTAAAACACTTGCTCTTTTTGTTGTTTAAATACTTAATTCCAAATTTTACATAATTTAGAAAGGAAATATATGGGATATAGGAACAATTTCAAGAGATTCAGAAAAAATAACAAAAAGTTCATAAAAGTTTTGGATTATCATTTTCCACCGACACCTCACTTCTTAATCGCCAACCAAAGAAATTTAGTTAAAAGCTCGATTAATATTGTAAGCAAAGCTTTATTTCACGAATGATATTTCATTTCCTGTTTGTTCTAATCACCAACCACAATCTCAATATATTTTGAATTGAAGGTTTGTTGACATACCCTCCATTTATCTCTCATTCTCGTTCACGTTTTTGTTTCATTTCTTTGACATTCAAGAACTATGAAATTGATAACGGCCAATATTTATGAGACCTTTTTTGTGACACTCACCACAAATACGAAATGAAATCTCAAGGGGACTGAATCATTAAATATTTAATATTTACTTCTGTTTACCTCTTGCTATTGCATCTATGCCAAACGGACCCTTAGCTATTTGTACAAAGTTGGTACGATGAGTCTGCCCCATCATACAAAGTTCCAAGGTCCCATCTGTTTAATGTCCAAAGGACTTGTCATCCCTATTCAACAAAAACAAACATAAACTTTATAAAATTATTTTCATTTGTATTTTCGAATCTGACAACTACATTGGATGATTTTGATTATATATGGAATCTTATTTTTGGGCTGAAAACGGATGGGTTTTTGGGGGCTATATTGTGTCATGAAATAACAATCCATATCACCCCTTATCCATTATTTTTTGTAATACTAATTTATCCTTAATTTGATTAGTGCTAATTAACTTGATTAATCTAACTAATCAGTCTTAGTGAATCAATTAGACTAATCAAAACCTTAATGTTTTGCAAATCAAAACATGATTTTTTTGAGTTTTGAAGAATGAAAAATGGTGATTTTGGTGAAATTTTTTTGAAGAAAAATAATGAAACCATTCATCACAAAACTCAAGATAACCTTATAATCAACTACCAACATCAATTTCATCAAATTCAAATCCGTCAAAAATCCGAAAAAAAATCTGGAGTTTAATATTGTTACGGCCGGGAAAGGGTTATTTGGTTTTTGGTACTCAGGTATTGACCCAAACCTAGGTTTGGTCTAACATTTGTCCAGCCTTTGCGTTTGGTCTAAAGACCAACATTGACCCGCGTTGACTCGGTTAGATTTTAACTTTAGTTTAATAATGATTTAAAAATATAAATAAAATCTAATTCATATTCTAATTTACTACTAGGCCCTTTCACTATGTTAGTTCCACAGAACCGATAGCCTAATCCTCCGCTCCATTCAAAGCAGCAATAACAATAACTCCAATTTCATTCACAGATGTAATTCTGTTTTAACTCCACCATCTGTTCCTGCAACTTCAATTCATCCACAGACAAATAAATCCATTATGTAGCTCTTCCTGCAATTTAGCACCAACTCAGCTCCATTCTTTCCATAACTCACAAGAACGTTAGCCAAACTGCCCAATCGACATAAACAACATCAAACCCTTGTAAATCTACATGATAACTGTGGCAACATCGCATACACTAACTCTTCTTCATGACATAATTCCCATCACCATAAATTTCAGCTGCAACTTCCATTTTCCTAACTCCATTGTTCTGCACCAGTGACAACAACTCCATCTCCTACAACTGCTTCAACTTCAGATGCAACACCGGCTCTCTTCTTCATCATCTTAGCAACAACCCATTAAGTCATCAAGCAACATCAACAGTTCAATTGAAACCACCAGATAAGACTCAACCCTTTCTCTGTCTTTACTTCTGCGAAATACTACTGCACCCATGACAATCACCAACAACGTCATCAACACTCTCAAACCCCTTCAGCAGAAGTTGCTCCTCTGATTCTCGGTGAAAACAAAACCCATCTCAAATCTATTTCAAAACCCTTCTGTAATCTCCTTCATTTTTACCATTCTACTTCATTATAGTCAATCAACCTCAAATTCAGATTCAACCCCAACGCCATGACCAACCACCATCTTCTCACCAAATTCCTTGAATCTCTTTTTTACCGCAGATTCAATCAATTACAGACCCATTAGTTCAAAGAAACAACCATTTATTCTCATAATCCACATCAATCCACCATCCTCTATCAAAAACCCTAATATGTAAATTGAAAACCAACACAGATCCATCTCGAACTTACACCAAATCGAGATTATAACATCTTCAATTAGCAGCATTAGTTTCCCTCTCGAGCTAATTTTCTTCCGATTTGGAATCAACTCAAATCCATGAAAATCAATACCTGCGGCAGAGAAACAGTGAAGGAAAGGGGAAGAAATGAAATTTTCTCGAACTAATTTAGGGGTATAAAATTAAGTACATCGGGACCGTAGGCTACTATGTTTCTATAATAACCGTCGGATCCTAGACCCACTTTAGGGGTACATCAGTAAATTCAGTATTTTATAATATATTTATTTTATAAAAATTAATTAAATTCTGGTCATAGACAGTCAACGCGGGTCAACGTTGGTTTTTAGACCAAACGCAAAGGCTGGACAAATGTTAGACCAAACCCAGGTTTGGGTCAAAACCTGAGTACCAAAAACAAAATAACCCGCCGGGAAATTGTGTCGACCCAGCTGTAATTAAACAATTACGGTTAGGATTTGATGAATTCCCAGCCGTAAACACAAATAACAGATGGGAAGTTAAGAACTTCTAGCCGTTATTCAACGAGAATCTCCTGAGTATGTTTTACGGCTGGGAATTCTTATATTTCCCGTCCGTAATTGAATCTGTAAGCTGAGAAACTTTGATTTTCAATTTGAATACATATTACGATTGAAAATTAGTAATACTTTAATTAACTAGACCACAATAAAACCCATTACATACTTAATAGATCCCCATTACAAAGTTGGTTTTAATAACACCCCTTTCGATGTATTAAGAAGTCTTTGATGATGGCGAATTGAGCTTCCAAGTTGAAATCATAACCTTTCCATTTTCTCCATTCCTTCTTAGCTTGAGCCGCAACTTCTCTATCAGTCTCACCTCTAAGTCGAAGTTGGTTGCACATACGACGTAAAGCCATATATTCTTCCACATTTTTGCGTATGTCTGAAAATCGAAGATACAATTCAACCCCATCGCGGTTGTTAGTGTTACCTGTTTCACTACAAAAGTTCTCAAAAATATTACTCCAATACGATTTACTGGCTAAACCACCTTGCTTTCGTTCTTCTCCCTTCTTTGGATAGCATAGTACAAAATTGTTGCAAAGAGATAAGTCTTCTTCCAAAGTGAAGTTGGGTTTATCCTTTGAGTACATTGCATTGAGTTTGTAGTAGTTTTGGTGGAGATTATTGATAGAAGGTGTGATTTTGTTTTGGAATGGGTGGTTATATGGTTATTTCAAGTTTAAATAAGTGGTTGAACAGCTAGAACCTTCTATAGATCAGTCTTCAAAGGATCTATTTTTCAAAATTCAAAAAACTAGCGGATATGATGTGGTATACATAATTATAGGTATCTACGGCTTGGAAATAGCAGTGTAGACCCGGCTGTTATTCTGTATAAACTTGCAGGATTTGTGGTGTGTTAGGTTTACGTCTAGGTAGTTCAAGCCGTAAATAATATTTGTTGTTTTTTGTCAGAATTACAACCCGAATAATTCTGAATTTCCAAGACGTAATAGTTTTACGGCCTGGAACTTCAAATGTATACCAAGCCGTAAACCAACAAATTTATGTCATTTTTACGGCTCGGAGTGCCAACCGCAAACAAATACACGGCTCGGAAATCTAACCGTAACCCAGGTTCAGTTAATTTTTTGAGTATCCAGTGAAACATACAGCCAGGTATTTCCTGACCGTAACGTGGTTACGGTTAGGTTTCCCAACCGTTGTTTGTTAACGGCTGGGACTTCCCAACCGTAATCATGTGCAAGTATATTTGACAAGGATTATGTGCACTTTCAGCTAGGTTACGTGAAGGATCGACCTAGCCGAAAGTGCACAAAAACTTAGTGAATCTTGATCGTTTCCTCAGTTTTCTTAGATTAGACAATCGGAAAGACTAACAATCATTAATAAATGCAAAGTTTTAAAAGTTCAACCATCCAAATCCATAACCAAACACAAAAACAGTAAATTGACAAAGTCATAGATAATAAAAGATCAATGAAGTAATATAATAAAAAGTAAATAGTCATTCACTTTCACTTGATCCCTCCTCCAAAGTGTTTTCCAAAAACTCATCCAAATCGTCCCTTGCCTGAGGTTCAACAACTTGTTCTATAACTCTAGATTTTTTACCTCGACCGCTGCCACCTTGAGTTGGAGCCTTTTTACCTCCACCACGTCCACCTCGAGCACTTGTTCCACCTTTTGCACCTCGACCACCTCGAGCACTTGTTCCACCTTTTTCACCTCTACCACCTCGGACGGCTTTTCGTTGCTTAGATTTAACATGGTCACAGGGTGGAGTGTCCGAGTCGTCGCTAGAAGAAGGAGACCTAGCCCTTTTATTTCTCCTTGGTGCTTCATCAGGATATAAACCTCCTTTCTCAGGGATTATTATGCCTCTAACTCGATTCCGCATTAATCTGAGTTCAGCTACCGTTATATCCTCGCCCAAATTAATCATACGACTGAGGTCATTGGCCACCCAATTAACTCGATCGACCTATTTTTTCATATCAAACACACGTACTCCCATTATTCATAGATAATTAAAAAAACATCATATACAAACATAATTAGTAGTATACGTACCACCATCTTATGCCAATCATGTTCTTCACTCCTTGGTGTCTTTAAACTCTCTTTCTCTGCATTCATGTAATGTCTCTGCGCCTCCGGATCCAAATTTTCCACATAAGTATGAGCCCACTCTCCATACCATTTCATGTAATGCGCATCCGCTTGGGAAGTACCATGTTCTGCTTCAAGGATTCTTCTACTCATTTGGTTCACTTCTTCGGAACGAGCATTCCAATGTCCAATCCCCGGTGCATTTTCATAGTTCAATTTGACCTATTTTCCCTTAAATTGGGAGGTGGCTATGCTCAGTCTAAAACGAGTCTCTTCGGGCATAATTTTCTGGACAATACCGATTTGGTGGAGAGTTCTACGAGGATCTAAAATGACGAACCCGGTTGCATGAAACAAAGGTCCCGTATAGGTTGCCACATCAGAAAATGCTCTATCATCAACTTCCTCTTCACCATCCTCATCAAGTTTCAAATATGGATCAAAAACCACATCTTCAATTGTCAAAGCATCCAATGTTTTCCCCATGTCGACCATTTCCGTCTCTTTAGCCTTGTGTTGGGTTCCTCCAAAAGGGTATCTCCCTCCTGTAGGTTTATCAAGAGGCCAATCTGTATTCCGAGTAGGCCTCAATCTTTTAAAATGGTCGTAATCCCATGACTACGGCAAAAAATAAAAAAAAATTCTTATAAATAAGTTATAAAAGTAAAACAAATAAACATATGTTATATTAAAACAAAAAGATACCTGGACAAGAGCAACACATCCCGTAATTTGTGTTTCGTTCCATCTAGAAGCTTTGAAAAGATATTCCAACACATCAACAAGGAGGTAGGTGGCCCACGAGTACCTAGGTACCTCGTTTGTTTCCTTATCGAGACTGAGAGTCTTCAACCACTGCAAGTAACATGTATTTACCTTATTGCCTGAGAAATCAGGGAAAAGGACGGTCCCAAGAGCATGCAACAAGTAAGCTATAGCCGTATGTATAGCTCTTTTTGCGTTCATCACCACCAATCCCATATCCATCTTGCGTTTAGAATTCCAAAACTTATCCCTCAGACGAACCAAATTAATCTTCCTTGACATATTAACGGCTTCACTAAGTTCGCCCGGTGCACTAAATTTTCTCTTAGATCTAGGAGGTGCTCCAGACCCTATCTCAAACTATTCTTCCGCTTCATCTTTACCCCACCCAAGACAGTTCTTCGCCAAGGCACAAAGCTCATCAAAAGGCATGGAATTGTTGAAACCCTCAAACACCGCCTTTCCTTCCAAAGCTAGACCAGTGATTTGCTTTGCGTCATCCGGAGTGATTGTCATCTCGCCGAATGGGAGGTGAAAAGTCATGGTTTCGGGCCAAAATCTTTATCTAAAACCACAAACTGTGACAACATCATATGTATTCTGCAAAGAATCGATTCCATACCATAATCCCGAAGCTTTGACCAAAACTTGCACATCTGGATGCTCATCGTCCAACGGCCAAAACTTTGCTTGTTGGTGCTTTAGTTTAGGGACAACTTTATCCGGAAACTACCAAAAAAAAAAGGTTGTAAAAATAATAATCCATAACAAAATGAATATAACATATATGTAATTTGATTTATTACCTTTGTGCCACAAACCCGACCAGCCCATGAAGAGGTGTAACCAATCAAGACGGAACGATCTCTTGGCTCACCCCAAGGTCTCCCATTCCTCTTGGGAAGTAAAGGCTCCATAGAATCAATTAATTCTCTTGGCGTTGTCTTAGGTTTATACTTTTTCTTTCCCTCCTCTTTGCCCTCCTCTTTTCCCTCCTCGACTACGGATTTACCTTTATCAATAGCAGCAGCACTAGAAGTGCCAACTTCATTTCCACCACCACTAGTAGTGCCAACAACTTCAGTCACAACAAATTCAGTTTCTTGATTAACAACAACTTCAGTTCCCTCAGTAACAACAACTTCAGTTCCTCCAGCAACTCCAACTTCAGTTCTTCCAGTGACTCCAACTACATCTCCACCACCTTCCTTTTCTCCAGCAGTCACAACTCCGATTGCTTTCCTTGCGTCTGCACCCAATGGTTTTGCATGAGGAGGTTGCGGAG
The DNA here is from genome assembly GCA_023529315.1 of Papaver bracteatum. NCBI lineage: Eukaryota > Viridiplantae > Streptophyta > Magnoliopsida > Ranunculales > Papaveraceae > Papaver > Papaver bracteatum. Next base: position 233,491 of record JAJJWX010002781.1, on the reverse strand, counting down.
TATGGTCACTAGAAGGTGTTACTTCTTGGGATCTTTTCTTCTTCTTCTTTTGCCCTCTGTTCCAAGACAAACAAGGCAAAAAACCAAAATTAGATAATAAATATGTCTGGAAAAATTTGACAAAAACAAACCATAACAACTCATACGGCTAGGAAAACTGGATAGTCCAAGCCGCAAACGTAACTACGGCTGGGATAGTGGCAATATTCCCAGCCGAAAATAAAAACACGGATGGGAACTTAGTAGTCGACCAAGCCAACAAAGAATTACGGATAGGAAAACCTACCCGTATGTATACTTCTAGTTCACAGTACAACATAGGGCATAAATACGGCTAGAAAACTCCAAGACGTAATGTGAAAACGTCTAGGAAACTGGATATTACGGTCAGGACATATAACTACAGTTGGGAAAACCGAGACGTAACAATACAACAACTAAAAAAATTTGAACACAAGAGAATATACGGCTAGGATATTCCTAGCCGTATACTACTGGTTACGGATAGGAATGCTCCATCTCGTATAAGTTGATTTAGTTACGGCTGGGAGTTCTTATATATCCCAATCGTGTAATTTTTAAATGGCTGGGAAATCGATATTTCCCAACAGTTATACCTATATACGGCTGGGAATACAAGAACTCCCAGCCGTAAACATTTTCAAAAACCGTTTTTTCAGACCTAAAAATTTCGAAACCAACTAATTAATCAACGAAACGCTTAAATAAATACTGGGTTTTTGAATTCATACCTTATTGCTGTCATGTCAGGTGACTCAGCGGCTTCTGGAACTCCTTCATTCACTTCCTCTTGATCTGCAGTTTCATCTTCAGTTGATGAAGTTGCTTTCTCTGCTTCAGTAGGAGGTTGATTCGACGAAGATTGACCTAGATTTTCCTTAAGTTTAATGGTTTTATAGAATGTGGTTAATCGACGACGAATTTTTTTTGAATCGACGATTAATCGTTGAAAAATGTTCAATGGGAGAAGGAAAGAAGAAGAAGAAGAAGAAGTGGAAGAGGAAGAGGAAGAGGAAGGAAGAATAAAAAGAATGGTTGACGTTTTTCAATTTTAATGCTCGTGCGTGCGTTTTTTTCAGTTTTTTTTTTATTAGATTAGGTAGTTAATGAGAGGGTATAAGGGGAATAAAAAAAATGGAGGGTATTTTAGAAATTTTACACAAATGTGATCTCCCCCTAAAACATTTAGGCTCCACTTAGTAAAATAGCTCCCAAAAAAAATCTCCCTCTATAGTCCCAATAATAAGATTCTATATATAAACTATTCGGCATAAGCCAAACTACGAATGCCTGTGAATTTTAAATTCTTGATAATGAATGCCGTCTACGTTTAAAATATGGCTCCACCTATTTGCCACCCCTACTTTTCCTATTTGCCACCCTCATTAATTGCCACCCTCATTTATCCTATTTTCCACCCCTATACTTTTTCATATATCCTAAATACTACATCTTTGACTATTTGTTTACACCCAATAATGGAACTACCCAACTAATACACTTAAAAAAAATATGATATTATGACAATCAAAGATTGCTCAATTGAGAGAAAGAAGTACACATAAAACTCCACCCCTACCAAAAGTTGCACCATGGCTTGTAGTTCCATATGGAAAAGGTAAGAAAACCCAAGCTTTGTATAATATCTGTGAACCTAATAACATGACTATTAGAAAATCAATACCAGATCATTGAATGAAAAAAAGTCTTGGCAAAAACCTTCTCATAAAGGATGGTTAATTATTCTATGCCATGATAAAAGTTATGATTACACACCACAATGGAATTATGGGATTGTTTCCTTTGGAATCCGTCATCGTTTGAGACAGTGCAGTTACCTAGTCTATATTACATTGAATTGATAAACCCAAGCAATATAAATTGGTTGATTGTGTTTTGTCCTCACCTCCTACACTCACTACTAATGTCTAATCATAAGAAAAAGTGTTATGATTCAATGGTTTTCTTTGTAATATACAATTGGTATGGTGAAACTTCTAGATATGTCTTTTTATATTGCAACCCTGAAGATCAACAATGGAGGATGGATGAAGTGTCTCAAGATAGTCCCAGGAGCCCCTTATCACTCCATTACCTTAGAGATAAGCTATATGCAATGGAGAACATGCTTTCATGCTTAGAGATCGAAATACAAAATAAAGATGACAACAATGTTAACCTATGTATAAGGCGATTTGAGACAAGGAAAAGTACTGATTTTCCATGTGAAGGAGGATCTTCGTACACTTATCTTTTTCAGATACATTTTGGAAATAGTGAGCAGCCAACCCATATGAGGTTATGTATATACAGTCGTCCAGAAACGATCTGGTGTCCAGTTATAGACGACTGTTTCTTTACAAATTCATCCTTGTTTTGATGGTTGAAGTACTTTGTGGTCGTCCAGAAAGTAGAGATCAGTTCAACAAACATTGGAAAAACAAAAACGGAAAAAAATACTAATCAAACAAAAATAAATCAGTTACTTAATGACTGTATGTTAAGCTAAATTAACAAATTATTGTTGGATGTTTCATCCGTTTAAGGTTTTGATATTTTGCCCTTGATTTTTAATCGTAGAATCTTCCATAATAATGATTTACGGATTATTTTCCGATTAAATCGTTGATTTCTACTAGTAAATGATAAGAATTAAAGAAATAATAAACGTGAGGTTAATATTTTTAATGGATTTTCAGTAAAAATTGATGGAAAAGAAGACAAATTAGAAGTGGTGATAGTTATAGTCAAATAGAATTTGACTTTTGTAGGTGGTAAATAGGAAAAAGTAGAATTGAAAAGTAGCATTACTTTAGAAATTTTGATGAGAGTGGCAAATAGGAAAAGTGAGGGTGGCAAATAGGTGGAGCCTTAAAATATTAGGTGACTTTAGAATTACGCTTACTTTCCCCGAAGACAAAATTGTTGCTATTATCAATTTAAAAATCAACCGGGAGTCATCTTACGGCTAAAATCTTTATAGGTTTACCTGCCGCTCCTCAAGCTGCAGGGAGCGGTTTTATTCCTTCAAATGATCTTACTTCTACTATTCTTCCAATGATTAAAAAGTCCAAGAAGTACGGAGGTGTTATGCTTTGGTCCAAGTATTATGATGATCTTACAGGATACATCTCCTCTATCAAAAGCCAAGTATAAAATATTTAAATTACTCCAATCTAAAGACAATGTTGATTATGTATCCACTTTAAATATCCAAATCTTCTGTTAAAATCAGATTATTTATATACTTATATTATATAAAAGAACCGTTATTTTCAATTTCTACAACAATCCAATACTGAAACTTGGCACGGAACTTCTTCTTCCTTAAAGCTTTGCAAAAAGAGTTGTAGATCCAGATGGAATAACTGGGGGATTAGCATTTGCTTGGGTGGATGAGTTTCACTTTGAAGTGGTTCAATGGAACCTTAACATGATAAACATCATTTTTAAAAACAATTTCCACTCAAAGGAGTGGTTACTAACCTGTTTTTATGGATCTCCTAAACATGAATTCATAAAATTAGAAATAATGGGTTATTTAGAAGATAATGCGCACAAAATAAACCTAAATCATATGCCCTGGCTAGTTATAGGTGACATGAACATTATTTTCAATAGTGAGGAAAGAGAAGGTGGCTTGCCTTTAGATAGGAAAAAAATAGAGCCAGTTATGAATTTAATTTAAACTGGATAAAATGATCTAGGTTTCAAAGTAAACATCCTTACCTAGAGCAATAAAACAAAAGGAAAGGCTAATATCAAGCAAAGGGTTGACAGGGCTTTGGCTAATGATGAATGGATTTTAGAATTCAAAGAAGCTTCACTTGTAAATCTTGTGGCAATAGGCTCTGATCATGAGCCTATTTGTCTATCTCTTCAACCTGTTCACTTGTATTTAATCCCAACTTCCAAATTTTATTATACTTGGCTCAAGAGGCCTTCTTGCATTAAAGTAATTCAAATATCTTGGATTACTAACACAGGAAGACCAGTTTTGGATCTGCTTGAAAACATCAGTTCCTAGGAAAGAATCTTAGCACTTGGAGGGAAAATGTGTTTGGAAAACCTCGTAAAAAGATTAAAAATCTGTCAAAAATAATTGAAAACCTATCTGCTAATCATTCAAGGGATACAAACACAAGTTTGATTAATAAAAAATTATTTGAACTAGAAGCTCTGTATGCTGTTTAGCATAAATATCCAAGCAGCAGTCTAGAAACAACACAATAGCATTGGGGGAAAGAAATATTAATTTTTTCCATGTAACTACATTAAAAAGAAGAAAAACAAATCATAGAGATTACATTCAAGACACAAATGAAAATATGGTTAAGTCTAAAATAAAAATAGAGGACGTCTTGAATTCTTATTTCTCTGATCTGTTTTCGGAATAAAATCATAATACGGAGAAAATCTTTGATTGTATTCAACTTTCCTCTAGAAGAGAATATGGCCTTGACAAACCAAATAAGGCACCAGGCCCAGATAGATTTTCGGTCAATTTTTTCAAACTTAATTGGGAGATTGTAGGTCCTCAGTTGATTGATGTTATTCAAGATTTCTTCAAAAAAAAAAACATTCTGACAGCAACCTAAATAAAATTAACTTTCTTGTTTCTTATTCCTAAAATAAAAGATCCGTAAACTCTGGTAGACTACAGGTCTATTGGCATGTATAATACACCATAGAAAGTAATAGCTAAGTTAATGGCTAATAGATTTAAAAAAAACATTAGAAAAAATAATCTCACCATTACAGTCAACTTTCCTCTCTCAAGACAAATTTCAGACAATATTATTGTTATTCATGAGATAATGCATTCAATGAAGAAAGGTAAAAGAAAACGAGAAACATATGAGCCAAGATTGACATGTCAAAGTCTTTGGACAAGGGGACAACTAGAATTTTTTTATTAAAACTTTAAAAACTTTTGGTTTTTCAGATGAATGGTGTGAACTAATTTTTCAGTATATTTATACATCGTCTATTGCCGTTCTTTTCAATAGAAATCCTTATGAAGAGTTCAGGACATCAAGAGGGATAACACAAGGGGACCCTTTGTCCCCTTATATCTTTATCCTTAGTATGGAAGTGTTCTTTAGACTGATAATTCTAGGGGTGTACATGGTCGGTTTCGTTCGGTTTTTGCTCAAACCAAAACCGAAACCGTTACTTTCGGTTTTTTATTTTCCAAACCAAAACCATTTCATTAACCAACTGTTTCGGTCTCTAGTTTTACCATTGGGTTTCGGTTGTACCATTATCTTGTCAGTTTCATGTAACTGACAGTTAAAAAAAGAAAATACATAAAAAAAAGAAAGATTAAAATATAATTGCACAAAACATTACACATAAAATTACATATTAAAATTTAATAAAAACTAAATATAGACATTTATAGTTTAAATCTACATATAAAATTAAATATAGTTAATTTAAGGTAGATCTATCTAATCGGTTTTACCGTTGGTATTAGGTTTGGTTTTTACATCAAACCAAAACCGAAACCGTTATTGGTTTTTATCTTTTTAAACCAAAACAACCATTAGTAAATGGTTCGGTTCGGTTTTCTTCTAATCAGTTTGGTTCGATTTGATTTTAGCGGATAACCATTACCATGTATAGCCCTAGTTAATTCACTTAGAATAAAAGAAAAAACGTTATATGGATTAAACTTACACCTAAATCAACCTCAATTTCACACTCATTTTTTTTGCAGATGATTTACTTTTGTTCACCAGAGAAGATTTAGAAAGTTGTAAAAACCTTTTAGATGCTATCAACTTGTTTAGTAAGTCTTCAAGGAAAGCAATAAATTTCACAAAATCGGGTTTGCTTTTAGCAAAAAAGTGCATAAAAACATCAACACATAATCTCTAGGCTGATGAAATAAGAAAAAACACTTTGGGATATCTCTATTCATTGATAGGTATAAACTAAAAGATTTTGATAACATTGTTGAGGAAATGGAACAAAAAATAAAAAGCTGGCTCTAAACAAAGTAAAATTGTTTGTAACAAATCAGTTCTATCAAGCATGCATATCTTCAGCATGGGTTGCTTTAATTTTACAAAAAAAAAAATCACATCTAGAATCAAAGCAATCCAGGGTGATTACCGGTAAGGATAACATACATACTCTAAGGATATTTACATAAAATATTATGACTTTCTGTGCAAACCTATTGAATTAGGTGGCCTTGTCTTCAAAGAAGCAAATAAAGTAAATCAAGCTATGATTAGTAAAATAGCATGGAGATTTGTAAGTAACACAGACAATTGGTGCATCAAAATCTTAAAAGATAAATATTTTAGCAAAACAAGGGTTTTACTGAAAAGGGACAAATACATTTTACAAGGCATTGCCCACATCAACCAATATAGTATTTGGGAGGTTCTAGATGGGAAATCAATCCATATCTGGGATGATAAATGGCTACTGGGTAGACAATTTGTTTTGACAGAAACTTCGTCTCAAATCGAAAATAACATAACACTTGTTTCTGAGTTAATTAACTCAGAAACAAAGATGTGGAACACAACTGTTTTATAGTCTTTATTTAGAAATGCAGAGGTTAAAGAAATCTTAAATGTCAAGCTTTACACAACACGTGACAGAATGCTCAAATATGATAAATTAAGATGGATACTAACTAAAAAAGGAGAATTCAGTGTGATGTCTTTGTACACTAAAATGCAGTATCCATCAAACTCTGTCTTTATAGAATTAAAAAAATTCTGGAGAAAATCGTGGAGCATGGATACTTCACAGAGGATCACCATATTCATTTGGAAATGTTTGAAAGATGATCTACCAACCTAAAAAAATCTTGGCTCTATCTTAAATGTGGAAAAAAGTGTGTTTTATGTGAAAAGGAGGTGGAATCTACACAACACTTGTTTTTCGACTGTGACTTTGCAAAAGAAATCTAAAACTTGCCATCTATGGATGTCGCAGGGAGTATCCTCTAACATCACTCTTAATAACTCTTTCTTAGAACACTTTAATGAATAGAGAAAAGGGAATGAAACTTGCATATCCCTGGATGTAGCTTCTACCAAATGTTGGCACAAAAATACTCATCCAGAACAAGTTTCACACAAAATAGCTAATCATTTTCAGTATTGGTATCCGAATACAAACAATTCTTTTACTGAACTCATTCAACCAAAAGCAAAAAATAATATATATTGTTCTTGTCCAGAGATGAATGCCTTTAAACTATATATTGATGCTCCCAGGTGTTGATGGTGATTTTTAGTTCAAGGCTAAAATCGTAAAACCTTGTATTTAATGCGCTGTCATCCTGCAAAGGAACAAAGCCATTTGAAAGTGATGAGTGCATAAACCTTTTCACTTACATATGCATTGAGCAATTCAACATATTTACGAAATTTATCCAGAATGGTGCGTGAAGCAACAATCCCAGATATTCTGTAATTTTTTACCTATTGCATTATTCACTAATGCATGACCTGCCTAGTATTTTTCTATGCTATGTTCCCAGCTGAACTCTCAATATTGGCATGACATGATGATTCATGTTCACTCACAGCGGAGTATCATGAATCTCCCATGAAAAAACGGGGGTCTAACAACCACACCCAATATTTCGATTAGCAATCTGTATGAACTAACTCCAATATACTTTCAAGAGAATCAACTAGACTCAATCTTAATAAGGTATATCAAAGAGTTCTAATATCTCTATTTCACAATGTAATCAGCAAATCGAACAGATGGAAATCAGTGAGCCTGATTATTATGTGAAATAACTTGAACGGTACCAAATACCAATGTTCAAGCGTCAATAAATGTAAATCAACAACCAAAGGTCGGATATTCTAATTGATTGATCTTAACGCACAACCTATGATATTTCAATTATATAACAAAATATAACACGGAATAGAAATAACATAGACACCAAAATTTTGTTAACGAGGAAACTGCAAATGCAGAAAAACCCCGGGACCTAGTCCATATTGAACACACATTGTATTAAGCCGCTACAGACACTATCCTAATACAAACTAACTTCGGTCTGGACTGTAGTTGAACCCCAATCAATCTCACACTGATACAAGGTACAGTTGTGCTCCTTACGTCTCTGATCCCATCAGGATATTACGTACTTGATCCCCTTAGCTGATCTCACCCACAACTAAGAGTTGCTACGACTCAAAGTCGAAGACTTTAATAAACAAATCTGTATCACACAGAAAAGTCTATGACAATGGATACATCTGTCTCCCACAGAAATACCCACAAGTTTGTTCCGTCTTTTGATAAATCAAGGTGAACATGAACTAATTGATAAACCAGACTTATATTCCTGAAGAACAACTCAGTATTATCAATCACCTAACAATAATCTTAATCGACGCAGAGACGAAGATATTGTGGAATCACAAACGATGAGACAAAGATGTTTGTGATTACTTTTATATCTTGCCTATCGGAGGTATTAATCTCCAGCCAATCGTTACGATTGTACTCAACACGATAGAATCAGCAAGATCAAATCACACAACTATAATAAATTAGTATCGGTCTGACTTCCCAATCCCAATGAAGTCTTTAAGTCGTTAACCTACAGGGTCTCGAGAAGAAACCTAAGGTTAAAGGAGAATCGAATCTAGCTAATACAACTAGTATCACATAGGAGGTGTGGGGATTAGGTTTCCCAGTTGCTAGAGTTCTCCCTTATATAGTCTTTCAAATCAGGGTTTGCAATCAATGTTATCATAGTAATAAAGCATTTAATATTCACCGTTAAATGAAAACCTTATTAGATTCAAGCTAATATCTTTCAACCGTTAGATCGAAAACTTAGCTTGTTACACACAAATGAAATGCACGATTTTAGGTTTGTGTAACCGTACCCAAACATGCACATTTGTTGGTTCAACAGTAGTTAACCAAATGGTTAGCCATATGAGAACTTTCATATCAACCATGTTCTTGTTTACCATAACTAGTTCAAATGACTCAAATGAACTAGTTAGAGAGTTTTTCAATTGCTTAGATCTTATAGAAGTATACAAGACATAATCGAAGCAAAAACAATTTGATTCACTCGAATCTATTCATGAACTTTATAGACACGATTTGCAAACTTGCATTCCTTAGATAATAATATAATTATAAGTTCACGAATAATCGTTTTTAGATATAACCAACCTAAGTACGCGGACTTAAGTTCCCGGAAGGAGTTCACAAACTCCAGCAGATATTCTCGGAATGAGAACTTCCGCCGGTTCGCGGGCTGAGCTCACAGCTCTTGTTCATGTTTTCCTGATCAACAAAGTACGCATATTTTGGTTCAAACAATAAGGACTTATACATATATGTGTTACCACACAATGCTTATATCCAATAATGGTTATATAATCTAAACTCTCATTTCAATCATTGAAACATTCTTAGATGACGTTATATAGTTGTTATTCACAAACCATTTTTCGTCAAGCCATTTTCAAAGTGATTGAAACATATCATGACTTTCGTCACTAGGTAAAGATGAACTTGGCCAAAGCAAAAGATTACCAACACATATTTCGAGAAATAGATAGGCGAGATAAACTCGGCTCGAAATAGCAAATGTGTATAATCAAATTCTATATAGTAAAACGACTTTTGTCTCAAGATAGGAGATAAAGTAGATAGACTTTTGAGTGATAGATAAGTTCAAGTCTCCACATACCTTTTAGTCGACGAAGATCCACAAGTTCTTTGAGTATTCCTTCGTCTTGTATGATGATCGCCATGGAGTTCTTGAGCTCAACTACACTTTATATCCTAGTCCGAGACATTAGTTATAGTAGACTAGAAATAAAGACTTATAGTTTAGATCACTAACATTGACAAAAATGCTTGAGATAGCAATGCATGCGAGTTTGACTGAGCAATGCTCTAACATCCCGAAGTGTCAGTATTGAGACCTGCATGAAAACATTCAAGTAGGCTACACCACTCTCTGATAAAGATATCAACGTGTTTATATAGTTTTTAACTGAAAGTTAGCGCGATCGAACGCGTTTAAGTTCTTTAAGGAAAATCTAGACTGTCCATATCAGTATTAATAAATGATCACGGCCAAACGATTTGGACACACAATTTAATAAGCCTAACCTACTCCTAGTGGAACTAGGTGATCGTCATGACAAACACCAACGGGCCCACTAACATCTCGACCAGTCAAAATCCCTTTAGCTCATCCGCTACACCCTAGAACGCTCACCAAAACTTAGGTGATCGAGCTGTTGAAAAATGAGCTCAAACGAGCCAAGACCGACCATAAAGGTCTCAAATTCATCACATCCGTCCAACTTAGATAGCCTAGTTGGACGGTCTAGATCTTCCTTCAATTGATTAAAAGGGTACTGACATGTTCACCAGCACCCCAACTACACCCTCGGTCGATCAACTTGCTCATAGCAAGCCAAAGCGCATCAAATTACTGGCCCAAAGTGAGATGAACGCACCATTTTGAAACCCTAAGTTGCTTTATGGAAACACACTGCTGTCGCAAATCGATCACAACCATTCATCTTCGCCGGCCAAATCAAGCGGCTTAGATCCAATTCCAGGCGGCACCGAAGATGTCAGCGTGCTCACCAGTGACCCACCTTTGCATATGGCTGATCGGACTGTTCAATATAGCGCCCAATATGTTAAATCGATTAGCCAAACTAGGGATGGTCGCACGATGTCCAAACCCTAAATCAATGACCCACAAAGCCATCTCATCCGTCCAACTTCGCTAGCTTGGTCGGACGGCTTAGATCGGATACCAGGTAATCAATGATATGCCGATATGATCACCGACAACCCCCTCCTGCAAGGAGCGATCGGTCGAGCTACAGATCTCCCGTGTGACCCCAAACAATCGCCTAAAGATAGTCTTTCGCGCTGCTTCAACAACAATCATTAACTGCCACAAATTATCTCATCCACTCAACTTGGATAGCCGATTTGAGCGATCCATATCTAATTTAGATCAACCAGTAGGATTTTAGAATGGCTACCATCCGCCACTCGCCTACAAGGAACGATCGACCGAGCGATAGCTTGTCCCTTGAGCTATCAAACGATCGCCCAAAAGTGTCCGGTCACGCTCTCCTTTTTTAGACGATTGACTCGCGACTAATTTAGACAAGGTTTAAAACAATGATGCTCCATGCACATCGATTATTTTTAGCTGCTTTCTTAAAAGCGATGCTTGACGTGCATCGAATACATACGATATTTTATGAATATCAGCTTCACAAATAACTTGGTAATTCAACCTAAGAAACACTATGTGATGCTTTTAGCGACAAGTCTCACGACTTGACCCATTTACTCGAGAATCAAATATGTCACAAACTGGGGGATGTTCACTGAGGTATTAGTCTGGCGGTTTACAGCGTGCGGCGTGCAACACGCCCATTATGAGAAAGTGTCAGGAAGGGACGGACGGATAACAGTAATGAGAGTAGTGGGTGAATGTGTGACCAGTCTTCCCTTATAACGGAAACACGATGATCACCACTTTCCGCACAACTCCACTTCTCCACTACTTAACTTCCTCCACTTCCTATGAGATCAGGGTGCGCTCAATGACTTGTATAAATAGGTTTTCAACCTATTTCAAAGAACAAAAGTGTTAACAACACAAGTATCCAGAAAACATCAAGAAATGATAGATTATGTTCTGCAAGTCAGTTCCACATTCTGATACAAGTCACAAAACACACACCTTCATAATTCAACATTATGATCTCAAACACCTTCTTCGCTTCCCTCCCTAAGATCAACCATCTCCTTCACTTTGTGACCGAATTGAATGTGGAACGACCATTTCTTGGTATAGGCCAGAGTCTTACAGATTGATCTCTTGAATCTAAAAGTACTCCCGTGCAGTGCGTTTGTTTAGGCTTTGAATTAGTTTCTCATCAACACACCCAATTTACCAAAAACAGCAGAACCAGTTTTTACCCTCAAACAACTGGCGACCACAGTGGGAGATTGATCTCTCGGTTGCAAAATCGGTTTCTCAATATTCATTCTATTTTTCTCAATTTCAAAAAGGTGGATCTTAGATCCAATTCAATCATTAAATTTAATTTAGGTTCAACAACCAATTTCAATTCTGGTGTTCCATTCGCTAAGAAGCTTCACGAAAACGCTTTTTCAAGCAATGCTACTGGAAATTCCTTGGATAGCTGAGCACTAGTAAATCTCCCAGATAAAAGGACCAGAAAGCCACATGGAGACACAAGAAGACGTGACTACTACTTAGAAGAACGCAATGACTTCTCTCGAGATCCGGATGGAGAAATCGCCTTTTCTGCAACACCACAAGTGTTGTATGGAGCAATCCAAAAATACCTCAAAGGGTCCACACCCAGGAAGACAAAGTGAAGATTCGGGTAACCATTGTTCCAGTATGGAGATAGTCAAAAGCAAATCTCAACACCAGTGGTGTCCTAGGAAGACACCTGTAGAGATCACAAAAGAAAAGGTCTATCTCTATTCCATCACTGCTACCAATTTAAAGTCAGGGGTATCCGCTATCACTTCACTAACAAAACGTGTAGATCCATAACATGGCGTAATTATGAGAATTCGTACATCTACAATAACAAAGGAGGCTTGAAACATCTTCAAATCATCATAAAGGGTTCGTCTATTATGTCAACCGGGACAAGAGCGAGCCCGAGACATCTTCAGATCTATTGGAGCCGACACCTCAAGAGAGAAGACTCAAGAAGATAACGATGCTCGCGTCATCATGTCAAGAAAGAATCCACAACCGAGATAACGTCACACAGAGGAGATCTTATAAATTGATGCACCAAAAGGACTTGTGTCTCCCACATTTACTTTGCCTAGGGAGACATGTATTGCTGAAGAAGAAATATTTCTTTGTGTCTGGAAGAATCACTCTATCAGACTCGGGAAGAATGTTTCAGTGAAACAACGAACATCTAAATGATTATGTCAAGAAGTTCAACATTCAGACACTGGATTGTCACGATACAAATATGACTGAACAATGATTGGTAGAATTATGCATTAATAGGATGGTACCTATATATCATGTTATGCTGGAGAATCTGCGCTTTCAGGCATCCTCTGAACTTTGTGAAGCTGCTAAACGCTCAGCTACAACATCACCTGCCCTACTAGAGAGAACCATGCCTGTCAGGAATGAAGAGCCTAATGATATTCGTGGAAGCATACATCTCACCAATAGGCAGTACAACCTTCAGCTTTCTGTAAGTAGTTTCACTGAAGAAGCAAGAGGAAAACAACTGAGATACAACATTCTGTGCATCCAAAACCTCCAACTGCAACTCCAGTACCACATGCACGACTGTCACAATGATAAAACAACATCCAAGATATACCATATCTGGCTTGACGGCAACAACATCGATGAGAGACGATTTCAAAATTTCGTCTCTCTTAGAAGAAGTAGTTGCATTATCGAAGGAGGTTGCACCTGGGACTTAAGAGGTACATACAGACTCTTTATGTCAAGAGCTTCATCATATTTGCATAACTTGTTAGTTAAGTCATTCGCATGAGGGAAATTCCCTACTCCTCAAAGACACGATCCAAAGATGATAAAAGTAAAGGAGTGTGGTTGGGAACCGCTCAGCACTACCCATCTCAAAGATTCTGAATTTAGAGAGACAGAAGCACACTATCATTATGATTCCAATATGTCAAAAGACAAGGACATACTCAAGAGAGAAGACGTATTGTCAAAGACCATCGATATGCCTGGACGTCTATGATATGCAATGTAGACGCAAAGACGGCCTCATGATCAGTAACTCGTATGATCCTTATCAACATAGGGTTCAACTCCAACTCTCATCCAAATTATTTCCTCAGAAACCCATCGTTATAACATCTATCAAGTCGAAAGCTCAGTGGATACTCATGGGTAGGGGACCGTCTCCCTCTTTTCCATTCTATGAGGCAACACCAAGGAAGATATCGGCTCCATCATTAGCTTCTCCCTCTAATAATGAGACAAACTCTACCACTATATGAAGACTACTAAGTTTGTGCTCGTAGCTATCACGCCTCTCCCTGCCAGTCTCGTCTGATCACAGGTGCTTCCAAGAGCCGTTGTTTCTCATTTGTTGATACCAGCCCGAGCTTCACCATAGAAATAACCACTACGGACAAAGGTAATCCGAACTTCTGCATATTTTATTTTCCCATGGAGAAGTAATAGAGTCCCGAAGGCGATATATTTATTATGGTAAACCCACTGACCATACAAGATATAACCATATAAATCACATTTGGGGACTGAGGCCCAACACGAAATCCTTTCAAAGGACCTTTTCAACCCAGAAGAGACGGTCAACCAAGAAGTCATAACCGTGACAAGGTTACCACTTTTCAAAGATGCACCGTCAGAGTATCATCACCTCCCTGTTTGGGAGGCGCCTGACATACAAGCACAAAAATCAGTGATGCCTACCTAAGTCCTGCACGAAGCTGCGCATCAATAACCACATTGCCAAAAAAGTCAGATTCGGTGTTTCTATATTTCCAATTTCCTACGGGAGGGGTACATGGGCTGCCAAAAGTTTGGATACAATACAGATCTATCAAGAGTGACTCCCTCCCATTGATCAGCAAATGACGAATCCAAAATATTGACGCCTTCATCAATTCGTCAACCAACTTACCGGAAAATATAGTGGAAGTACGTCTTTCAAGAGAAAATAAGCTCGGGATAATTAAACCTCGGGACTGCCAGCATAGGATTCCTTCACGTCCCTCAACCGGTTAATTTCTAATATCAGCAACGATTATCACTGTTGAAGCTTTACGAGCCGCAATAATTTTTCAACATGAAGACGTACATGTGCATCAAAGACTCCAAAAGTACAAGTCAGAGATATTTTCACATATCCATCCATGCCATCGAATCTGAAGTGTAAATGGGGACTGCTTATTGTATCCCATTCCATACAACCATCTAAGATTCAGGAGACGGTTCAAAAGATGTCGCTTGGAACGAAGTTCTTGAAGATTTACGGCACATCGTCCATCCTTCTACATACCTAGCCGGCACGCCACAAATCTTCAAGAAGCATGTAGTCTATAAGGAG
Source organism: Papaver bracteatum (assembly GCA_023529315.1). Lineage (NCBI taxonomy): Eukaryota > Viridiplantae > Streptophyta > Magnoliopsida > Ranunculales > Papaveraceae > Papaver > Papaver bracteatum. The sequence continues at coordinate 218,339 of JAJJWX010002781.1, read as the reverse complement.
AATATAAAAAAAAATTGGGAGATCTCATATTGAAAAATCATGTACACAGGCTCTACTCTAACCTTACCGAAGAACGCTACATCTAAAGTTTCAAGATATTACGAGATCTTCCTAAGAATTTGGATTTCTTAGTCGGGAAATATCATTCGTTCATCCAACTGGAAACATAAAATCATAAAAGCAGCATGAATGAGGGATTATTATTCAATCAATCCCTGGCTCCAGCCGTATAAAATAAAGACTACTAAACATCAAAGAAGTGTCATCAACGCCAGGGACAATGGCGCCTTCACTAGAGTCCTCTCGATCCGCTTCAACATCCTCTCCAAAAGCCACTTCAACATCCTCTCGTGCCGCTTCGACATCCTTTTAGGAAGCTACATCAACGTTCTCTTTGGGAGCTTCTTCAACATCTTTTTCAGAAATTGCTTCAGCAGCCTTTTAAGGATATTCCACATGATAGGGATCGTCCACATCAGAGTCGAGGATTATGACGTCGTCATGAATAGGGTAATCATGTTTATCCAGTTCATGTTATGCTACACCCTCCTTCACTTTAGTCGGGCAGCAAACCTTTCAGCCCTAGCACTTGTTAGATGAGATGTTTCATCGTGCCTCCACTTTTCCTCCATGATAACCGAAGACAAGAAAGCTTGGACATGCTCTCAAATGATACTAATATGTACAAGGGACTTGGAATGCAGTTTGAGATCCCAACCAACCGTATGCCTAATCTACCTGGGGCCAACCGACATCATGCTAGGGGAACGCTCACTAGGACGCCTCTTGAACGTGACATGTTCCAAGGATAGGCCGACCCATCTCTCCTGGTAACATCTAACTTTGTCTCATAAGTTTGGTCTTTATTTGTCACCATCTAATGCTTACCCCGAAATAGCGTCACTACTACGTGCTAAGCAAGGGACTTAATATTGATGGTGTTTTTTAGTTCAAGGATAAAATTTTAAAACCCTATATTTAATGCGTTGTCATCCTGCAAAGGATCAAAGCCATTTGAAAGTGATGAGTGCATAAACCTTTTCACTTACATATGCATTGAGCAATTCAACATATTTACGAAATTTATCCAGAATGGTGCGTGAAGAAACAATCCCAGATATTCTGTAAATTTTAACCTATTGCATTATTCACTAATGCATGACCTGCCTAGTATTTTCCTATGCTATGTTTCCATCCAAACTCTCAATATTGGCATGACATGACGATTAATGTTCACTCGTAGCGGAGTAGTATGAATCTCCTGAAGTGTCAGTATTGAGACATGCATGAAAACACTCATGTAGGCTACACCACTCTCTGATAAAGAGATTAGCGTGTTTACACACTTTTTAATTAAAAGTTAGCGCGATCGAACGCGTTTAAGTTCCTTAAGGAAAATTTAGACTGTCCATATCAGTCTTAAGAAACGATCACGACCACACAAATTGGCCACACAATTCAACAAGCCTAGCCTACTCCTAGCGAACTAGGTGATCTTCATGACAAACACCAGCGGGCCCACTAAAATCCTGACCATACAAAATCCCTTTAGCTCATCCTCTATACCCTCGAACGCTCACTAAAACATAGGTGATCGCAATGTTGAAAAAGGAACTCAAACGAGCCAAAACCGACCATAATTGTCTCAAATTCATCACATCCGTCCAACTTAGCTAGCCTAGTTGGACGGTCTAGATCTTCCCTCGAATGATTAAAAGGGTACTGGCATGTTCACCAGCGACCCAACTAAACCTTCGGTCGATCGACTTGCTCATAGGGTTTGTTGAACTAATTAGTGATTTGAAGATGTTTTGAGGATGAACTGGATAATTAGGGTTTGTAGTAATTTCTGGAAGAAGAATTAAAAGATGAAATTGATGGTTAGGGAATTGAATTAACGGTGGGTTTGTTATTAATTGAAGCATCATCGGATGTATTGAGATTCTTAAATCAGAAATTAGGGTTCTTATTATATTTGAATTTAGGATTCATGGATTGAACTGCAGTTGGAGAAGAAGAGATTGAAGTCAACCGTTTGAGGTAATTTCTTCGTCCTGAATCGAGTTGGATTGGTTTTCATTTATTTTGAGTTGTCGAACTTGGATAATTGATGTATGTAGTTTTACTTGAAGATTTGTATGGATTGTAACTCTTGTGGATGATTGATAGTGGTATTGAGAACTGTAAATTAATTATGTTGTTTGAATTGAAGTTGAGTGTGCTATAAATGGGAGATGTTATGTTTTAGAAGTGGTTATGGAATGAAACTGCATGAAAGTGGATGTAATGTTTGAACTGGTGGTGTTGTAATGGTGGATGTAGATGAATGTTTAGGATTTTGCGGAGTTTGATTAACTCAGATGGCTGTAGTAAATGAGCCTGGTGGTAATGTTGTTGAACTTAGTTGAACTGTTAGTTGTGTTGGTGTGGAGAGCTATAGTTTGTAGATGAAGTGAATGTGTCAGTATTACCAAAGTTGCAGTTCAAATTGTAAGTGGTGGTGCAGGTGGTGAATGATTTAAAAAAAAGTTAGATTGAGTTGTTGTTGATCTGGACTGCAGATGTAGTAGTTTGATCTGAGGTGTATTATTATTGAGTTGTAGATTTTGCATGAAGGAATAAAAATGGGATGTGGTGATAGTTAAAGTAGTTGTGTTTCTATAGTTTTTTTTGGGATGTTTATGGTGTCGTGGTGTTGAATGACATGGGATGTACATGAATCTTTGTAGTGGTATGAGACTGTGATATTGCAGATATGAGAGATTGGTGTTGCAGGTGATTGTGTTGTTGAGAAAGAGAAACGGTAATGGCTCTGTTAAGTTTCAGTTGAAGAATGGATGCTATACATGGTGGTAGTGGAGTAAAGGTCGGTATTTGATGGACTTTAGTCATGTTGATGATGTAGTAATTTTAGATAAAACTGGTGGTGTGAAAATGAATTACAAATGCAAGTGGGTTATGATCTAACTATGGAACTACAAATGGTAAATATTAATGAATATTTTAAGTTGATATATTTCTGCTCTGTGTGCTAAATGGTAGTGGATAACACTTGTGACAGTTGAGATTTAAGTTGTGTTGTGTTGTATTGCAGAAGTTGGAATTAGATGAATGATTTAGGAAAGATGTTGCTTAAAGCTGTAATTGAAGGTAAACTCAGTTTAGTGTTGTAACTGAATTCTGAAGTTTGTTTATGAATGAATGAACTGAGGTAATGTATAGTTTGAGGTTGAACTAGGTTTTGAGTTATAGTTATGTGAGAACCTTTGCCTTTCTGACTGAACTTATTCAGTCTGACTCGATTCTTATGTTTTACCTGACTCAGCTATCTGATTTAACTCGTTAACAAGATCTTGATTCAAATGAACCTTGACTGAGTTAGTTCCTTTGACCAATTGACCAGGACCTTGACTTGACTTGACTATGGATGTTGACTGTTAGTTGACCATTGACCATCACTTTGACCGTTAGTTGACTCAGATGGACTGGGCCTTAGATTAAGGGATGAATTGCTGGACCTGGGCTAAGGATCAGTGTTTCTTAATTAGATGTTTTGGACCTCTTGTGGTCCGAATTAGACTTTGACTTCTTCTACAAAGTTGTAGATATTCTTACGACTTAGCTAACGGACTATATTAATACTAATCTAATTGAATTAATAAACCTTAGATTTGCTAAAGATAGATAAATAAAAGGTGTAGAACCTTAAATGGGCTTAGAACCATTAGATAAACTTGTATGATTCTTGTGTGAGCCACTTTGGCTAGACTCTTAGAATACTTCTTTGATTAACAGTTAATTATTAACAATGATCGATTCAAAGGATGAACCAGTGGATCTCGAGGCAGGCGTGGCTTACCTTCAAAAAGGTGTGGGAATGCATTTGACTCTTTGTATTCATTATTGTTGCTTTTATAAAATTTTATGCTTAACGAACTCATGCATTGTCTGTTTCTGCATTCCATGTTTTGTTTAGAATGCAGTATGATAATCCTGTCGATTATGTTAATCTTTCCACGATTTGGAAAGGACTTGTATTGTTTGTGGTCAATATGAATTGTTATGGGAAATGAGAATTTCCACTTGTGGTATATAGGATACGCTCCTTCACATTTATACCTACTTTAATTCAGACTTTTTATTGTTTAGAGTACTGGTCACCATGGTCTTGGTGGCGTCCATATTTATTAGGTGTGAATTGCCGGGTAGGGATTTACAACCATATTATACATTGTTTGAAGAAGGAGTTAGTCCATATACATCTATGATTATTTCAGTGACTTAGTCACTGTTTAATGTTTTCGGAAAAACATATATTGTTTTCCAAATCTTTCCTATGATTACTTAGAAGGTTAAATGTTAATTATTCCCACTTCAGTTTCTGTGACAGATCAGGGTTGCACAACGAAAGCTTCACAGGTTGACTTCGTTAGTTGATTATCTTCTGTTATATTTATTATGTTGTATATTTTATTTAAAAACCAAATGACTATTATATATGTATCATTTGAGAGAAGATCTTGTATATATATTTTTGAGCGGGGTTAGTTTTGGGCTAAGTTTTTGTAGCAGATTTGTTAATTGAAAGTTAAGTGTTTAATTTGGATTTTTTTTTAGTGCCTCTTATTTAGTTAATCTCTTGGTTTAGTCAGCTGCTAGCTTAGGGGGCACTACAAAAGTTGGTATCAGAACTCACTATTATATCTTATATGGTAGACAATAGGATTAGCCAGTGCCAGTTAATGAATTAGATTGGTTTAGAACTGGGTTGGGTTTGTGAGATAAATCTTAATCACTAAAAGCTATTAATAATTAAAAGAATTTTTGATTGATTGATTTGTTTGATTGATTTGTTGTTTGATTGTTTCTATGTAATGAAATAAAAATTATAGGGTACACCAATAATTTAGCTAATAAGGATTGTGAATAATTAATTTAAAAAGTATGCACACATAAACAATCTAATGCTATAATAAGAGTGAGATTAATATCATTGATAGAGCTTATAAATCACATAGAAAATTACTGAACACATTGACTTATGTTATATAAAGAATAAACAAATTATAATTACACAAACGTTAATAATATTTTTGTGACTTAATAATAATTGTAAGAGTAGTTTTAAATAATAGTTGAAACATCAGAGTTAATTATAAAAATATTATAATAGTAACTATATATGATAATAAAAGTAATAATAATAATTTAATAAAGTATTGTTAACATTTATCAATTAGTATCATATTTAACTTAATTTAACTAAAATTTCAACAAGGATATATAATGATCAAAATAATAATAATAATTAATTAAATAGTTATGGAGAATTAGTAACACTTGTGTATAGTTAAGTTTTACAAATTAAACTAATTACAAATTAGAAATGTAAGTTTTGTGTTTAAATTAGACAGTTAAAATAATACTTATTAGACGTTAGACGTAAAAGGTGAAGATATAATGCATATAATTAAATGACTCAACTTGTTAATAACCATGTAATGAAATTTTCTTTAGTCGAATAAATGATCCAGTAAATCATTAAAATGAAACATATATACATGAAATTGTAATGATAGTCTTCGGATACTTAGTGTAATATTAGAATTAAAAGAAAATAAATTCGTAAATTGATATAATCCTTTTCGTAAATAAATGTAATCATATTTTGAAATGGAAAATTAGTATGGAGAACTTATACTGTTAGGATTTAAATTAGAATTATATTGAACATAACTTAAATTAAAATCTCATTAACAAATATATAGCGATAAAATAATGATTATGATTAAATAGCCGTGGAAAATTATTAGTGCTCATTTATAATTAAGTCCTGCAAAGTTAAATAATAACAAATTTGAATTTATGTTTTGCGTATTAAACCAGATAGATAAATAAGACTTCTTCTGTAAGATTTAGAACATGAGGTCATATAAGGCATAAAATAAAGATTAAAACTTGTTAACGATCTTACACCTAGTTTATCTTTAGTCCAATAAATGATTCACTAAATTACTAAATTATACACATGAAGTGATAATTATAATATTTGAATACTTAGAACAAAATTAAAATTAAAGGAGAATAAAATTGCATGTGAAATAGATACTTATTATTACTACCCAAAATCTGTAGACTATCAAAACGTATTATAATTTTATGCAGACTCAAAAGTTAAATCATATTAAATTGCTAACGCCTGTAACAAGATATACTATATTACCGATTCAATCTCAATAAATAAAATCTGTTATATTAATCTTTTCGTGAAAGCAAAATTATATTTACGAGATTAGGGTTTAATAAAAAATTAAACTAAGTATCATTACTAAACAATTATTTTAATTGTATGTTAGTTACACTAGTAATCAAATAAGAAAATTTGATAAAACAATAATGAAAATGATAATATAATTAAGACAATAATTTTTGATAAGATAAGTAATTAATAACATTATATTTTACTCATTGCTATAAAATTTAGAGTTATTGTAAATGTCATTTGAATAATAATTATTGGATAGTAATAGCAAAATGTAATTTTTATTAATAGTATAACTTAAGGATTATTTAACAATAAAATATATTTAAGGAAATAAAGTTAGACGAAAACAAATAGAGTATTAATAATGAAATTAAACTTAGCGTTATGATTAATTACAAATTAACTTTTATCGGTCTAAGTAATAAGAAATAAATGTTATAATAATGATGAAAGTATTAACACCAATAAATAAAAAAAAATTGTTAGCGGTTACTTATTATAACTAAATAAGCAAAGCAAATAGATACATTGGAAATAATGATAGTAACATTTGAATAATCGATATAACGTTAAGTTATTCTTAATTAATACATGAATTTAAAATCTATCTAGTTATAATAATATAGTTTCATTTGGAATTAAAATTCGACTTCACTAAAATAAATAAATAATAATAATGATAAATAAAAATATATTTTGATGATTAAATTGTTTAAAATGAAGTAAACTATTTATATATTTTACGAAGTAAATTTATCAGACTTGCACCAGTTAAGATAGAAGTTAAAGACTAATTAATTTTGATAAAATCAAATTAACACTTGGTTAATCGTAATAAGTTTGCACTTAGTTAATCCAGCACTGGGGAATAGTGAGGTTGGTAATTCTGATATGTTCAGGTGATACTTGTTAGGTAGTAGGCATTGTCAGGAGTCGTGAACCTAGACAGGGCAACTGCATTCTTGTATCACTAGGCATTGAAGGGAGACTTGCTTCTATAAGTGAACTAATAGATCCCAAATTTTAATGAGAAACTTTATTATTAAATATCTTTTAAAAGTACTTAGAACCAGTAAGTTATTGACTTAGAAATTAGTGTAGGAAATTTTCATGTAAGAAACTTAGACTTCCCTATTTGATAGAATCTAAATCAGTGTAGCTAAACCTAAAGCTACAAATCTTAGATTTTAGTTTTAGAAAGCCATATAGGTTGTGATTTGTTTTATGTTGTGTACGCTTAGACAAGAGATGGGAGTATTATTTAAGGTGGTGAGTTTTGAAGACCAGAAGGATGGTTTGATTTTCGAGGACGAAAATGTTATAAGGTGGGGAGAATGTAAGGACCCTCAAGCTCGTCAATGCTATTAGACCAGTCAAGAGACGTCTTAGCAACTAATGACTCGATTAGTTTAACACGAACGTTAATTCATATAAATTAATATAACAACGATTTAGATACGAAACTAGTACCGTTGGATAGATCTCGAAAAGTTACACAGTTTGGACTACCCAGACGTGTTAATCGGATATCGGATGAAGAAGACATTATCAATTTTGTATGAAGGGAAAATTAGTCACTTTGCTTTAAATCGCATGTCTTCCCTTATCGTTTGGGGGAGTTCCTTTATAATTTTTCTTGGCCTTATCCTCATTTGAACCGAGCAGATAAACTATTTCTATTTTCTATTTCTTCTTCATTCTTCTTCTTTGTTCTCTTTTTTTCCTCCTCGTTCTCTTCTGTTTCTGATTTTCGAGAGATGCAAGTGAAGTTTGTTTTGAGGTAATTAATCCCCTAAGTTCAATTGATAAGAAGGAGTCGTTATTCTACAGAGTTTTAAAGGAGAATAAGATGATTCTGTGAATCACAGAAGGTTAAGGATTAGGGTTTTCAAAGTTGATTTCAGTTTTGGAAGGAATTAATGAGCATGTCGTGTTGATATTAGATGAAGAACCAGGGGTGTTGAACTAATTAGTGATTTGAAGATGTTTTGAGGATGAACTGGATAATTAGGGTTTGTAGTAATTTCTGGAAGAAGAATTAAAAGATGAAATTGATGGTTAGGGAATTGAATTAACGGTGGGTTTGTTATTAAATGAAGCATCATCGGATGTATTGAGATTCTTAAATCAGAAATTAGGGTTCTTATTATATTTGAATTTAGGGTTCATGGATTGAACTGCAGTTGGAGAAGAAGAGATTGAAGTCAACCGTTTGTGGTAATTTCTTCGTCCTGAATCGAGTTGGATTGGTTTTCATTTATTTTGAGTTGTCAAACTTGGATAATTGATGTATGTAGTTTTACTTGAAGATTTGTATGGATTGTAACTCTTGTGGATGATTGATAGTGGTATTGAGAACTGGAAATTAATTATGTTGTTTGAATTGAAGTTGAGTGTGCTATAAATGGGAGATGTTATGTTTTAGAAGTGGTTATGGAATGAAATTGCATGCAAGTGGATGTAATGTTTGAACTGGTGGTGTTGTAATGGTGGATGTAGATGAATGTTTAGGATTTTGCGGAGTTTGATTAACTCAGATGGCTGCAGTAAATGAGCCTGGTGGTAATGTTTTTGAACTAAGTTGAACTGTTAGTTGTGTTGGTGTGGAGAGATATAGTTTGTAGATGAAGTGAATGTGGCAGTATTACCAAAGTTGCAGTTCAAATTGTAAGTGGTGGTGCAGGTGGTGAATGATTTAAAAAAAAAATTAGATTGAGTTGTTGTTGATCTGGACTGCAGATGTAGTAGTTTGATCTGAGGTGTATTATTATTGAGTTGTAGATTTTGCATGAAGGAATAAAAATGGGATGTGGTGATAGTTAAAGCTAGTTGTGTTTCTGTAGTTTTTTTCGGGATGTTTATGGTGTCATGGTGTTGAATGACAGGGTATGTACATGAATCTTTGTAGTGGTATGAGACTGTGATATTTAAGATATGAGAGATAGGTGTTGCAGGTGATTGTGTTGTTGAGAAATAGAAACGGTAATGGCTCTGTTAAGTTGCAGTTAAAGAATGGATGCTATACATGGTGGTAGTGGAGTAAAGGTCGGTATTTGATGGACTTTAGTCATGTTGATGATGTAGTAATTTTAGATAAAAATGGTGGTGTGACAATGAATTGCAAATGCAAGTGGGTTATGATCTAACTATGGAACTACAAATGGTAAATATTAATGAATATTTCAAGTTGATATATTTCTGCTATGTGTGCTAAATGGTAGTGGATAACACTTGTGACAGTTGAGATTTAAGTTGTGTTGTGCTGTATTGCAGAAGTTGGAATTAGATGAATGATTTAGGAAAGATGTTGCTTAAAGCTGTAATTGAAGGTAAACTCAGTTTAGTGTTGTAATTGAATTCTTAAGTTTGTTTATGAATGAATGAACTGAGGTAATGTATAGTTTGAGGTTGAACTAGGATTTGAGTTATAGTTGTGTGAGAACCTTTGCATGTCTGACTGAACTTATTCAGTCTGACTCGATTCTTATGTTTTACCTGACTCAAATATCTGACTGAGTTAACTCGTTAACCAAGATCTTGACTCAGTGAACCTTGACTGAGTTAGTTCCTTTGACCAATTGACCAGGACCTTGACTTGACTATGGATGTTGACTGTTAGTTGACCCTTGACCGTCACTTTGACCGTTAGTTGACTCAGATGGACTGGGCCTTAGATTAAGGGATGAATTGGTGGACATGGGCTAAGGATCAGTGTTTCTTAATTAGATGTTTTGGACCTCTTGTGGTCCGAATTAGACTTTGTCTTCTTCTACAAAGTTGTAGATATTTTTACGACTTAGCTAACAAACTATATTAATACTAATCTAATTGAATTAATAAACCTTAGATTTGCTAAAGATAGATAAATAAAAGGTGTAGAACCTTAAATGGGCTTAGAACCATTAGATAAACTTGTATGATTCTTGTGTGAGCCACTTTGGCTAGACTCTTAGAATACTTCTTTAATTAATAGTTAATTATTAACAACGATCGATTCAAAGGATGAACCAGTGGATCTCGAGGCAGGCGTGGCTTACCTTCAAAAAGGTGTGGGAATGCATTTGACTCTTTGTATTCATTATTGTTGCTTTTATAAAATTTTATGCTTAACGAACTCATGCATTGTCTGTTTCTGCATTCCATGTTTTGTTTAGAATGCATTATGATAATCATGTCGATTATGTGAATCTTTCCACGATTTGGAAAGGACTTGTATTGTTTGTGGTCAATATGAATTGTTATGGGAAATGAGAATTTCCACTTGTGGTATATAGGATACGCTCCTTCACATTTATACCTACTTTAATTCAGCTTTTATTGTTTAGAGTACTGGTCACCATGGTCTTGGTGGCGTCCATATTTATTAGGTGTGAATTGCCGGGTAGGGATTTACAACCATATTATACATTGTTTGAAGAAGGAGTTAGTCCATATACATGTATGATTATTTCAGTGACTTAGTCACTGATTAATGTTTTCGGAAAAACATATATTGTTTTCCAAATCTTGCCTATGATTACTTAGAAGGTTAAATGTTAATTATTCCCACTTCAGTTTCTGTGACAGATCAGGGTTGAACAGTGAAAGCTTCACGGGTTGACTTCGTTAGTTGATTATCTTCTGTTATATTTATTATGTTGTATATTTTATCTAAAAACCAAATGACTATTATATATGTATCATTTGAGAGAAGATCTTGTATATATATTTTTGAGCGAGTTTTAGTTTTGGGCTAAGTTTTTGTAGCAGATTTCTTAATTGAAAGTTAAGTGTTTAATTTGGATTTTTTTTTAGTGCCTCTTATTTAGTTAATCTTTTGGTTTAGTCAGCTGCTAGCTTAGGGGGCGCTACAAAATCGCTGGCCCAAAGTGAGATGAACGCACTATTTTGCGGCAACACACTATTGTCCCAAATCGATCACAACCATTCATCTTCGCCGGCCAAATCAAGCGGCTTAGATGCAATTCCAGGCAGCACCGAAGATGTCAGCATGCTCTCCAGTGACCCACCTTTGCACGTGGCCGATCGTCTTGCTCAAGCTAGCGCCAAATACGTTAAATCGATTATCCAAACTAGGGATGGTCGCACGATTTCCAAACCCTAAATCAATGACCCACAAAGCCATCTCGTCCGTCCAACTTCGATAGATTGGTCGAACGGCTTAGATCGGATACTTGGTAATCAATGAGATTCCTCTATGATCACCGACCACCCCCCTCCTGCAATGAGTGATCGGTCGATCTGCAGCTCTCTCGTGTGATCCCAAACGATCGCCCAAAGATAGTCCTTCGCGCTGCTTCAACAACAATCATTAAATGTCGTAAATCTTCTCGGCCACTCAACTTGGATAACCGATTTGAACGATCCAGATCTAATTTAGATCAACCGGTAGGATTTTAGAATGCTACCATCCTCCACTCGCATACAAGGAACGATCGACCAAGCGATAGCTCGTCCCTTGAGCTATCAAACGATCGCCCAAAAGTGTCTGTCACGCTCTCCTTTTTAAGAAGATTGACTCGCGACTAATTTAGATAGGCTCTAAAACAACGATGCTCCATGCACATCGATTATTTTGAGCTGCTTGCTTAAAAGCGATGCTTGACGTGCATTGAATACATACGATATTTTATGAATATCGGCTTCACAAATAACTTGGTTATTCAACCTAAGAAGCACTATGTGATGCTTTTAGCGACAAGTCTCACGACTTGACCCATTTACTCGAGATATCAAATATGTCACAAACTAGCGTATGTTCACCGGGGTATTGGTATGGCGGTTTACAGCATGCGGCGTGCAACGCTCCCATTACAAGAAAGTGTCAAGAAGGGACGGACGGATAACAGTAATAAGATTAGTGGGTGAAAGTGTGACCAGTCTTCCCTTATAATGGAAACACGACGATCACCACTTTCCGCACAACTCCACCTCTCCACTACTTACCTTTCTCCACTTCTTATGAGATCAGGGTGCGCTCAATGACTTGTATAAATAGGTTTTCAACTTATTTCAAAGAACATAAGTGTTATCAACACAAGTATCCAGAAAACACCAAAAACTGTCAGCTTATGTTCTGCAAGCCAGTTCCACATTCTGATACGAGTCACAAAACACACACCTTCATAATCCAACATTCTGATCTCAAACACCTTCTTCGCTTCCCTCCCTAAGATCAACCCTTCTCCTTCACTTTGTGACCGAATTGAATCTGGAACGACCATTTCTTGGTTTAGGCCAGAGTCTTGCAGATTGATCTCTCGAATATAAAAGTACTCCCATGCAGTGCATTTGTTTAGGGTTTGAATTCGTTTCTCATCAACACAGCCAAATTTACCAAAAACAACAGAACCAATTTTTACCCTCAAACAACTGTATTTTTGAATTAACTAATACTGCTTTCGGCTCTCTATTACGAAATCACACAGGAACCTTCAAAGGAGCATGCTATGGAGTTTGCATAACTACATCAGCAGAAGAAGCAGAAGTTATAGATGCGCGCTCTGCAAGCAGTGATCTGGGCTAAAAGGAACAATATCATAGATTTGATCACAGAAGGAGACTGCTTATCAGTTATCAAATATCTACAAGGCACATATGACTCAAAACCTATTTTGCATGAAGCTCGTACTATGGAAAACAACTTGGTCTCTTTATTGGGATTTCAATTTGCAGACAGAAACGCCAATGGAGCTGCAGACATATTAGCCAAAGAAGGTAGAAAATCAAATGCTTTAATTTTCTGGGAGGATTCTCCTTCGTTGTTTTTAATTCCTAGAATAACTTTCGACTTTGTCAAGTCTCTCAATGTACACTGACAGAACAATGTTGTAAACCTTCGGGAAACTTATCTTTGAGATTCATCCATCACGAGAAATACCCCTCCAGTGAAAATCTCGCCTGACACTAAATCACAGGATTAGTTGATCCTTTCTCTGCTTTATATATATCTTATCTTCAAAAATAAAATAAAATAATAAATAATAATAATAAATGCTTTACAAAAAGAGGAAGACTGTACATAACAAAAATGAGTAGTATTATTAAGCCAGGTCACGTTTACTAGGCTGGTTACAAGCCCATTTGGCTAAAGAGTTGGTTTTGGGTTGAAGTCAAGTGATGAATGGGTGCTCAAAAAAAAAAATCCTAATTTGGGGCAGACCTAATAATTTTGGGGCATACACCCTTAACAGGCACCCCACACAAAATTATAAGGGCTGCCCTAAATCTTGTTAAGTTACTATAATACCCTTGCCTAGTTTAAATTACAATACTACCCTTCCACTTAATTAAATTCTAATCCTAAAACAATCTCACTAATTTAACCCATCCCACTAATTAACCAACCACCCACTAATTAACTCACTAACCATTACTAATTAACCCTTCTCTCTCACTCTTCTTCCCATCTTCTTCTCCAAAAACACAAACAAAATTATGAAAATTTCTTGTTCGATTAAGTTCTCGATTAAACACATTAATGGCACCTCGTGTTAAGCGATGCCCTAGAAATATGGTGTTGAATCCTGGTATTGCTTCTGTAGCATCTCAATCTAGGGTTTTTGGAAAAGATGGTGATGAAGAGGATAGTGGATTGATTGGTGTTGGACAACGAGAAATAGAGCCCGATTCTTTAAAATTGCACATATAAAGGTATTTCCCACAAACCCATTGCTTGGTTTTTCGTATTTCGTTGATTTGTGACAAGTAATCGATGATTCCTCTGGGTTTTGGAAGTTCCAGAGTAGTGTTTGGCTGAAATTTAGCAGCCTAACTTTTTTTTTTTTACAGACGAAGAACAGTTCGGCTTATGTTTTGAAAATCGATTGCGCCGAACCTTTGTGTTCGGCTAATACCTTGCCAACCTTTCCCGGCCGAACCTGACAAACGAAATTTACCCCAGGTGGTTGTCAGGTTCGGCTGACTCGATTAGATCACTTTTAAGCCGAACTTATCTCCGTAAACACTTCGAAAATCTTGCTTTGTATGCTCTAGGTTCGGCTAACTCGTGATGATGAGTTATCAGCCGAACTTATCTCTTTACTCTCAAGTTTTTAAATTTTATTCTGGCCATAACTTCTTCATCCGATGTCGGAATGGCCTCATTCTTTTTGCGTTGTTTTGGCCTTTTCATTCTCTTGAATATGACGATAATATATCATTGATTTGAATGAGTTTACATATCCACAAGTGAAAAACTTTAGTTTATGTAAACTCATTCAAATCAATGATATTATTAAGTAAGTATTATTAAGCCAGGTCACGTTTACTAGGCTGGTTACAAGCCCATTTGGCTAAAGAGTTGGTTTTGGGTTGAAGTCAAGGGATGAATGGGAGCTCAAAAGGGTTTTTTTTTTTTTTTTTTTAAAAAAAAAGGTGGAATGGTTATTGGTCAACTTAGGTGATCATTTCCTCCTTCACGTCTCATTAAATGATTAATTGATTCCAAGGATCTCCTGCGGTATGGGAGTTTAGTCTCCCATTTGGATCAATCCATCTATCCTTTCACGTGGGATACATAGAAAGAGGTAGATAATAGGTACAGCTATAACAAACACGAATCCAGTCCTTATTAGTGATCGCTTCAACTGAGTAATAAATATGGCTGTGAGCTTGATTTTTGTCATGAAAGTGCTTTAAACTTAGTTTTCCTCGTGTAGTAGTAGCATGGGGTCTATTGGCTATTTACAAGTAGTAGTAGTATGTTGGCTAACCACCCGACCTTGTCAGAATCGGATTATGAGATAAGGCGTCAACTGTAACGATCGAGGAGTAGTAGTAGACCGTAGACAGTGGATCATGTGATGAATTTCTTATCAGAATGCGGTAACAAATGAAATTTAAGAGATAGTAAAAAACAGTTGTATGAATTCAAGTAAAAGAACTTAATTAATTTGTGTATAAAGAGACCAAACCTTGAATAAAGAACCCACATCTTCACTAACGAAATGTTTATCTGGACAACCATTTGTTGCCTAGCAGCAGTGGCAGTTCCACTTCTACTACTCCTTCACAGCCGAAGAGCAAAAACCTATTCAAAATCGTTACCACCACCACCAGGTCCTTCAGGTTGGCCAGTGATCGGAAACCTCTTAGATATAGGTCTTAAGCCACAAGAAACATTTCTACAACTTAGAAAGAAATATGGAGCGGTATTTATGTTACGTTTGGGTGCAATGAACACGGTAGTCATAGGTTCAGCAGATGCCGCTACAGAGTTATTTAAAAGGCATGATCACAGCTTTTGCAACCGTCATATTATGGAAGTCATGAAATTGGGGGAGGATCTTAACAGCGCGACAGTGACCAGACCAAACGGACCATACTGGCGAATGATAAGGCGACTGTATTCGACCGAGTTATTCTCTCGGATGGCAATCAAGAGAACGGAAGGCAGGCGACGAAAATGTATACAACAAATGATACAATGGGTATCGGCACAAGGAAAGCATAATACAAGTGTTAAATTACGGCACTTACTTTTCGTCTCCTTGTTTAATTTGATGGGAAATCTCTTGTTTTCCAGGGATCTTTTGGATCATAAATTTGTTGATGGAGATGAATTCTATCGAGCAATCGGAGAAATCATTGAGATATCTGTGAAGCCTAATGCAGCTGATTTCTTCCCATGGTTCCGAAACTTAGACCCGCAAAATCTTAATAAGAGAATGAAGAATGCAACAATTACACTCCTAAACATCATCGATGGCTTTGCAAAGGTGCGAAGACAACACTTGGATTCTGCACACAATAAGGATGAGGAGAAGGATTTTTGGACTGTGTTGCAGGAATTTGAAGGCAATGGGAAGGATGAACCAAGGAAGATGTCAGACAGAGAAATATATATGATGATGATAGTGAGTGAATTTTTATACATTAGATAGGTTGCTTTGGTGATTTTGCAGATGTTACCAGATGCAAGCCAGTTAATTAGTTAGGTTTTTCTCTCAATTTACTAACATCATTTTGCAAATTAATGCGCGCAGGAATTGTTTGTGGGTTCGGCGGAGACAACAACCAGTACTATAGAGTGGGCGATGACGGAGCTTCTCCGCAATCCAGAGGTAATGAATAAGGTGAACGCTGAGATCAAACACGTTATCGGTTACGACAGAAAGATTGAAGAAAGTGATATTGAAAATTTAACTTATCTATCCGCGGTGATTAAAGAGACAATGAGGTTACATCCAGCAACCCCATTCTTAGTACCTCGTACAGTTGCCGAAGACACAGAGTTCATGGGGTATACGATACCTAAGGATGCCCAAGTATTGGTTAACGCTTGGGGAATTGGAAGGGATGCAGCTGTATGGAATAATCCGTTTTCATTCAACCCTGATCGTTTCCTAGGAACTGACATTGATTACCGTGGACAACATTTTGGTTTAATACCTTTTGGAAGTGGCAGACGCATCTGTCCAGGCCTCCCAATGGCACACCAAAGTCTTCACATTATGCTCGGATCATTGCTTCAATCTTTCGATTGGGCGCTTGAAAGCGGTGTCACGCCTGAAAGCATAGATATGAGTGAAACACTAGGGATAACATTGCGAAAGACCGTTCCCTTAAAAGTAATACCAAGAGCATCAGCTCTTGTTGTGTAACCAAATTTGGCATAAACTCTTGATCATGTTTGGCATAAACTATTGATCATGTTTGGCATAAACTCTTGATCATGTAACGTGTCACTATGGCGATAGATAAAATTAATGTTTCTAAATCAAGCTTGGACCTGGGTCCAGGGATATGACCGTGGCCGTTTTCGCGGTTTATGGTAGGGATTGTAGGGAATAGTCAGTGCACTACTATCCCGTTTGATTGTTGCGGAAAGTAGATCAGTGAGAAATCACACCTAACATAATAGAAACACTCAATAGAAAATAAGAAGCACACAGCAATTTACGTGGTTCGGCAAGTTGCCTACATCCACGGACAATGAAGATTGTTTCACTATAATGATTCAAGAAGATTACACACTGATTTCTCACCAAGACTTCTTTAAAAAAGTCACACTCACAACTCTCTGAACACAAAAGAAAGCCAACTCTCTTTATCTCTTGTCGCAGCTCCTTGAGTTGTGAAACTCTGCGATGCATTAAACAAGATGAAAAAATGATCCCTTTTATAGGCTCTAATAAAGAACAACTCCGTGTTGTACCAAAAAACGGCTCCTTACTTTCACATTATGAAAGTTTTATGTGTAGGCGGCTCCATACTTTCACATTATGAAAGTCGTATATGTAGGTTCAATTATTGTGTCCATATTATGCGTACTTTTGTTTTGTTAAACAAAAGCAACTTGGTAAACAAAATCAACTTGTTTTGGTAAACAAAAAAAGTCCCCCACGTGAAGATTGAGACAATGAAACTTTTCCCACGTGAAAATGGAGACAATGAAACTTCCCATCCACAAATCTCCACCTTGTCTCAATTTTTCACGCCAATGATCTTCAAGAACTATCTCCACCTTGGCATGACAAATTATACCAAAATTAGTGTTGCAAACTTCAATGTCTCTGCGCCATTACAGCGCCTTGCACCCAAAGGTGCTTAAATCCTGAGGATGTTTATCAAATTTGAGCAATGCTCAAACTTGATTGCTGATACCGTCTTGGTCATCATGTCGGCTGGATTTTCGTGAGTGCTTATTTTTCGAAGACAAATTTCACCATCGTCGACAATCTCTCGTATAAAATGAAACCGAATGTCAATGTGCTTGGTCCGTGCATGGTGAACCTGATTCTTTGCTAAATGTATAGCACTTTGACTGTCACAGTAGATTTCCACATTTTCTTGAGAAATTCCCAAGTCACCAACCAAGCCTTGTAACCACAAAGCTTCCTTGACAGCCTCTGTAACTTCCATATATTCCGCTTCTGTAGTAGACAATGCAATTGTTGACTGCAACATAGAACGCCACCTAACTGGACCGCCAACTAAAGTAAACACGTAGCCTGTTGTAGACCGCCGTTTATCCAAGTCACCCGCGTAATCTGAATCCACATAACCTTTGACATAAGATCCCAAACTTGCATCTCTCTGGTACACCAAACCAACATCCAAAGTGCCGCACAAAAATCTCAAAATCCATTTCACAGCATTCCAGTGTTCTTTTCCTGGGTTAGCCATATACCTACTAACCACACTGAATGCCTCTGAAATATTTGGCCGAGTGCAAACCATCTCATACATGAGACTACCAACCGTACTCGCATAAGGATCCTTCTTCATGTAATCGCGTTCCTCATTTGTTGATGGAGACATACTTGCTGACAATTTCATATGAGATGCCAAAAGAGTCGCAACATGCTTTGAGTTTTTCATTCCAAAACGTTCTACAACCTTTTGTAGATATTGCCTTTGACAAAGACGGACACATCCTCTACTTCTGTCTCTAACAATCTCTATCCCAATAATTTTCTATGCTGGACCCCATATATTTCATTTCAAACTCTCTACCAAATTCAAAATTGAGCTTATTAATTTCCCCCATGCTTTAGCAGCAATAAGCATGTCGTCAACATAGAGAAGTAAGAAAATAGAAGAACCATCTTGTAGTCTCCTAAAGTACACACAATAATCAAATTCACTTCGTGTAAATCCCCGATCAAGCACGAAGTTATCAAATCTTAAGTACCATTGTCGAGGCGACTGTTTTAATCCGTACAAAGATTTCTTAAACTTGCACACCAATTTTTCTTTACCAACAACTTTAAATCCTTCGGGCTGTGTAATGTATATGTGTTACTCCAAGTCTCCGTGTAAGAACGCAGTTTTGACGTCAAGTTGTTCTAACTCGAGATCAAAATACCCCACCATAGACAAAAGAACCTGAATAGAAGTATGCTTTACCACCGGAGAGAAAATTTCATGGTAGTCAACACCTTCCAATTGTGCATAACCTTTTGCTACTAATCGCGCCTTATACCGTACACCAACTTTGGAGCCCGGAACACCATCTTTCTTGGTAAAAACCCACTTGCTGCCGATAGACTTCTTTCCATTAGGTAATGGTACTAATTCCCATGTTTGATTTTTGCGAAGATATTGCATTTCCTCTTCCATAGAAAATTTCCAATCCTCCACGTGAGGATCGCTTCTTTGAAACTAGAAGGCGCTTCATCAAACATTGTTAATGCAAATGCCACAGTGTCTTGGAACCTTGTTGGCTTCATAATTTCTCTTCTTGTTATGTCGCACGCAATTGATGGTTGTTCTTCTTGTTGTTCTAGGTTATCTTCATTAGTAACCTCCTCATCTATAAAAGTATTTTGCTGCGGTGCTTTATTTATAGAATCATCTTGAGTATCAATCTCCAAAACTTGAGATCCACCATCTCTACTTGGCTCCACCTGAGAGTCAACCACACCGGAGGATAACATCGGTGACTCATTAAATGTAACATCTCTGCTCACCACAAATTTACCCAATTCTGGGCACCACAACCTGTATCCCTTAACACCTCTTTGGTATCCCAAGAAAATACCCTTCTTGGATCTTGGCTCAAGTTTGTTAATCTGCACATGGAAATATGCAGCACACCCAAAGATTTTAAGAGAATTTAACGTTACTGGTTTTCTGGACCATAACTCATATGGAATCTTGCAGTCTAAAGCCCTTGATGGTGATCTGTTGATGAGAAAACACGCCGTGTTTAACGCCTCTGCCCAAAACTCTCCACCAAATTTAGCATTGGATAACATGCATCGTGTTCTCTCTAATAGGGTTTGATTCATTCTTTCTGCCACCCCATTCTGTTGCGGTGTCCTTTTCACTGTATAATGACTTGCGATACCTTCCTTCTGAAAATACTCTATAAATTGATCATATTTATATTCCCCTCCATTATCCGAATGAATACACTTGAGTTTACTTCCAGTCTGCTTTTCGGTTATCGCTTTCCACTTCAACAAAATGTCAAAGACTTGATCCTTAGACGCCATGGGATAAACCCATACTCTCCGTGTATAATCATCAATGAAAGAGAAAAAATATCTTGAGCCTCCAAATGAAGTAAACCTTGAAGGTCCCCAAACATTAGTGTGAACATAATCAAGTCGTTCCTTAGTGTTATGAACTGCACTTCCAAATTTGGTTTGATGTTGCTTGCCAAAAATGAAGTGTTCACAAAATCCCAGTTTAACGGACTTAACACCGGTAAGAAGTCATCGCTTGATTAATATAGTCATACCATTTTCACTCATATGGCCTAACCGCATATGCCACAGTCTTATGTTGTATAACTCCGACTCTGCTGCTTGTGTTATAGCAGCTCCTCATGTTACTGTGCTTCCATCAAGAAAGTACAAATTTCCTTATTTGTTGCCGCGAATTAAAATGACCGCTCCACGAAGAACTTGAAGAACTTCATCTTTGACAGTAATTTTGTAGCCGCTTGAGTCCAACGATCCCACCGAGATGAGATTTTTACGAAGTTCAGGAATATGTCTAACATCTGTTAAAGTTCTTACAACACCATCATGCATCTTGATTCTTATTGTACCAATACCTACAGTTTTGCAGGCATGATTATTACCCATTAAAACTGAGCCACTGTTCAATTCTTCATATGTAGAAAACCAGTTTCTATGGGGACTCATGTGATATGAGCATGCTGAATCAAGAATCCAACTATCCGTAATAATGTCGTGTGAAGTAACAGCTAGCACATTTCCTGAATAATCTGAAGCAACTTCAGTAACCACCGCCGCTTCTTTAACCTCTTTCTTCCCGTTACTTGCCTTAAATTTAAGACAATCCCGCTTCATGTGACCTTTATCGCGACACCAATAGCATTCTATATCCCCTTTAGCTTTGGATTTGAATCTAGATTTTCCATTGAATTTTCTTGGCTTTCTTTCAGTAGTCCTCCCGTTAACAAACAACCCATCAGCTGGCCGCTCCAGATCCTTCTTTCTAAATTCATCAGAGAGCAAGGATCCCGTGACATCATCAAGTTTGACAGTGTCTTTTCCGTGCAACAAAGTGATAATTAAATGCTAATAAGAAGAAGGAAGAGAACATAAGAAAAGTAAAGCCTTATCCTCATCATCAATAATGATTCCGACGTTTAACAAATCAGTGAGTATTCTTTTAAACTCGCACAAGTGTTCATTAATATTAACACCTTCCTTCATCCGAAAAGAATATAATTTCTTTTTCAAATGAAGCTTACTCGTGAGAGATCTCTCCATATAAAGCGACTCGAGTTTCTTCCATATTTTTTCAGATGATGTTTCCTGCATCACATTATATGTGATCTCTTTCTCCAAGCATAGTATGATACTACTACATGCTTGAAGATCAAGATCCTTCCATTCTTCATCTTTTACATCAGCTGGTTTCCCTGAAGACCCCAACAAAGTTTTGTGTAACCCTTGTTGAATCAACATATCCTTAACATGTACTTGCCATAGGCTAAAATTAATTTTCCCATTGAATTTCTCCACATCAAACTTTGCATTTGAAGTTTTTCCAAGTTTTGATGTCATTTTCTTCTCCTTCGATCTAAGAACTCGGCTCTGATACCAGTTGTAGGGAATAGTCATGCACTGCTATCCCGTTTGATTGTTGCGGAAAGTAGATCAGTGAGAAATCACACCTAACATAATAGAAACACTCAATAGAAAATAAGAAGCACACAACAATTTACATGGTTCGGCAAGTTGCCTACATCCACGGACAATGAAGATTGTTTCACTATAATGATTCAAGAAGATTACACACTAATTTCTCACCAAGACTTTTTAAAAAAAGTCACACTCACAACTCTCTGAACACAAAAGAAAGCCAACTCTCTTTATCTCTTGTCGCAGCTCCTTGAGTTGTGAAACTCTGCGATGCATTAAACAAGATGAAAAAATGATCCCTTTTATAGGCTCTAATAAAGAACAACTCCGTGTTGTACCAAAAAACGGCTCCTTACTTTCACATTATGAAAGTCTTATGTGTAGGCGGCTCCATACTTTCACATTATGAAAGTCTTATATGTAGGCTCAATTATTGTGTCCATATCATGCGTACTTTTGTTTTGTTAAACAAAAGCAACTTGGTAAAACTTTCTGGACCCTCTTGAGTAGTCCAACTGCTTCTGGAGCCAAATAGCCAAAAGTATCAAAAGCAAAGGGGACGAAAGCATGCCCATTGTCAACACATGCTTTCTCATGCTTCGATATCTTACCTGAGGCAGCCTTTAGCGCTGCTCTCCCGACTGTAAAGGTGCCATGTCCAATGCCTACCAAAGGAGATACCCCGGTGAGGTCAACACATGTGTGTTTAATAGGATAGGTTTTGCTATTCAAAAAGGGCTAGCGGCACAGCTTGTCGCTCGCTTGCCTAGTATGTAATTTTTAACTTTAAGTTTTTATGACATTTTACTTTTTATAATTTCTAACCAACAAAAAACAGCCAAGTGGACTTGGTAAACAAAATCAACTTGTTTTGGTAAGCAAAAAAAGTCCCCCACGTGAAGATTGAGACAATGAAACTTTTCCCACGTGAAAATGGAGACAATAAAACTTCCCATCCACAGGGATGAAAATAACGATTTAGAAGGTTGAGTTTGAGTAATAACGGTCGTATTAGACGGTTATAACTGCTCAAACACCTTTATATTTATCTTTTCATATTTTTTTTAAGGAAATTTTTTAATACATTAACTGAATACCTAATCAAACCTTTTCTATGGAAGTGTACGAATAATGCACTGCATGTTGAGCAAATATTAAGTTGTTACATTAATACCATAGATAGATAACATGTGCAATTTCAATAATAATAATAATAACCCTGAATCATTGCATCATCATATTCATTGAAATGTTGGTTTGCAAAATCTATTTGGATGTTGCCACCTTTCAGTGGTGGGGTTTTAACCAACGTTGCCAATATAACTTTTCCAAGATCATTATGAATTGTGGCTTGCAGGTAATGAAAAGTAATCTGAAATAAACCAAATGCGGGTTTATCTAGAAAGAAAGGTGCGTTAGAATTTTTTAGGAAAAAAAAATGTTCCTCTATTTTAGAGATATCTGAATTTCTGGTGCATGCTGATAAAATTAATCAGACAGTTAGATGTATCAGACATATCTCAGGACTGAACATTCCTTGGGATAAACCTGAGATTAATTGTCTCACTACACCAAAACCAGTATTTTCTCACAGTGTAATCAGTCACAGTTTATTTTTCAGTCACTGATACACCTGTGATAAGTCCTGCAACAATTATAACTGTTGTTAAATTTTGTATACGTAATAATGAATATGAATATTTAACTTTTTTACTAGTAACAATAATATTTGTTGCCAATTATACGGACAATCACAATTATAATTTAAAAGGACAATTCCACCCAAAAATTTCACCACACCTAAAACAACCCCAAATTAGTAACACTTAGGATTTTGCTTGTCACTACTTTCGCAACATTTATACAAAATAACAATTTTATTTAATTTCTAAAAATCAATATTGATTTTTTTCCCCTTAATATTAGAAAATAGGATCAAGACCAAGTCAACAAGTCATGACTTTCTAGGAAATTTGACTTGGACAAATACCAACCTTTTCTCTCGATTTTTTCGGCAAAACCATAACAACAATATATGCTTCTTCCGAAGACTGTGAAAATGACCAGACTAACCTTATCGGAATAAGTGCAATCAAAATTTCGAAGACTGTGAAAATGACCATATTACCCTTATTGGAAATAAGTCCAATAAATATTATGGAGACTGTGAAAATGACCGAACTAGCCTTAATAAATAAAGTAAATATTATAGACTGTAAAAATGACCATATTACCCTTATTGGAAAAAAATGCAATAAATATTATAGAGACTGTGAAAATGACCAAACCACCCTTATTGAAAATAAATAAAATAAATATTACTGTAAAAATGATCATATTACCCTTATTGGAAAAAAAATGCAATAAATATTATGGAGACTGTGAAAAATGACCAGACTACCGTTATCGAAAATTAGTAAAGTAATTCTTACAGACTGTGAAAATGACCATATTACCCTTATTGGAAAAAAAAAGTGGAATAAATATTATGGAGACAGTGAAAATGACCATACTACCCTTATCGGAAATAAGTAAAGTAATTCTTACAGACTGTGAAAATGACCATATTACCCTTACTCGAAAAGGGTAGTTCGGTCATTTTCGCAGTCTCCATAATATTTATTTCACTTATTTCCAATAAGAGTAATATGGTCATTTTCACAGTCTGTAATATTTAATTTACTTATTTCCGATAAGGGTAGTATGGTCATTTTCACAGTCTCTATAATATTTATTGCAATTATTTCCAGTAAGGGTAATATGGTCATTTTCACAGTCTGTAAGAATTACTTTACTTATTTTCGATAAGGATAATCTGGTCATTTTCATAGTCTCCATGATATTTATTACACTTTTTTTCAATAAGGGTAATATGGTCATTTTCACTGTCTCCTTAATATTTATTGCACTTTTTTCTAATAAGGAAAATATGGTTAATTTCACAGTCTGTAAGAATTACTTTACTTAATTCCAATAAGGGTAGTATGGTCATTTTCACAGTCTCCATAATATTTATGGCACTTATTTCTATAAAGTGTAATATGGTCATTTTCATAGAATGTAATATTTACTTTATTTATTTTCAATAAGGATAGTTTGCTCATTTTCACAGTCTGCATAATATTTATTGCACTAATTTCCAGTAAGGGTAATATGGTCTTTGAACCTGTAATGTTAAATTCTGATATATTTCGTCCTCAGTTCATCCGAACGAGAAACTCAAGTCTAACTTCCGTAATATTTAAACCTGTGATGTTCATCTTCAGATCATCCGAACGAGAAACTTAGGTCTAACTCTAGTAGTCTTTGAATCTGTGATGTTCAATTCTAATATATTTCGTCTCCAGTTCATCCGAACGAGAAACTCCGGTCTAACTTTAGTAATATTTGAACCTGTGATTTTCAATTTTGATATATTTCGTCCTCAGTTCATCCGAACGAGAAACTCAGGTCTAACTCTAGTAATCTTTGAACCTGTAATGTTCAATTATGATATATTTCATCTTCAGATCATCCGAACGAGAAACTAAGGTCTAACTCTAGTAGTCCTTGAACATGTGAGGCTCAAATCTGATATATTTCGTCTCCAGTTTATCCGAACGAGAAACTCAGGTCCAACTCTAGTAATCTTTGAACACGTGATGTTCAATTATGATATATTTCGTCTGTAGTTCATCCGAACGAGAAACCCAGGTCTAACTCTAGTAATCTGTGAACCTGTGATGTTCAATTTTGATATATTTCTTCTCCAGTTCATCCGAATGAGAAACTCAGGTCTCACTCTAGTAATCTTTGAACCTGTGATGTTCAACTATGATATATTTCATCCTCAGTTCACCAGGATGAAAAACTCAGGTCTAACTCTAGTAATCTTAATCTTTGAACCTGTGATGTTCAATTCTGATATATTTCGTCTCCAGTTCATCCGCATGAGAAACTCGAGTCTAACATTAGTAATCTTTGAACATGTGATGTTCAATTCTGATATATTTCGTCTTCAGTTCATCCGAATGAGAAAATCCTGTCTAACGCTAGTAATCTTTGAACCTGTGATGTTCAATTCTGATATATTTCGTCTTCAGTTCATTCGAATGAGAAACTCGGGTCTAACACTAGTAATCTTTGAACCCGTGATGTTCAATTTTGATATATTTCGTCTTCTGTTCATCCGAACGAGAAACTCCGGTCTAACTATGGTAATCTTTGAACCTGTGATGTTCAATTCTGATATATTTCATCTTCAGTTCATTCGAATGAGAAAATCCGGTCTAACACTAGTAATCTTTGAACCTGTGATGTTCAATTCTGATATATTTCGTCTTAAGTTCATCCGAATGAGAAACTCGGGTCTAACACTAGTAATCTTTGAACCCGTGATGTTCAATTCTGATATATTTCTTCTTTTTTTCATCCAAACGAGAAACTTCGGTCTAACTATGGTAATCTTTGAACCTATGATGTTCAATTCTGATATATTTGGTCTCCAGTTCACCCGAACGAGAAACTCAGGTTTAACTCTGGTAATTTTTGAACCTGTGATGTTCAATTCTAATATATTTGGTCTTCAGTTCATCCGAAAGAGAAAATCGGGTCTAACACTGGTAATCTTTGAACCTGTGATGTTCAATTATGATATATTTCATCTTATGTTCATCCGAACGAGAAATTCCGGTCTAACTCTAGTAATTTTTGAGTTTGTGATATTCAATTCTGATATATTTCGTCTCCAGTTCATCCGAACGAGATATTCCGGTCTAACTCTAGTAATTTTTTAGCCTGTGATATTCAATTCTGATATATTTCGTCTCCAGTTCACCCGAACGAGAAACTAAGGTCTAACTATGGTAGTCTTTGAACCTGTGATGTTCAATTCTGATATATTTCGTCTGCAGTTCATCCGAACGAGAAACTCATGTCTAACTCTGGTAATTTTTGAACCTGTGATGTTCAATTCTAATATATTTGGTCTTCAGTTCATCCGAAAGAGAAAATCGGGTCTAACACTGGTAATCTTTGAACCTGTGATGTTCAATTATGATATATTTCATCTTATGTTCATCCGAACGAGAAATTCCGGTCTAACTCTAGTAATTTTTGAGCTTGTGATATTCAATTCTGATATATTTTGTCTACAGTTCATCCGAACGAGAAATTCCGGTCTAACTCTAGTAATTTTTGAGCCTGTGATATTCAATTCTGATATATTTCGTCTCCAGTTTATCTAAACAAGAAAATCAAGTCTAACTCTAGTAATCTTTGAACCTGTGATGTTTAATTCTGATATATTTCATCTCCAGTTCATCATAATGACAAACTCAGGTCTAACTGTAGTAATCTTAGAACCTCGGAGGTTCAAATCTGATAAATTTCATCTCCAGTTCATCATAATGAAAAACTTAGGTTTAACTCTAGTAATCTTCGAACCTTGGATGTTCGAATCTGATAAATTTCATCTCCAGATCATCTGAATGACAAAATTAGGTCTAACTCTAGTAATCTTCGAACCTCGGATGTTAGAATATGATAAATTTCATCTTCAGTTCATCCGAATGACAAACTCAGGTCTAAGTCTAGTAATGTTGAAACCTTGGATGTACAGTTATGATAAATATCATCTCCAATTAATCATAACAAGACTCGGGTCTAACTCTAGTAATCTTCGAACCTCGGATGTTAGAATATGATAAATTTCATCTTCGGTTCATCCGAATGACAATCTCAGGTCTAAGTCTAGTAATCTTCAAACCTTGGATGTTCAAATCTGATAAATTTCATCTCCAGTTCATCATAATGACTGTAGGACCAGAATATCGCCACAATTATGTTCACGAGAGATTAATGACACTTCTGCGAGCGTCACTGAAAACTCTTCAACCACATTTCACGAGCGTCACAAAATAATTCAAAGAATGACGAAGTTGACGACTGAAGAAACATGAGAAGAACGTGTGTGTTTCACGGTGGTTACAAAGTTCACGAGAGGTTCGCAAGATAGATCTGAAATTATAGGACAACTTAGTTGTCACCCATTATGTAATTTCCTATAAATAGAGATCTAATAGATTGAGAAAGAGAGGATGATGTATTTTTTAGAGTTGAGAGAGTCTTGAGGAGAGAGAAAAAGTTTTAGGAGAGAGAGATATTTTTCAGAGAGACTTTTAGAGAGAGAAAATGTATTTTTCTTTATCATCTTCTTCCCCAAACTAGATTTAGGACTCCATTAATGGAGATTATCAAATGTAAACTTTAACCATCATAGTAGAGAATCATGGATGTAGATCAAATTGATCGAACCATGTAAAAATTCGTGTGTTTATTTACAATTTTTAGAATTTTAAATATCAAATTGGTTTAGATTAAAAGATTATTATCAAGATATCACAAGGGGTGTGTTGTGGGAATTCCTGCAACTACATTTTGGCGCCGACTAAGGGGACCTGCTTGTTGGATTGAAGAAGATCAAGAGAAATTAACAATTGTTAATGATGAATTCGATTGGATTTATGAGATCCATGGGAAAATATGGAAATTTTGGTAAAAGAATGATGAAGAACAACCAATACAATTTAAGAGAACTGTTTACAGAGAAAGAGAAGCAGAAATGTTGGGAAGCATGAGCAGATATGAAGAAAACTTTAAATAAAATGAAACGACTTCAATTATCTGCTCAAACAGGATAAATTCCTTCTTATCTTTTTAATTATGTGTTAATAATCTAGATCTGGAAGATTTTGAGTTTTAAACGATCAAACTTTGTTTTCACAGAAATTTACAACCGTAAATTTTGATTTTAATCGAAATTTTGATCGTTATCTATTTCAAATTAGATTTGCGAAGTAAAAATTTACGATTATTCTTTTAATTTTCTGAGTAGCAATGATGTCTTTAAAATTAAATAGATTACTAATTAAATTAATTGGTTGTTTGCAGCGAAGGAAAAGAGAAAATGTATGGGATTTCCTTATTTAAGTCTCGCAAAATATATAGACATAGAGAAATTAATCCTGCTTCAAAAATTAAAGGAGGGCAATAGCGGCAGCAGAAAGGAAATTATGGTGGGACTTGTAAAAACCATATGGAATAGAACCAATGTAAAATTTGGCGATGATCAACAAAAATCTGCGAGGACAACATAAATTCAAAAGAAAAAGTTAACTTTATCAAACGTTGCACCAAAGACAAATTATTACTTATGTTGTTGAGATCATGAGCCATCAGCAAGGAAGACTGCTGCGAGGTGCTCGCTATTATTTCGGTAAACAACAAAAAGGAAAAACAAAAAGGAGTACACGGATGTTTACAAACAAAAAGAAGAATGATAAAATGGGTGTACTTTCACTTTATTATTAATCTGGCAGAGTAATGTAGCTGGAGTACAAATATAGAATATTCCAATAAGACAAAATGTAGAACAACAGCGGGAGGTGCAGAAAGTACAACAACAAGAAAAGGGACATGAATGCTGTCGTAATCATTGCTAGGTGGAAGAATCCCACAAGCAACACAAACAACGGCAACATCAAGTTAATAGATGGAAGAATACCAGCGTAGTTCAAACATCATAGTAAGACAAATATTAGGAAAAAAGTTGATAGGTGGAAGAATGACATAAATCAGCTACAAGTAACATTACATGCAGTGAAAAGAAGTAACAGGATGGAAGAGAGTTTTTATTAAAGCAAAATTCACTTAATAATTTAGTTTGGGCTGACGAAGTATCAGGTGCATGACGAAACTAGACATCAACGGACACAAGCAAAAGGATAGGACAACATGATAATTTCGCAGTATAGAATTCAAAAGCAACACATCGAGAATGTAATTAAGTACAGAGGGAAAAGTGGAATATTTTTCATAAGTATATACTACAAATATTTAAAAAAAAAAATATACTACAAATATTTTCAGCACAAGTATTTTCTTCGAAAGTATTTACTTCGCCAACATTTTCCTGAGAATTGCATCAACAAAGAAGCTGCGAGCAACACAAGAAGATGGCACAATAGATAAAGGAAGAAGACTAATGATTTATTCACCACGTACTGCACCAACAATCACGAAGAAGTCAAATGAAATTACACCAACAAATAATTATATAGGACAAAATCTCTTCCCTTTTCTAATTTGATTTAAAAAAAAAAAAAAAAAAAAAGATTTACAGATGTTGCTTTCAAAATTCATTTTATAAATTTTCGAACTTAATAGACTACTCACTAAATTAAATGGATGAATCTCGCAGAAATTCACTAGCGAAACTCAAAATATATTACAGACAATGAGAAGGATATAAACAGCTATTGGATATTTTAAATGCCATTATTGGAGAATAATTAGCATCTACGAAGGGCACTAGCGATTATCACCACAATTGTGAAGAGATAGAGTGTAAAAGCTTTTGGATTGCCACGAGTAGCAACGCCAAAGAGTGAAGAAGGACAAAGAAGGCAACCAGCGATTTTCATCGCCAACACATGGTCAAAGGGGTTAATTTTTGTTTTGATACTATTCTTTGCTGACGAGAAGCATATTCAAGGAATTACATTTGGCGAGGAGCATTTGACGAGGAGAATTTGTTGTCTGACAAAGATTAATCAATTATTGTAAAGAAAAATAGGGTGAAGAAAAATGTAGTTTACTAATGGTCCAATTGTTTCACGACAATTTCGAGATCATATTCTTTACGTACTTTCAAAAAGTAGGACAAAATAGGACAAAATCTTATGAGACTCGCAAAAAGATGGAATGCTTATGAGACCAAGCTTGCAAGGAGCATTTCGCCACATTATAGGATCATCTTGTTGGTTAAATGAATTTCACAGTACACGTATAGTTTGGCATCAGAGGAAAATTATCATTGCAAGAAGTACAATGAAACTAAGCTGTACACGTATCATTGCAAGTAGTGCAGTACACAGTACGCGTGAAACTAAGCTGTACACGTAGCCATACGTGTTAAAGCAACTTTGTCAGCAGACCAGACAAAAATACAAAGAAAACAAGAAAAGAAGAAAAGTAGAACCAAATTGACGAGAGCATTGTAAATATTTAGGAAGGAGGGGAGTGGAAATATTGACGAGCAGAAATTGGTACATCTACTTTTCACGAGAGGATTATTTCATTATTTCGCCAAATTGGTCAGAGGCAGGAATTTGGTATTTCATTACTTCGTCAGATATTTGATTATTTCGCAAGTTAATTTCTCAAGAGAAGGGTTAGAACAATTGGTACGGTGCAAGAGGCAGATCAAAAGTTTATTTCTAATTTCTTCTAATTTCTCAAGCACCTCAAATACTTCGCGAGAACTGGCAGCAACAGCAAATCGCCAAAAAGCTAAGTACCACTTCCTTGAATATTTTACTTACAGAAAATGAAATTTTTTGATTTATATTATCGCCAGATTTCAAAGAACATTTCTAAGATTTATAATATTTCAAAAAAATTCAAAAAAACTTTTGATTCAATTTACCAAAAGCGGTATAATCGCAAGATTTCTAAAATTTCTAAGATTTCAAAACATTTCAAAGAATTTTGATTTGATTAACCAGAGCAATATATTCGCAAAAATTTAAAGATTTCAAAACAAATTTCTAAGATTTTTTATTTGACTTACCAAAAAGCGATACAATCTCAAGATTTCAAAAAAATTCAAAAAATTATAAAAAATGAGATCATCGCAAAAAATTTCAAAATTTTCTAAGGTTACAGAGAACGAAATTATCGCCAAAATTTCTAAGATTTCAATTTCTAAGATTTCAAATTTCCAAAATATGTGATACAATCGCAAGATTTCAAAGATTTCTCTAGAATATTTCTTTTACAGAAAGAGATTTTTGGTTTAACAAATGTGATAAAATCGCAAGATTTCAAAGAATATTTCTAAGATTTCAAAAGATTTTAAAGAATATTTCAACTCACAGAAATGAGCAAAACAAATTTTTATCGAGTTGTGAGTGTAATCGCGAGATTATTCAATATTATATAAAGAATTGACAGAAATGAAATAATGAAGAAACGCGAAAATATCGCGAGAAACGCGAATATAATTTCGCAGAGATTTAAAGAATGGGACAAACTTTTATGGCGTGCACCCTAGTTCGCGAATACAATTTCGTAAGAGGCAAATGTAAGACCTACAAGTACGTCATAAGGGGGGTATCTCTTTATATGATTCAGGGATAAGGTTATACCGCTCTTGAACTGAGTCATACAGATGTAGGGGTTAAAGAAAACCTATCTGGGAGAGGGATCTTGGATTTCCAGCTTTATAAGGTTATACCCTGGTTGGACGACTGAGAATCTCTTCCAAGAAGTGCAGAGTATGACCAAGGCGCCGAGGTACACGGTTTAGCCAAGGGTGCCCAGGACGGACGAACCTACCCTGGCCATCTTTGGTAATTCTTGGCTACAATGCACTTGGCCTGAAGAAAACCCCACTTAGGGTGTAGTCTTGTAACTATAAGCCATATAGGCATAAAGGATGAGAGGCTGCGAAAATAACTGGTTGTTGGTAAATCTGGATGGGAGGAGCTAGTCTTGTATGGCCGATGTGCCCTCCTTGAAGGTGCAACCAGGGGGAAGATAAGGGCGGCACCCTCCATTAGGGAGCTGATAAGTGTCTTAAGACGGCAATGTCATGGGGCTCTAAGATCGCAAGATCATTTAGGCCTGTCATATTGTCGCGTAAATTATACAGAGGCAAAAAGCCAAAAGATAAAAAGTTAAGATGAGATCAATGGGTTTTTACATGAAAGTGTAAAGACGTCCTGCGATTTCATCGCAAGACGGCAATGTCATGAGACTTTGATCTCGCGAGAGAGCTTAGACTTGTCATATTGTCGCATAACATGCCAAAAAGCCTCAAGAGAAATGATAAGGCAAGATCAATGGGTCAATACATGCAAATGTAAAGACGTCCTGCGATTTTGTCGCAAAAAAAAAAAATTTGGCAAAATAAGACCTTTAACTAGGAAGGCAAAATAAGACCAATAGAATAATCTCAAACATTAATTATTTTCTTGTAAGAATGCAGGAAAGATTTGCTCATCGCAAGAGAGAAAGCAAGTACTATTTAGAATCTCTCAGAAATACTATTCAGAGTTTCTCAGAAGTATTATTCAGAATCTATCAAGAGGAATGTCTACAATCTCGTAGCATTATTCACAATCTCGCCACTATTCATCGCATTATTTCAGAATCTCGCAGAAACATTCAGAAATTCGCAGAAAAAATCAGCAACTCGCAGAAATTCGCAGAAACATTCATAGATTTTCAAATTAATTCAGCATATTGCAGACTATTTCAGAATTTCGCAGGGGAAATGATTATTTCGCAGAATATGATCATTTTATCAAATAAGGCAGAGGCAATTCGTTCATTTAGCATTTTCTCAGGGATTCTTCCTTCATATATAAAGAACAGAGGCAACTGTGGATTACCAAGAAAATATTTTATGTTCTTTATCTTCTCGCAAGAATCATTTCCAAAATGGACTAGGATTTTCACCAAAAATCCAGTAATAATTTCACGAGAACAGAGGCAATACTTATAACTTTCATTCAAAAATGGATACTTCTTATATTTAGAGGATTGAGTACTTCTTATACTTCTTCAAGAATACTTCATACTTCACGTACTTCAAGGGATGATGCTTCTTATTTACTTCTCAAAACTTCAGAATTTCGCAAAAGAATAGAGGCAAGTATATACTTTTCAAGACCAGTATTCTTTCGCTCGTTCCTTCATCAACAAAAATCAAAGACTACTGCAACAACAACATATTTTTTCTTAAATATTACTTTCCAAGCAATATTCAAGAAAAAAGAGGCAAGATGTAGGACCAGAATATCGCCACAATTATGTTCACGAGAGATTAATGACACTTCTGTGAGCGTCACTGAAAACTCTTCAACAACATTTCACGAGCGTCACAAAATAATTCAAAGAATGACGAAGTTGAAGACTGAAGAAACATGAGAAGAACGTGTGTGTTTCACGGTGGTTACAAAGTTCACGAGAGGTTCGCAAGATAGATCCGAAATTATAGGACAACTTAGTTGTCACCCATTATGTAATTTCCTATAAATAGAGATCTAATAGATTGAGAAAGAGAGGATGATGTATTTTTTAGAGTTGAGAGAGTCTTGAGGAGAGAGAAAGTTTTAGGAGAGAGAGATATTTTTCAGATAGACTTTTAGAGAGAGAAAATATATTTTTCTTTATCATCTTTTTCCCCAAACTAGATTTAGGACTCCATTTATGAAGATTATCAAATGTAAACTTTAACCATCATAGTAGAGAATCATGGATGTAGATCAAATTGATCAAACCATGTAAAAATTCGTGTGTTTATTTACAATTTTTAGAATTTTAAATATCAAATTGGTTTAGATTAAAAGATTATTATCAAGATATCACAAGGGGTGTGTTGTGGGAATTCCTGCAACTACAATGACAAACTCAAGTCTAACTCTGGTAATCTTTGAAATTCGGATGTTCAGATCTAATAAATTTCATCTCCGATTAATCCGAATGACAAAATCAGGTCTAACTCGGTTGGATGGTTTGTGATTTTCTCTAGAAACACATGCTTCTCAAAAGAACACACATGCTTCTAACACACTCCCTTTAATCCGTATGAGAACCTAAAAAAAAAGGCTAGTCGTCCGTGTTTTTTTATGGACAAATCCCAACCATTAGACCTTTCCTTTTTGATGGACAAAGCTCAACCACATGAATTAGCCTTATTCCTTTCCCAACTCTTACCAATTTTGCTAAAATCATCTCGTCTCTCTCTAACTTAGAGAAAAATACTCTATCTTCTTCGCTCAAATCCTCTCGTCTTTAACGAAGAAGAAGAAACCCTAACTTTCTCTGAAGCAAATTTCTCAGTGACTACATATCTATAACTCTGATTTTTGAAAGATGTAAGTATCGCTTGTTTTTCATCTCGTCACTCTAAAAGATGAAAGTTATCGCTTGCTTTTATTTTGCCGTTTATCACTCAGTTTCACTGAATAGATTCCGATTTATATGTTTGGGTTTAATTTTATTGTTTTTTACAGCCGATGCTCTAATTCTTGGGTCTATTTCTTTTTCTTTTTAATATGTTGTGTCAGATTTAGGATTCTTCATTTGTAGAAATAAAAAATCCAATTGACTGGATGAACAAATAGGAGAAGTGGGTTTGTTTTAAAAATCGAATTCCAGTTGACCCTTGTTTGTTTTTTTAATGGTAGTTTATAGGGTGATAATTATTCAGCCCTAGATTCTTTGCATTCAGCTGGATAGAAAAGACCGACGGTTTGGGTGTTATTTGGACTTCAAATACGTAGATTTGGGTGTTATTTGATTGGTTTTAATTGAATTTTCAGTATGGGTTTTCAGTTTTCCTCCTCTTTTAAGTTATGGGATTTCTTGAATGGAAAAAAGTTGTGTCTGATTGGGGTTTTCCTGCAATTTTATTTGTATGTTGTTGTTGTGGTGATGCTTCTTGTTCGGTTGGTTATGGGTGTATGGTTATGACTACTGGTGGTAAATGTTCTGTGGTCTGTTTGATGATTGCTCTGTCTTTTGCTCAATTAGTCAGTTTTTCAAAAAATATTTCTCATTGCATCAATTTGTGTTGCTAGACTTTGATCGCCTGCTGACTTATTGGATCAGTCTTCTATGCAGCAAGAACCACCTGTGAGCGACGATTTGTTGCTTGCATCATTGGATGTAAGGTCTGAATATCTTATTTTTTGTTTTGTGTTTGGTTTGGTGCTTGCGAGGTATATCCTAACATGAATCTGTTGTTTTGCGTTTGGTTGGTTTGGTGCTTGCGAGGTATCCCCTAACATGCATCTGTTTTGGATGTTGCAGCATATGGAAGAGGTAGTGAAGTGAGATCTTGGACTAAGTTCAGAGCTAAAGGCTAGAACATAAGGGTTTGTGGATATAGACCAAGTAGGAAGGACATAAGGAGGCAACTATGCGCACCCGTTTAATATAGTTCTGTGGAAGGTATTTTGGAATACCCCATTATGATGTTTAATATTCTGAAATCTGACTTTGGAATTTGGGAAGGTTGAATAATAGTCGTGGTCGATGAAGTTAGTGATTTGCCATACTTGGGAAGGTTTTCTCATAGTCACATATTCTTTTTATATTATCGTTGTGCATCTTCTTCTTCTTTTTAAAGAGAATTAAACTATTAGTCTTATTATTAACTTCTTGCTTGACTTACATTTTTAACAGGACTTGCCTATTTATTGGCTTGCTCATCCACCAACACGTCTTAAAATACTCCAGAAAACGTTTAAGTTAATACAAATGCCGATGAAACCATTTGACCGACTTTACAACAGTTCACATTACAAGATTTACTTGACATTGGACCGTTCTAGAAAACTTACTGCCTATATAATTCTAGACTACTACGGTCTACTTCCTATTTATACTAATCTTTAGTTTCTGTTTCCTTTTGTCTCAGTGACGGCCTTGGGAAAACATCATAATATGAAGACTTGTAAGCACGGTAGTGACGCATGATCAGCATTGCCAAGTGTTGTTTGTGCATCTCCTACATCTGTTGTTATGCATGTGCTCTTCTTGGTTTCATAAATAGGTATGTCCACTTGTTTTATCCTCACACCCATGATAACCTTGTAGGTTACAATAAATTTCTTGGATTAACTAGAGGAACTTACCAAAAAGTTTACATTTGTAGCCTGAATCCTGAACGGAAGAAATATCCACAAAGAAGTAATCGGGTGTAAGCTTTGGTGTTTGGGGTCATCGGGTACTGTGGTATAAGCTTTTCTTCCAAAAAAAAGAATTTGATCTTTTTTTTTTGATCTTTGAACTTTTACACTATGGTCCAGGAATACCGACGTTTGGTATATTGTTATCAATATTGATATTTCACGGCTAAAAGTGTATCTAGTATCACAAGAAGAATGACATCTTGTGTTTCAACCTTGTTCTCTTGGCCATGGTGACTTTCTTAGTGCAATCTGATTTGCAGTAATTAAATGTAAGACTTCTTTATGAGCCTGATCTTTGTATGCTTAAATAATGGCAAGATGGTAGCGGATTAACCAAGTTCGGAAATGTTTTAGTTGCCTGGAATTAATGTGGTTGTGTGTACCAAGATAATTTTAGGTGGCTACTGCTCATGGGTGCCATTCATTTTCTTAACTTATTTTCCAAAGGTACACCATGCGAAAACTTGTGAACTTCTCATGGTTATAAACAATAACATTTGCCAACGCCACTTGTATTGGTAGTATTAGATTTTACAATATGAGTTGAGATTTTGATTGAGCTATAAGACTTTCAATTTCTAAATTTGGACTATTTTCGATTACATTTATGGATTTAGAATTGATGGATTTGTGAAATGCATGTTTGGTAGAATGTCAATGAACATTTATAATTACTACGCGGACAGCCTTTTTGGAGGCTAGTTTCGACGCGTATAGATGGGGTTTTTGCTAATAGTTTCTTCTCGAGAAATGTCTATTATAGTGTCCTCTACTGTTTGTAAACCGGGATGATCAGCTTCACCATCCACTCACATTTCAAAGTATTCAATATCACCTTCACCATCCGGGCACAGTTCACCCTCTCACCTTCACCAGCCGGGTGCAGTTCAACGTATTCGATATCACATTCACTAATCAGGCATGACTCTGTGAATTCTCCCTCGCCTTAACCATCCAAGAATGATTCTGGGAATTCGACCTCGCCAACACCAGCCAAGGGATGACTCAAGGTATTCACGATGGCCTTCACCGATCAAGCATGGCTCGATCCGTTCACAACCGTCTTCACCAGTCGGGTATTATTCAAACTCAAATTTACTCTAAACTTTAACACGCACCATTTTGATCTCTCTTTTTTTATTTATGAATTAGTGAATCTGCATTCATTGAAGCTAGCTGATTTTTAATTTTTGTATCCGTCATAGGTTAATGTTCAAGCACCGAAAATGAAAAATTGGTTTCTTGGGAGCATGCAATGAAGATATTTCTTTGCTGGGAGACGATAATAAGATGATCACTGATGTGGCCGCCCTGAACTCCGATCAGATTCCAGTCACCAATTATTTTATATTTAAATGTAACTAAAATTATCACGAAAATAACTGGATCAATTTTTGAAAACTGTGACTAAATAAAGACACATGGCATCTTAGTAATTGTTGCAAACACGAGTAACACTTTTAACCGTTTCAGTAATTGTGGCTACTGAGACACGTGGCATACAAAGATTTGTTACAAGCAATAGGTAACACTTATAGGTGTTACTGTAACAGTCACAAAAAAGGACACGTGTCCTCTACTGAATCGTTGCAAAATTCACTCACACCTATAACTGTTGGAATTATTGTGACAAATTAGACACGTGTCGCCACCTTAAAATTGGGTCAATTGTTGATATTTAATTGTGTAACGGTTATTAAGTGTGACTGTAACCAATTTTTGTCACAGTAAAAACTGTTACAAAAAACGATAACAATTTAAATCACAGTGTTTCTGTAACGGCGTATATGTGTTACAAATTTAAAAAGTAACAGAAATACCATGTGATAAAAAATTGGATTTGGTGTAGTGTCTCTTGGATTTATCCAACTTTAAACTCTGGTTTTGGGTTAATACTTAGAAATGATATAGGAGATGAAAAAGCAGCGAAGCCAGGAATATTCAAAACTGCAAGTCCAGAAAAAGCGGAACTTTTATCTCTTTTATATGGAGTTAGATAGGATAGACAAGAAGGAATAGAGAAATTCTGGATGAAAGGTGATTGAAAAAGAGTTGTTAGGTTTATAAATGACAACGAATCCTTGATATCCTGGCAAAATCAAGGGTTAGTGAAGGAAGTAGTGTGGATTTTGATGGAATGTAATAACTTTTTGGGGTTTAATTTCATGCATCGAACAGGAAATCAAGTGGCAGATAGATTGGCTATAACGGCAAGAAAAAAAATTTGGTTCTTGAAAAGAAGACATTTTTTGTGTCAGCTAATCTTAGTGGATAAAGGTGAGAAGTAATAGCAATTATGTTTCTAGGTTAGATAACATGAACCTAGGTATATTGTGTGATGCTCATAATAAGGTAACTGCTCCCTTATGATTGCTTGACAACATTCCTTTCCTTTGTGTTCTTTTTCTGTTTTTTTTTTCCTTCTCTGGATCAACTGTTCATTTGGTTGGTTGGCAATACATCACTTCTTTAAAAAATGATTAATCATGATGTTGTAAGATAAAAAATACTCGAGTAGCGTGAGCATGTTTTTTTTTAAAAGGTTGAATATATTTTGGATGAAATAGGCAAACTATGATGGAATATTTTGTGTTGAGAGTATATCAACTGACAAATTTTGGACCAAAACTATATGTACCAGACTATAGAGGGGGTTTAACTTGAAATTCTCCGGCCACAAAATTCATTGGGTGGAGGAACATTGACACTGATTAGTTATAGCTTGTCGAATTTTGCAAATTAACTTTCCAAAATTCATACCATAAAAATGAGATTTGTTAGTCCTATCTAATTTTTGTTGATATAAGTTCAAGTTTTTAGGATCGTTGTCTGAGGATTGAGGTCAAACATTGGTTGGGAGTCTTAGGACGAGTACCCCAAGGAAAAAAAAATTTAACAAACAAAATCCACCCAATGATCCAAACATGTACATCCCAATAAACAAAAAATATCTGGAAATTTTGTGGATTTTCTTTCTAAAACTTTGTAGGTTTTCTTTCTAAAACAAAGGCAAAGCAGCACATTATTTTAAACCAAACAAAGTATGACACATTGAGTTGGTGAGACTTGAGCACCATAATATAAAATCCTATTCAGAATGCAAAGTAAATGTCTCTCAATTTAATCTAAAATCCTACTTAGATTGGTGTAAGAAAAGTAAATAAAAAGAAGAAAAAAAACTCAAATTTCGCTGCATGTACCTAAGGAAGTAACAAAGAACAAGATAATCAAAACAATTTCAACTGACAAAATAAATGAGCTTGTAAAAATTTAAACACAAAACCAGTCTTTAATTGTTCGGTTATGCTTTTTTCCCATGCTTATCTTTTCTAGTTAAAATTCTTACTCAGTTGTAAACCCCTTCCATCAGTTTAGAAATATAACAACACATTTGACATGGTATTTAATTATCAATTTCCACCAACACCTCACTCCTCATTCAAAGCAACAAAATTAAGCTAAGGTAGATAAATCGAGCTTTGTTTTCACCAAAAAAAATTTTTCCTTAAGATTTTCTTTGGTTACTAAGCACATTAATTGCAATCTTCGTTTATATAAAAGTGAATTTTTTTGAGGTAAATATGATGTTCATTTACTCATTCTCAATTTTGGTTCTTTTCTTTGACATAAAGGAACTATGAAATTGGGGACAAATATTGATGACATCTTTCTTTTTATTTACTACAAATAAATTAATTTTTAGGGGACAAAATTATTAAAATTGTACTTCTGTTTCTCTTTGTAGTTGTCATGGTCTTTGTAGTTTGTTTATACTCTTTTTTAGTTTGTTTTTCTCTTGCTCCATTTTCTTGTGATGGATGTTGTGTCGTCCCTTAATCGTAAATTTGCAACTTCTACTTATTTAGTAGTTGTCTTCTGCATTTTCTCAACAAATTTAGCGATATAAAAAAACACCGAAGATAATATTTTTAACCGTGAAGTTAGAACATTTAAATATACTAATTCATATATGAAAAGGGTCAAAGATGATATCCCTAATCCTAATCCAGCGCCTGATGAATGATTCGTTTACAGATGATACAAAAGTGAATTTGATATCTTTACGGGGTTTTAAAATGGAACATGATTGAGAGAATGTTCCATGTTGACCGTGAAAGTTATGGCCTTGAAAGCTGAAAAAGGACTATAACAGAGTGGCTTGAGCCACAAGGTCACGAGGCGGTGGAGAAATATTGACAAACAATGCAATGGTTGATGATCGGTTAAGGCTCGTAAAAATTTGCAAATCAAGTTTCAAAATTTATACAAGCAATTTGGGATCTTTTCATCATACAACTGGCATTAGTTGAATCCTTTGTTTTGGTGTGTCTTTTCTTCCTTTTCATGTGATCTACAAACATGAGGTAGAAGTTTTTGGTTTAGGTTTTGTTCCTCGATTGAGATTCATTATTCCTTTTCATGTGATCTACAAACATGAGGTAGAAGGTCACGAGGCGGTGGAGAAATAGATATAACCATGAATATTATTCCTCGATTGAGATTCATTAAGTTGAACTCTCAAAATTGTATTTAGGTTTTGTTCATACATGTTGCTAAGAAAAAGATGGTGGTGTAATTTAGTACCCCACGTTTTCAAACTGAAAAAGAACGCTTAAGACTCAAATGGAATGGAGAAATTCCAAATGAGAATTTGGGTAAAGGCCAAAGATCCGCAGTTAGTAAGCAAAAGTAATGTGCTAGTGTTTCAACACTAGCTTGTGTTTTTTCCGGATCCTTCTATTGTTGCATAGTTTATGAGTTGGATTTGGCCACTATTAGTTTGAGTTTTTTTGTTTTTTTGTGCTGACGTTTGCCCTTACCTTGGACTCGCTTAGGCGCTCCTCTCATGTAATAT
Organism: Papaver bracteatum; assembly: GCA_023529315.1. Lineage (NCBI taxonomy): Eukaryota > Viridiplantae > Streptophyta > Magnoliopsida > Ranunculales > Papaveraceae > Papaver > Papaver bracteatum. The sequence goes on along the minus strand of JAJJWX010002781.1, from coordinate 176,906 downwards.
TTTTCTCATTTTAGTGAATTTTAACCTTTCTCTTCAAATAAAAAAGAGATCCCAGTGGTTAAATATTAAATAGATGAATTTAAAAAAAAAATGCTTCACCTATTTGCCACCCATACTTTTTCTGTTGTCCATCCTCATTAATTACCACCCTACTTATCCTATTTGCCACCCATGTATTTAATAATATATCCTAAATACTACATTTTGACTTTTTGTTTACACCAACAAAAACAAAAGAAAAAAAAAACGTAATACAAAAAAAAAACTAATTAATCTCTCAAGTGTCACCGGCCCCTTCTCTTCCACTGATCACCACCTTTATTCATATTCTTTTTTTTCACTAAGTTTTGATTTTGTACGTCCACTGTATAAAAATAAATAAATAAATATCCGTGTACGGCTCTTTCCTCCGCAGTTTGAGGTATTGGATGGAGAAGTGTGTTTATAGCTTCGGATGGGGAACTGTGAAGCAAGAGACGAAGATGGTTTATGTTTGGTAAGAAATACCATTAGGTCCTAGGAATAATATATTAGGATGAGTCTAGTCTATTTGACTGGGTCAAATGTCTGTTTGGTCCTATTTGGTAATATAAATTATAGTTTGGTCCTAAAAATTATAGTTTGGTCCTACGCTGATGTCATGGATGATGTAAATGTCACCATGTAGTGGCAGAAATACCCTTTTGGATAAGGACCATATATATAGTCAAAAGGTAAGAGAGATGAAATCATTTTTAGATTTACTTTATCTCTCCACATATTTTCAGATTTACTTTCTCTCTCTACTGTTTTCAGATCTGGTTTCTTCTCCCCATTTCTTTTTTTCTTTTTCTTTCTGAAACTGTTTTTTTTTTACCGACTGTAGGACCAGAATATTGCCACAACGATATTCTCGCGATGGAAACGACACTTCTGCGAGAAACCTAAACATTCCTACGAGTATTAACAACACTTTGACGAGAACGTCGCAAGATTCTTCAACGACATTTGGTGAGTGTCACAAAAGAGTGATATAACGGTCAACGACTGAAGATATGTGAGAAGAATAAATCTGCTTCACGATGGTTACAAAGTTGGCGATGGTGAAGACTAAAGTTATGGAGATGAGATCGTAGAGTAGATCCGAATTAAGGGGAAATATTAGTTGTCTTCTACTATGTATTTTCCTATATAAAGGGTTCGACTAAATCCAGAAAAGGATGATGTACTTTTGAGAGCTGAGAGAATTTTGAGGAGAGAGAAACTCCAGAAAGAAAGTTGTACTTCTGAGTTTTGATATTTCTTGTAAATCTTCCTGAAAGTGAATTAATAAAATTGTTGTTGTTCATTCTCGATTATGACTTAATTTTCATAGATTCTTGACAAGGGTGTAGTGTGGGAAATCCTGCAACTACATTTTGGCGCCCGAAACAGGGATTGAGCAAGTAAAAGAGGAGAAGTATTAAAGATTAGGAAGAAAATTGAGCAAGTCGGTGGAAATAATTGAAGAAAAAGATGATCAAAACCAAAGAGAATTGTAAGAAATTGAAGGATGATGTAATAACAAAAGAAGTGATTGATAGATTTCATGAAAATATCAAGGGAAGGATACACAAACGGGATTTTGAAGGAAGAAAGATTATGACGGTGGAGAAAATATCACCGTTAAAAGATTGGGAAAAGCAAAAAATCACATTTACAGCAGCAGAAGTGTTGGAGGAAAATTTGAGTCATACATCTCCTTTGGTGATTACAGTATCTACTATCCCAATAAGAAGAGAACAATCAGTAAAATCTGAAGAAGAAGGAGCTGAAGAAGCTAAAAATCTGAATAAAGGATATAATCAAATTCCCCTCGCAGAAGAAGATCAAGAGCATACAACATTTTTTGCTCCAAGAGGGTTATATTGCTATACAAAGATGCCTTTTGGCTTACGGAATGCTGGTGCAACATACCAAAGAATGGTGGAGAAAGTGTTCGCAAAATGGATACATAAAACATTGAAGTGTACGTGGATGACATGTTGATTAAAAGCAAAGAAGCTAAAAATCATGTACAGGATTTGAAAGAGATTTTCGATCAAATGCGACAATTCAACATCAAAGTAAACCCAGAAAAGTGTACTTTTGGAGTAGCTTCATGGAAATTTTTGGGTTATATTGTATCAAAGGAAGGAATACAAGTTGATCCAGAAAAGGTACAAGCAGTTCGCGATATGCCAACACCAGCGATAGTTAAAGATGTGCAAAAACTGAATGGACTTTTAGCCTCGCTGGGAAGGTTTATTTCGCGATCATCAGACAAGTGCAAACATTTTTTCGATATACTCAAGAAGGGAACAAAATTTAAATGGACAGATGAGTGTTAAAAGGCTTTTCAAGGAATTAAAGAACAACTGATGAACATATCTATTTTACAAAAGGCTGAACCAGGAGAAGAACTATTGATCTATCTTGCGACAACCACATACGCGCTAAGTGCCGTATTACTGCGAGTAGATACGGGGGTGGAAAATCCAATTTATTATATAAGCAAAACATTTAATTCAGCAGAGATAAATTATTCAAATATTGAGAAACTAATTTTATCATTGGTACACGCAACTTTTAAGCTTCGAATTTACTTCCAAGTGCATAAGGTCAAAGTGTTAACGAGAGTGCCAATTGAATCGGTGATGAAAAACTCAAAAAGATCAGGCAGAGTTGAGAGATGGAATGCGCAAGTAGGGCACTTTGATATTCAATATGAAATTCTATCCTCTCCAAAATCACAAGTTATCGCAGATTTCTTAGCTTAATTTCCTTTAGAAGATGACGAAGCTGTAGAAGAAATGATGGATATAGAAGAAGAACATGGAGACCCAAAAGAGCTATTAACAGAACCTGATAGATGGGAAATATTAGTGGATGGATCATCAAATGGAGAAGGAAATGGGATTGGAGTTTTTTTCATTTCACCAGAAGGAGAAAAAACAGCTTTTTCGTTTCGATTAGAATTTGCATCCACTAATAATGAGATATAATATGAAGATGTAATCCATGCATTAAAGTTTGCGATATAAATGAAGTTGGAAAATGCTAGAATCACCAACGATTCACAATTGGTTATTCGCCAGATAAAGGGAGAGTATACTACAAATGAACCATCTTTGAAGAAGTACAAAAAACTTGTTGAAGAATTGTCTGCGAGAATTCCAAAAATAAAATGGAGACACATATCAAGGAAAGATAATAGGCTTGCAGATGCTTTTGCTTTCATATCAAGTATGATGACGAACCCACTTGCGAGATGCATAAAAATTCAAACACTTTTACAACCGGCAATAAACAAAGAGGAAGAAGAGGTAGATGTAATGATGGTAGAACCTGGCGAGGAAGAAATAGGGAATAATGCTACAGATTGGCGAGCAGATATTCATGCTTATTTGGCGAGAGGGGAAATCCCCAGAAATCAATTAGAAGCACATAAATTAAAAAGCAGAGCAACCAATTATGAATTAAGAGATGGGGTATTATATCGTAGATCTTTTAGTGGACCATCGCTAAGATGTTTGACGAGAGAAGAAGGGCAAAAGGTGCTAAAAATGTTGCATAGTGGTGATGCTGGTAATCACAACGGGGGTAGATATTTAGCATATAAAACAAAGATGCAGGGTTATTATTGGCCATATATGCATGAGGATGCAAAGAAACTCTCAAGGCGTTGTGAAGATTGTCAGCGATTTGGGAAAAAGATACATGCACCAGGAGCACCATTATCATCTTCATCAAGCGTATGGCCATTTGGAAAATGGGGATTGGATATTTTGGGACCATTTGTGCCTAGTTCTGGACAAAGAAGATATTTAATTGTTTCTACAGATTATTTCACAAAGTGGGGAGAAGTAAAGGCAGTACAGCACATCCGCGATAAGGACATTTTTACGTTCATATTTGAAAATATAATTTACAGATTTGGGATCCCAGCACAGTTAGTGTCTGATAATGGAAATCAGTTTGAAAGGCAGAATATAGAATTGCTTCTTAATGCATTTAAGATAAAATATGGAAAATCAACTCCTTTATACCCACAAGCAAATGGTCAGGCTGAGGCAACTAATAAGACAATCGCAGACATCTTAAAAAAGAAGTTAGAAGGTCATCACAAATCCTGGTGAGAGAAAGTGCATAATGCAATATGGGAATATAATACAACTAGACGAGAAGCAACTGTAATGTCACCTTTTTGTTTAACATATGGAGTTGAAGCTGTCTTACCAACAGAAGTTGCTATCCCTACAACAAAAAGAGAGGCATGGGAGAAAAATCAAAGTGCTGGCATGATTTTACATAAGTTAGATGAACTAGAAGAAAAGAGAGAAAAAACTCTACAACATATGGAAAATTACCAGCGAAGATTAGCTCGCGAGAACAACAAACGAGTCAAGAAACGTCAATTCCAACCTGGTGATCTAGTTTTGCGAGAAATACCAAGATATCAACAAGAAAGTGGTGGAAATTTAACGAGAAAATGGGATGGACCATACATCATTAAAGAGATAATTGGAAATGGAGCATACAAATTAATGGATCTAGAGGGAAGAGTTGTTGGGAAAAGACTTGATAGACCATGAAATAGATTGTTTATGAAAAGGTATTATCAGTAGCAATTTCTGCGAGGTAATAAATACTAATGTAAGATGAAACAGTTAAAAAATTATTCTTTCTCTATCACAATTTATGCGAACATCATCGCAAGAAAAGCGAATCAAAATTTCGCAGAGACATAAGAATGGGACGAACCTTTATGGTGTGCACCCTAGTTCGCGAATAAAATTTCACAAGAGGCAAATGTAAGACCTAATAGTACGTCATAGGAGGGGGAATCTCTTGAAATGATTCAGGGGTAAGGTTATACCGCTTCTGGATCCTGAGTCATGCAGATGTTGGGGTTAAATAAAACCTATCCGGGAGAGATATCTTGGATTTCCAACTATATATGGTTATACCCTGGTTGGACGACCGAGAATCTCTTCTAAGAAGTGCAAAGTATGACCAAGGATCCGAGGTACACGGTTGAGCGAAGGGTGCCAAGGGCGTACGAAACTGCCTTGCCATTCTTGGTAAGTCTTGGCTATGATGCACTTGGCCTGAAGAAAACCCCACTTAGGGTGCAGTCTTGTAACTATAAGCCATATAGGCATAAAGGATAAGAGGCTGCGAAAATAGCTGGTTGTTGGTAAATCTGGATGGGAGGAGCTAGTCTTGTATGGCCGATGTGCCCTCCTTGAAGGGGCAACCAGGGGGAAGATAAGGGCGGAACCCTCCATTAGGGAGCTGATAAGTGTCTTAAGACGGCAATGTCATGGGGCTTTATGATCGCAAGAACATTTAGGCCTATCATATTATCGCGTGATGAAAATTATACAAAGGCAAAAAGCCTAAAGAGAAAATTTTAAGATGAGATCAATGGGTTTTTGCATGAAAGTGTAAAAACGTCCTGCGATTTCATCGCAAGACGGCAATGTCATGAGGCTTTGTTCTCGCGAGAGAATTTAGACTTGTCATATTGTTGCAGAGATATTGAAAAGATATTGATAAGGCAAGATCAATGGGTCAATAAATGTAAATGTAAAGACGTCCTGCGATTTTGTCGCAGAAAAATATTAAAGGTTGGAAAAATAAGACCTTTAACTAGGAAGGCATAATAAGACCAACAGATTAATATTGAACATTAATTATTCATTTGAGAATGCAGGAAATATCTATTCATCGCAGGAGGCAGATTACTTCAGATTTTTAATATCATCAACAAATTCATCAATAAAGGAATATGAGGAACATAATTCACCATCTCAAGAAAAATATTAAAGGGCAAGAAGAGGAATAAGCAAGTAAAATCTTAATATCTTCCTTGAGAAGGTTCAACACAGACAACAGGAAAAGTTAAAATTTATCCAAATTACATTCTTCGCGAAAAAAGAAGCAGGAAGAGAAAGCAAAAATGAAACTCAAACTTCAGCGGCAGGCTCATCAGTATTCTTCTCGCCAGATTTATTATTCTCGCCAGAAGATTTATCAGTATCGCCATCATTCTTTTCAGTATCGCCAGCATCCTTTTCTTCGGGAATTTCTTCTTCTCTAGGAGAGCCTTCATTTTATTCTGGGTTATCTTCTTCAGCTCCTTCTTCTCCTTCAGTAGGTGTATATTCTAAATCTTTATCCATAGGAATGGGAATTTCGTCATCCTCAACTTCTAGAGGAAGAACAGATTCAGGAGGGAGAGAATGGTAGATCAGAACCTTATTCAACAGAACTTCGACAGAAAGATGAACTTTGCGAAGAAAGCCTCCATCACGGTTTCTAATCTCCATATTCTTGAAGTACTCAAGATAATCAAGCCTTCTTTCTGCCTTATCGCGAACGTCCAAACAATCGGAAATGAGAGTCTTGTTTTCTTTGCGAACCTTATCTAATTTTTCAGTAAGAGTAGTAATAGTAGCGAGATGGCTTCTTTCAGATTCTGTAAATACCAAAAATGACAAGGAAATATTCAAATGAAGATCTCACGAGAATAAAAACATAGGAATTTATCAGAAAAATCAACAATTGAGGCAGTCAACTGACTACCTTCTTTTTGAGAGGTTAAATTTTGGATTAGTGCAAAGAAACAATTCTCCCACTGATTCATAGCATCGTCAAATTTATCGCCAACCATACCCTTCAGACGAGATTTCATGTTTTCTTCTTTGGTGCGAAGATAAAGGTTTTCTTTTGCTAGTAAAGAATGAGATTTCTCTAATTGGGAATACTGATCTTTAAGTTCATTAGCTTTTAAAATAAGAGTTAATCTACCCTTGATAAGTTTATCCTTCTCAGCAGCAGATGATTCAGTTACTTCCTTGAGTTCATCTTTAAGGGAGCGAAGAGATTTCTCTTGATTATCGCAAATTCTTTGAAGATTATCTAATTGTTGCGAGGAAGCCGCCATTAAACTTGAAAAATTATGTTTTTCTTGGGATAAAGTTTTATTCTCATCTGATAAAGATTCCATCGCCAAATCAGTCTTAAATAACAAATATGAAAGGCGAGCAACTTCGCTACACAATAAATTTTGGCTTTGTGACAATTGATTATTCTCATTAGTAAGATTATTTATGCGATCAATTGAGTAAGTATGAAGATTATCTAATCTACTATGTTGGTCCATCCAAGACTCTTTTTCAACGCGAGCTTCTTCAGCGATTGATTCTAATTCAAATATCTTCATTAATCGATTCTGATTTGAAGCTAAATAAATAAACCAAACATTTAAAGGGAATGGAGTGTAAAAAATAAGGAAGGCGAGAAATCATTAGAATGGAGAAACAAAAGGATAGAGGCAGAAAAACTATACCTTTTAGCTCGTCATTATGTCTGCGAAGGTTATCGCACTCAAGCGAAGAATTGCGAAACATATGATTCAGAGTGTCACACTCAGAAGTTTTAACTTGAAGGCTTTTCCTTAGAGCTTCAACTTAATATTCCAAAGATACTCGCGAAGTAGAATTATCAGAGCCAAAATACTTGAGTAAAGTCTCGCAAGCTTCATATTGAAGAGAATCAGTGGAAGACTTTCTAGCGTTATCTAAAATATTAGATAAAATTTTAAAAGCAATGTCAACTCCATCAAAGGTTTCATTTGATGGAGGAAGAGATGCAGAGGATGAAGTAGTAATGATAGCAAGTTGGTGATTTGAATCATCTGCGATAGATGCATTATGAGGAGGAGGAGTTTTTGGGAAAGTGACGGTTGAGGGTAATATTGGACTAGAAGGAGTTTCAGCCACAACATTTGTAGGGATTTGATTTGTCAAATTTTCTGAAGGAAGGGGGTATTGATAGCGAGGTTCTAGCAGACAGAAGAAGGAGGATTAGATTGTAAGGGTGTGATAACTCAGGAATAAAGATATCATCTTCAAAAGTTTTATTGCGACTGGATTTTTTATGAGGTCTAGCGGTGTTCTCGTCATTCTGCAAATAATAATTTAGATAAGAAACAGAGGCAACAATATTGTTATTAAGATAAAATGTGTTTCTTACTACCTTATCATTCGAAGAATCCTTCTTCCTCCTCTTCTCAACAAGCTTTTTGAGGGAGTTAGGGTTTGGAGTTTCAGAATGGGCGATTGGGATGGTTCCTCTAAAGGAAAACATGACAAGAATTATAATGAATTAAATCAGGAAGATCGAAGAACAAAAGTGAAAAAGTAATTCAAATAGATAATATAATCGAAATACATACCTTGATGTTTCCATTAAAACAGTAGCAGGTGAATATGAAGATAAAGAAAAGTTGCATACGGAAAGTGAAATAAACAGATAAAGAAGATGAAGAAGTAAAAAGAGAAAATTATTTTCGTAACTCGGCTCCACCTTTTATAGACAAGAGCAGTAGGACCCATTAAGAGGACACGTGTTAAAGAAGAGCTACAACACGTGTAGGCGATTAAACTAAATAAACTGAGGTTTGTCGAGAAGAAAACTTGTAAAGAAAGAAGCTGCGAGCATCATGAAGAGTTGAAAGTTCTCATATCTTATCTTCTTCGCAGAAAAGACATGAGAAGAGGCAAGATGTAGGACCAGAATATCGCCACAACGATATTCTCGCGATGGAAACGACACTTCTGCGAGAAACCTAAACATTCCTATGAGTATTAACAACACTTTGACGAGAACGTCGTAAGATTCTTCAACGACATTTGGCGAGTGTCACAAAAGAGTGATATAATGGTCAACGACTGAAGATATGTGAGAAGAATAAATCTGTTTCACGATGGTTACAAAGTTGGCGATGGTGAAGACTAAAGTTATGGCGATGAGATCTTAGAGTAGATCCGAATTAAGGGGAAATCTTAGATGTCTTCCACTATGTATTTTCCTATATAAAGGGTTCGATTAAATCCAGAAAAGGATGATGTACTTTTGAGAGCTGAGAGAATTTTGAGGAGAGAGAAACTCCAGAAAGAAAGTTGTACTTCTGAGTTTTGATATTTCTTGTAAATATTCCTGAAAGTGAATTAATAAAATTGTTGTTGTTCATTCTCGATTATGACTTAATTTTCATAGATTCTTGACAAGGGTGTAGTGTGGGAAATCCTGCAACTACACCGACGAAGAAGATGATGCTTTATGATGAAAAAGAAGAAGAAGAAACTGATGACGACGATGTCCTGCTGCCGTTTTTGATGTTGTCGTTGAAGACGGTGATGAAGAAGAAGAAAACGATGGCGGCGATTTACTGCTGTCGTTTTTGATGTTGTCGTTGAAGACGGTGATGAAGAAGAAGAAGAAAACGATGGCGGCGATTTTCTGCTGCTGCTGTTTTTGATTTTTGTTGTTGATGATGAAGACGATGTTGTTTGTTTGATGATGAACGAGGTTGAATATAGTCCCTAAAAAAGATAACGACGATGAAGAAGAAGAAGAAAACGATAACGGCGATGTTCTTGCTTCTGTTTTTGATGTTGTTTGTTGAAGACGATGATGTTTGCTTGCTGCTGCCGTTGAAGACGTCGAAGAAGATGAAGATGATGCTGCTGATGTTTTTATATGGACTTCATTCCTGGAATGAAGTCTGTTTTTATATGGACTTCATTTATGGAATGAAGTCTGTTTTCTTTATGTTTTTATATGGACTTCATTTTCTGGAACGAAGTCTGTTTTCTTTATATTTTTATATGGACTTTATTTCTGGAATGAAGTATGTTTTTTTAGGCTTTTATATGGACTTCATTTCTGGAATGAAGTATGTTTTTTAGGTTTTTATACGGACTTCATTTCTGGAATGAAGTCTGTTTTTTAGGTTTTTATATGGACTTCATTTCTGGAATGAAGTCTGTTTTTTTAGGTTTTTATATGGACTTTCATTTCTGTTTTTTTAGGTTTTTATATGGACTTCATTTTCTGGAATGAACTGCTACAAGAAAATAAGTAAAAATTAACACACAAGGGTATTTTTGTCAGTTTAATATTTTTAAATAATTATGGACCAAACAGTAAAGGCGTTTGACCAAAGGACTAAATAGACATGGCCCCACTTAAAAATGGACCAAACGATATTTTTCCCTTATGTTTGTTGATAACAAAACCATTAATTTTAATTTCTTTTCTTTATATTACTTTCAGAGGAGCGGAGCCAGGGTTAGCCCCCCTAAATTCTAATAATCACATAAAAACCCTCTAATATTCATGTTATTTTCTGCATTTATCTCACCTTGTGCTTGGTATTTAGTCCACTCAATCCAACATAATTATAAAAAATGTTTTTAGCCCCCCTTAATCTTAATCTCTGGCTCCGCCACTTTTCAGATTGATTAGTTCCATTTAAAACAAAATTAATAAGATGGCGGTGGCCACTGACTAATTTCTCCTTCTTCTTCTTAAGGATTAATAAACTATATTAATCCTATGTTATATATTGTTTCAGCATTAAGAAGATGGCGGTGGCCACTGACTAATTTCTCCTTCTTCTTCTTAAGGAATAATCAACTATATAATCCTATGTTATATATCGTTTCAACATAATGGTATACAAATCAAACTGATTTTTAATTTAGGGTTAAGATATTTTTAATGAGTTTTTAATAAAATGGAGATCAATGGAGAAGAAATCAATTTGGTTATAATTAAATTGACTTTTGTAGGTGGTGAATAGGAAAAAATAGAATTGGAAAATAGAATTACTTTAGAATTCTAACGAGGGTGGTAACTAGGAAAAATTATTGAATGAGTATATGCAGAGGACCGAGAACTTATGAAACAAAAACTTGGCATCAGAGGAGGGGTCGGTCCTCTTATTCTCATAAGTAACAACATCAATCACCGAAAAGTTTGTATCATGTTTAAATAATCAACTTTGATGTTAGTTTCTACCTATGCAGATACGAAAGTAACGATGATGGCAAGGCTATATTTGGTATTTCTAATGAAATAAATTGCTTGTCAACATTTTGACCCCAGTCGGGCGTTGACCGGAAATTTTCAGATTTTTCTTCTTCCTCAAATCCATTCTTTCCCTCCCATTAATAGGACATTTTCTTTTTTTGGTTAATTTGCTTGACATATTTTTTTTTTCTTGGAAAATAGATTCAGAAGGGGCTAGCTTCTCATATTTGGGGTCTGAGTAGCAAAGTTTTGCAAAAGCAAATTACAATTGATTAAAGATAGATAAGAGCCACCATCTCCAGAGGATGGGACATAGGACTCTGCAATTAAAGTAAGTTTTGGCAGCCACATTTGCCTTAAAGAAGTACATGTAAAACGTCTAAAATAACAAAATAAATCCACATTAATGTCAATGTGTTCATAGCTTGTTGTTTGTTGCGGGTTTCTCCATTTTTGGTTAAGCTTCTTTATCAACTTTCTATCGTCGATCTCCAAGTTGCAAATTATGTTCCGTTGTTGATGATGCCACCTCATGGATGCAATCACTCCCCTAGTGTTGCTTTCTTCTAGAGAGCTCACTTCGCAATGGAAGGTCCTTTGACCCCTGCAGACTCCTTCTCCATCTGTAATTATAATGACTACAACCGCAATAGATAACCTGCGATACCACCAACTGAAACATAACATGGTTTGTGTTTGTTTTTCAATTTGGGTTTGTGATTGGGCTAATTGATTGTTATTTGGGTTTCTATTGAGTATGAGATTTGTTGGGAGGTTGTAACAGGCTTTGAGGTGAGTTTTTATGAGGGCGACGGTTGTTTCGGGAGTCTGTTGTTTATTTTGAAAGCATTTAAGACACCTAGCTTTCCAAATATACCACGACACTATTGCAAAAAACTGGTTTCCATTAACATTTTGGAACTGGGTCGGTTGAATATTATTGATCCAATTTTTTATCCAATTTTTAACTCCACTAGAAATATCTATTGTATAGTTCATTCCTAGCCACACAGCCCTACTAAAGGAGCACCTCATGAGAGTATGCTCGTCTGTTTCAACAAAGTTGTTACACATGGTGCAAGTAGTGTTAATTGTCGATACCCATCTACCCACCGATCCACTTACTGGTAAAATACCAGAGTAGCATTTCCACACAAAAACACGAATACGCGGAAGAATATTCAAGTTCCAAATTTTCTTCCAAAAAGGATCTAGAATGAAAGGTTGAGCACTGTTATGCGAAGCTTTTTTGATGAGGTGATGATACACTGATTTAACAGTGAGATTCTTTTTATGAGAGAGAGGCCACATAAGAGTATCCTTGGAAGAGAGAGCATGTTGGAGATCTATGGTTAAGATGTTTTGGACTATTTTGGGAGGAAGAATTTGTTGAAGGAAGTTGACATTCCACTCGGATGCGTCTTCGTTAAACACATCACTAACTGTTACCAGGGTATTCTCTACAACGGGCTTTATATCATTTCTAGATATAGGATTTGGATAGTTTAGGGGGATCCAGTTGTGTTTCCACAATTCAATGTCTTTTCCATTTCCTATTTTCCAAGTGGCTTCATCTTGAATGATTTGGATTCCATTCCAAATCCCCTTCCAAAACCAAGAGCAATTGGTTTTTGGTTTTGAAATACTCAAAGGGGAAGCGTTTTTGAAATATTTCGCTCTTAGAACTTTGGATACTAGAGAATCCGGATTTTGAATGATACGCCATGCCGTTTTGGTTAACATTGCTATGTTGAAAAGATCAAACTGTTTGAAACCTAGACCACCGTAATCCAATGGAGTACACATATATATCCAAGCCTTTGGGCACCATCCTATTGTATTTTCAGCGGAGTGGCCCCACCAGAAGGCCATGTTGAGGGAGTCCATCTTTTTTGTTAATTCCTTTGGAATTACAAAGCAAGCCATCTGGTATGTAGCCAAAGAGTCAGCTACATATTTAATCATCACCCCTCTCCCTGCTGGGGAGAGAAGTTTACTACTCCAACCTTTTAGTCTACCTCTTAGCTTTATTAGAATAGATTCGAAGCATTTAATCTTAGATTTGTGAGTAAACAAAGGTATCCCCAGGTATTTGTCATCAAATTTAATTCTACCCACTTTCAGAATATCAAGGATTTCTCGGATTTCCGTATTGGATACGGAGTTGCTGAAAAAAGCCCATGATTTATCATAATTTATTTATTGGCCAGATCCTAGGCTGAATAGATCAAGAATTTTTACCAGGTTTTTACACTCCTTTTTTCCAGCTTTTGTGAAGATGAGGCAATCATCGGCAAACAACAGGTGAGAAATTGAAGGAGAGTTTGATCCAAATTTAACTCCACTGATTAGGCCATTATTTTCAGCTTCTAGGAGTACTCTAGACATGGCTTCCATGAAAATTATGAAAAGATAAGGGGAGAGGGGGTCTCCCTGACGAAGACCCCTAGAAGGTTTGAAAAATCCTGAAGGAGAGCCATTTACAAGAACAGCACTAGTGGAGGTTCTAATGCATTGGTTAATCAAATCAATCCATTCTTTGCAAAATCCCATTTTTTTCATGATCTTAATTAAAAAGTCTCATTCCACTCGATCAAAAGCTTTTGACATATCAATTTTCAATCCCATAATTCCTTTCTTCTTCTGTTTCTTCCTCTCTACTCTCATTGTGTGAACTATTTCATGGGCCACTATGATGTTGTCTGCTATTTGCCTTCCGGGAACAAAAGATGATTGGTAAGGGGATATGAGTTTTTCCAAGAACGGTTTCATTCTTCCCGCCAACAATTTGGACACGATTTTGTAAATGGTGTTACAAAGAGATATGGGTCTAAAGTCTTTTGGAGTGGTTGGTGATTCAATTTTTGGTATGAGAGTGATGAAAGTAGAATTGAACTCCTTGAGAATGAATCTAGACTCGAAGAAATCCTGAATCATCTTTGTTAGTTCATCTTTTAAAATGAACCAATTTTTTTGAAAGAAAACAGCTGGGAAGCCATCAGGTCCAGGAGACTTATTTGGGTGCATATAAAAAACAACCAGTTTGATTTCTAACTCAGAGGGTTTTGCCATTAATTTTTTATTATCAAGCTCACTGAGACAACTTGGAATGAGGTCCAAAATTTGGTCCGAAATGTTTGGTTTGGAGGAGGTGGCCATGGAGGAAAAATGGTTGTAGAAAGTATCCACAATGCCTTTTCTATCATTGCTCCAGGAACCATCAATGTTTTGAATGGCTTCCACCCTGAGCTTCCTAGCTCTATAGGTGGCAGTGGAATGAAAATACCCCGTATTTTTATCCCCCAAATTGAGTTGATTATCAGTTGCTTTTGTTTTCCAGAAAGCTTCTTCAAAATTGTACCATTTTTCTAGATCATGCTTAAGATTTATAACTCTAGCGTTATTATCTTGAAGGTTGAGGTTGTTTTTAGCATGGTTAAGATTTTGGTTGAGTTTTTTGATGTTTTGTTGTATATTGCCAAAAAATTCACGGTTCCAAATTTTTATATTCTCCTTAACATTTTTGAGCTTAGACAAGATTGCAAAAGCTACTGATCCCCCCGGGTCAATATCCCAAGCTTCTTCTATGACTTGAAAGCAAGAAGGTTTCTCCATATAGATTCTGAAGAACTTAAACGGTTTTGCTCCATCCTTCCAACAAGCAGTGGTTCTAAGAAAATTAGGGCTATAGTCTGATCCTACTGAGTTAAGGTGATAAACCATAGCTCTAGGATAAAGGTTTAACCATTGTGAATTTACTAGATCTCTGTCTAGCCTAGCTTCAATGAAATCCTTACCCACTCTTTTGTTAGACCAGGTAAACTTATATCCCACATACCCAAGATCCATTAGTTCGGAAGTGTCCATCAAGTTTGAAAATAAAAAATTCTCAGCTTGATCTATGGGGACTCCTCCTTTCTTTTCATCTCCAGAAAGAGTAAAATTCAAATCACCCAGGACAAGCTAGGGGATGTCTATGTTTCTAGCTAGGTTCTTAAAATACTCCCAACTAACGTGTTTTCGGATTCTATAAGGGCACCCATAAGTACCAGACAACATCCAAACCAAGTTACTAGAGTTGCATTGAAATATAACATCGATCTGACTATCGGTTTTATTGACTACATTGACAGTGAGTTTACTAGACCATGCTAAAACTAGACCTCCTGCAGTACCCACCACTCCTGTTGGGTTGACTATTTACATGTGATTGTAATTTAAGGATTGAATGATGGGTTTGATGATTTGTTCTTGATTTTTTGTTTCTTGGAGGAATAGTATATCTGGGATGTGTTCATTAACAAGATTTTTTAGATGGGTTTGGGTGGATGGTTTTCCCAGACCTTGGCAATTCCAGGCTAAGACATTTAGGGACATAATACTGATGATTATTGGGTACTGAAATGCTTTGTAGTATGTCCCAAAAGAGACAATTTTTAAAGAAGACCAAGAGACCCAGATGGATTTTTTTTGGATATTAGGGTATCTTGTGAGTTGTAGACTATGAGAAATAAATGTACGAGCAAACCTTTTCAAATCCTTAAGGCGGACTGTTATCCGTTGAATTTAAAAACAACTTGTGAATTTTAGGCTTACCTGGTTATCCTCGAGCGAGCTTCCTTCCCCCTCCGTATTTATTACATTAGATTTAGCGGTATGAGTACTCTCGGCATTTACCCATCTTTGATCTTCAACCCTACTACTGTTCCTGCATGTGTTCATCTTTATTTTCCCTTTTCCTCCACCACTGTCCAAAGATAGGGGTGTTGAATTACACAAAGATTTTGAGGTTTTCATTTCTGGTATATGACTGTATGGCAAGATGGGTGCAGGGAAATGAAATGTTAAAAGGCATTTGTAAGTTGTATGTGACAAGGGAGATGATTTTTTCTTTATAGAAACTCTTCTAGTATAGTAGGCATCCCAAAATCGAGAGCTGGCAACTTCCATTACCTCCATATTCACTACATAGTTGGTAGTCCTTCGGAACTTTCGCGGTGGTTCTCCCCTTTGCTCAAGATCGGCACGTCTTTTTTTGGAAATATTTTCTTCAACCCATTGTTCTTCAGTTCTCACAACCACTCTAAAAATTGGGGTCCGAATTGGTGAAGAGGATATATCCACTTCTGAGTTATTTCTCTTGTGACTAGAAACAACCTCACTCCTCCCGTTTTCATTTAAATTAATAGGAGAAAATTTTGTTACTGCATCAGTTGTATTAGCTAGTTGATTTCCCACATACCCAAGATTTGAAAATGTCTTCTTAATCTTCGCCTCAAACTCCTTGTTAGGCTTATCCATACCACCATTCTTAACTGGCCAATTCTTTGTTTGATGAATTTTTTCTTTATTTTTCCCACATAATGCTCTAAGATCCATTTGGTACCTGGGGTTGGGTGGGATTTTTAGTATTGAGGGAGACTGATTCACCTCGCCATATCTTGTGGGAGTTCTACAGTAGACATCTTCCTTGTAATTTGATCGAACAGGTTGTAGGATAACGGAATAGATTTTTTGATTGTTGCACCATTTACTTCGTAAGGACTCCACTAACTCATAAACAATAAGGCTTACTAACCACCAATAGAGCTTGAGAGTGACCTTGAATGGTGATGGGATAAACTTTGGTTTGTAGTACAATCTCGGTTCAAAGGAATTCATTTTACAAGCAGATAAAATGGGTGAGGATATGGACGGTACAGTGGGAGGTGTAAGAGATAATGAACATGAAAACCCTGCAAAACAGCAGATGTATTAGCACACGTAATTTAAGGTAAGATCATTCATACCTTGGTACTCAATCACAACTAGCTTGGGGAGCTCGAGATAACCAGGTAAGGAGGAAGAATCAACCAATAATCATTCCGCCATACACTTTTTTTTTTTTTTTGAAAACGATTGAAGAATTTGAGAGAGGTAACTGAGTAGATTAGAGATCTGGTAGAGTTGATGCAAGCTAATCAAGAGACAAAGGAGAAATCAAAGAAATTGTTCAAAAAAATTGGATCCGTACTGTAGCTGTGTAGAAGCAGGAAAGAGAAAGAGCAACTTTATCAATTTTTGGAAAGAGTTGCTTGACATATAAGAGCTGCAAAATTGGAAACAAAGTATGGATGAGAATGAGATCAATTTCTCACTCACCACAAATGGATGAATATATCAAGGGGACTGAATCATTAAAGTTGTATGGCTCGGTTATAGCTGTCTTTCGTATATTAAATGCCCTCTATTGTACACTAGTAGTCCACCCGACTCTTATGGCCTTATGGGAACAGAAGAATAAGAGTTAAAGCGAGGATGGAAGACGTGACCTTATGTTGAAACAACCAGCACAAAAATTTACAGATAGAATTACTCCAATGGATGGAAGACGACGAGAAGGCTAATTAATGAAATTGCACAGAGCTTGGTGGTCGAGAGTTAAAGCGAGGAAATAACTAGATGCAACTATACGGTGAGTTTGCGAAAACAAGATAGTTGAAGCAAAGAAATAACTAGATGCAACTATGCGGTGAGTTTGCAAAAACAAAAAAGTGAATACAAGAAAAGTTCGGATCTTCGTCCCATTAGTCTTTGCAACATCTCTTATAAAATTATCTCGAAGATTTTAGCCAACAGATTAAAGAAGATGCTTCCAAAGCTGATTTCACCATGGCAAGCTGCATATGTACCAGGCCGAAACATTCTGGATAATACCATTATTGCTCATGAAGTTATCGACTATATGAAGAAAACAAAAATCAATGTTGGTGCTGTAGAAATCAAATTGGACATGGCGAAGGCTTTCGATCGCATGGAATGGGATTTTATCATTCGAGTTATGCAGTGTCTGGGTTTTAATGAGAAGTGGTGTTCTTTAATCTATCAATGTCTTAGCACTGCCTCCATTTCACTCCTCCTCAATGGGTCTCCTACACCTCCTTTTAAACCAACCAGAGGAATTCGCCAAGGTGATGCCCTATCTCCGTATATCTTTATCATGTGTATGGAAGCATTTAGTAGGATGTTGCAAGCAGCTGAAACACAAAGTTTAATACAGCCTTTGAAACCAGCTTCACAGGGTCCAAGTATTTCTCACCTTTTTTTCGCAGACGACTGCATTCTATTTTCCACAGCTACAACCAACTCAATTATCAATATGATGAAGATTATTTCTCAATTTTGTAAGGCTTCAGGACAGATGATGAGTCTTAACAAATCCAGCATTCACTTTAGCAATCATATGCGTGCCTCAGACAAATATTATATTTCTGAGTTGGTGCAGATGCCGAGAATGCCATTGACATAGAAATATTTGGGCATTCCCTTGTTTATTGGTCGCAATAAAAATGCTTGCTTTGCAGACACTATAAACAAGATGGATAATCGACTTCAAGCTTGGCAATGTAAGCTAGTTAATCAAGCAGGTAGAAGTACCCAAATCCAAGCTGTAACAGGTACAATGGCTCAATATCAGATGAGTTGTATGCATATTCCAGATAAATCTATTAAAAATATGGAATCGCTACAACGTAATTACTGGTGGAACAAACAGTCTAAACAAGGTGGCTTCAGCATTGGTTGGAGTGGATTAAGTTTACCTAAAATATTTGGAGGCTTGGGTTTCAAAAACTTCAAATATTTTAATGAAGCGTTGCTTACAAAGTTAGCGTTGCGAATGCTGAAGGAAAAAGAAGCTAAATGGGTGCAACTTCTACATGCTAGATATTTTTATGATAATGACCCTTTATATGGAAAAATCAAGACAAAAGGGACTTGGCTTTGGCAGGGAATTTTAAGAGGGTTGAAATGGGTTAGAAGATATCATATTTGGCAGGTAGGAGATGGGAATCGCATTAATATACATGGCCAATGGTTTGGGCGCATTTCGGATCAACATTATCAACACCAACCCATCATGGCTTCAACCACCCAAAGTACAGTAGCTGAATATCTTGATCTTACAACAAGAACCTGGAGACTTGACAAGCTAAAAAACATTTGTCTTCCTCATCAGATTCAGCATATTCAACATATTGGCATCCCCCCACAACCAGCCACAGATCACCTGAAATGGTCCCTTACAAAAAATGGAGAATTTACGGTTAACTCAGCTTATCAGGCCATCCTTATGCAAAATACTGGCATACTGATTACACCCCAACAACAGCGAATGTGGTTGATGATTTGGCATATCGAAGTTCCTTACAAATGCCAAATGTTTTTATGGAAATTCGCAAAGCACATCCTTCCAATGGCGGAGAGATTTCAAGGGCGGTCCCACTGTATACAGTGCTCTCAAGGAATGGAGACGACTCAACATCTTCTATTTCAATGTCCTTTCTCTTTAAAGGTTTGGTCTGCTGTTTCAAATGACATTCTACAGGATGCTCAAAGATTTGGTGATATCACCCAGTGGTTGCAATCTTGGCTGGCTGGAGATTCCTTACTTTCATCGCAAAGGAAATATTTTAGAAATATGGCTGTTATCACAATGTGGTTCTTATGGAAGTGCAGATGTTCGAGAATGTTTGACGCCAAAATCCAATCTCCCGCAGCTGTTGTTCATCAAATTTTTCAATTTTGCTACTTGCATGGCATTCACATACACAATAGGGGTAGCTCATCTAGTTATACTGCTCATCATTTAGCTAATACACATAGAAACTGTTGGATTCCACCGCTGTATGATTGGTTAAAACTTAATTTTGATGTCTCTATTCTCCCAGAGACTAATTTTGCTGGTTTCTCTATTATGGTTCGCAATTCTGTAGGCGACTGCGTGGAAGCCATGGCCTGGACAACCAATGTAAGAGATGTTGATCAAGCAGAAGTCTTAGCTATCCTTAAGGTGCTGCAGTGGATTAAGAGTAAGAATCTATGTAAAATACAGGTAGAGGGTGATAATAAGACAGTGATGGAGGCTATTCAAAGGCATTGTACAGACAATATCAGATGGGAAGATCACACTTTGATGTCTGAAAGTCTTAGACTTTCTCAAGAATTAGTGGAGGTTGAGTTTGGGTTTGTGCATAGAGTCTGTAATATGGTTGCTGATGCTTTGGCTAAGTTTGCTCGTATACATAACTGCAATAGCAATTGCGCTAGAAATCCGCCAGATTGCGTTTTAACCCTCATACAGCAGGAGGCTAATTCAACTGGAGCTTCAACAAGAGATTCAAGCCCCTGATCCTGTTAAGTTTTCTAGTGGTTATGTACTTTACGTTCCTTGTCTTTGTTGTTTTAAACTTTAGGTTGTATCCAGTTTGTTTTCCAATGTATGAAATATAAAGCTTGCTTTCAAAAAAAAAAAAAAAAAAAATATAGGAAAAGGTTAATGTTAATCCTAGAGAGACTCGATACAAGAAAACAAAAAAGTGTAAACTACTATAACCGCCTATTCGGATCAAGAAAATGGATTTGTGGAAAATTAAACCCAAAGTCTAGCAGATTACCCCAATTTTAAAACAGAAAATGGGCTATATAGCCAAAAATGTATTTTTCCTGGGTCAAATGGACGGGTAAGAATACGGTATAGGTTAAATGGACGGACAAAACTTAAATATGAAACTGACCATTGCACCCCCTGAATTTTCTTTCTTTATGTATCTCGTCTATTTCTCCGTCGCTCCACCATCGTTCTCCCAAATCAACAGAAAAACTACAGGCTTCATTTTTTTCCATCGTTTTACACCAACAGAGAAATTATAAACTCCATCTTTCTCCACCATCGACCTCGTGAACATCAATATATCACTACCACTACACCACTGTAAACAACAACGCCAACTTTAGTCAATCGACACCATCATCAACAACATAAAACTCAGCTACTATTGAAGATTCTAATGCCCTAATTTCATTATAATTTCTCAATTTCATCATTTCGTAAGAACAAGAAGCTGATTTAGTTTTCAAATCATCAACATAACTCCTGGTAATCGCACTACACCATTTTAAGGATATAGCAACAGACAATAGATGTTGCTAAACGGGGTCGCAACGGGACTTCGTTGTTGCTAAACACGGTGTCGCAATTTTTAGCAACGGCATAAGCTTAGTTGCGAATCTTGGTCAGCAACGGACATTTGCAACAGCCGTTGCCGTTGCGAAATTTTTTATTAGCAACAAGGGATATTGTTGCTAATATGTTGCTAATTACAGAATACCATATCCCAAAACCGATATCTTGTTGGTTCTTGTTCTACTGTATTGGTTCTGGTTCTAATTTAGCAACAGAGCCTTGATGTTGCTAATCTTTTGCAACCTCAAAAAAAAAAAAGGTCAAGTCCCATTCTATTGACCTAGTCAAAATTCATTACCCCAAATTCCCCCTACAATTACCCAGTTCCCCATATTCAACATCCAAACATATATACAAACTACAATGGCAAAACAAAACAGATACAAATGTAGTTGAGAATCACCACTAATTTTATTATAAAATATAGGATTCTTGAAATAATACAAATGTACACAAGTAACTTATGTATGTTGTGACTGACATAAAATATTTGATCTATGTTGATGTTTCTAAATGGATGGGTAACCTAGCATTTGTCAACTGATAGAGGCATTGAAAAACAGGGAAGAAAGACTAAATATCACCAGAAGTATCACCAGACTCCGCTTGCTTAACCAATTTCCTCAACAAAGATTTCAACTATCACTAAAATATCAGCAGAGTACGCTTTTTAACTTGAGCCCAAATACCTGCAAAATAACCAATTTTATGTTTTAGTACTAAGGTCAAAAATAAAATACTAACCATAGATTTTGTATAATCTGCAGAGACAAGTCAAAACCATGTAAAATCAACAAACTCTGCTATAAGTGAACTAAATGGAGATGTATGTAGAAGCAAATCCAAACACTAAGGATATACACTAGTGACTGAAATGATTGTTCAATCAACTAATTCTCTAGTTTGCAAGGTCTAGCATTATAATCTTACTACTTATAGACGAAAACTTTCAAAAGAAGTTTGTTTACCTTCGTTTCAGAGTAGTTTTTGATCATGAACATTCCGAAACAACCGCTGCTCTGAGTGCATTTGCTACATCATGTTGAAGGACAACAAAGGGAATTTGAAATGCACGGGTCGGTGCAGAATGGGGACCCAAACAACACATGACATAATTATATTTGAAATGATTCCTGCAAAACTTTAAGAGTGTTAAAATAACTCATACATCACATAAAAATATGACAACATATATATTGACACAAAAAATCTAAGAGTAAGTAGTAACATTACCTGAATCTATCATCATATTTTGTTGTTAATAGATGTACTGAAACTGCGAATTACACAAATATGAAGGAATTAGGAAGTTGTTGAATTATGAACCCACCATACCTAATGGATAAATGCGTGTAATGAATATTAATGCAACAAAGACTTACCGGAGAAAGGTGAGCAACATCATAATCCCGTAGCCACACATCGAACATCATATTACCTCAAAAGCAATTATAAAGTGAAGATTAGTATCCATTTGAACTCAATATGATAACCATAAGCAAGAGGGAGTGTACTTACCAAGGATTGATATTCCCCCGGGTGGCTAATATTGCTTCAATTGACCTGCACTGCAGTCACCTGCGCAACAAAGTACAACAGAACCCAAACCACACACATCCATAAAGAAAATCCGATTATATTAATACTGTCCGATCATATAGATACATTACGATTCAAAGTATGAGAGTTTTCCTTATGCACAACTGCATAAGAATGTGCCTGAGAGTATTCCTTATGCACAACTGCATAAGAATCTACATGCTAGCTTGCTAACCACATGTACAAAAGTGTTTCAAAAAAGCAAAAAAAATAAAGCACAACCGCCCGAGAGTCTTCCTTACGAAAAAATTCATAAGAATCTACATGTTAGCATGCTAAGCACATGTACAAAAGTGTGAACATATATATAAGCAAAAAAAGATAAAGCCATATATGTTTGTCAGTTATCGAGTATTAGATGATGGCTGAGATACCAAAAAAGTAGG
This sequence comes from Papaver bracteatum, assembly GCA_023529315.1. Lineage (NCBI taxonomy): Eukaryota > Viridiplantae > Streptophyta > Magnoliopsida > Ranunculales > Papaveraceae > Papaver > Papaver bracteatum. The sequence goes on along the minus strand of JAJJWX010002781.1, from coordinate 154,034 downwards.
CCGACCGCCAACCCGACTAATTATTTCGATGCAGCCTTTGGATGAAGCACATACCCTCCAACACCAACATCTCTAAAGGTATCAAAGAAACTTGTTAGCTTTTATGACATTTGCATCGGGCATGAGAATCTTATCCACCAATACCTTTCCAAGATTAGCTGGTACAATAGTGCCATGGCATATACGTCCTTGAGCACTAGTACACAGTCTACCAACAGCCAAAACTTCCTCTTCAATGTTCAACAATGAACATGGAGGCATTTCAACAGGTGAAGCTGATGATCGAGCTGGTGATATGGTTTGCCCAGGTGAAGGTGTTTGAGCAGGTGTAGGTGTTTTAGAAGGTGAATGTGCATGAGTAACATAATTATTCTGAACATGTGAAGCTGCATGACCTTGTAAACAACCGCTGTTGTTTGATGTCACAACCGACCCGGCATTGCAGACTGGATATCCTTCACAGTGTGACATAGTGATCCCAAGCCTTCGATCAATATCCCCACCTTGATACCTAGGTCATCCAACTGATGCTTAACAGCTCCATCCTTAGATTTCAACTCTTGTACTTTGGCACGCGCATGAGCAGAATAATCGTATTGAGTACGAGTAACAGGACCAACAAGACGAACCCGTCCTCTACATTCCTTCGAAAAACTTGAGACATTACATCTAAATCTGATACAGAACACCAGCACTTTTTTCTCCTTGATATCTTCCTGGGCCTTCTTAAGCTCATCCCCGCCATGTCAAGCATAACATTGTCGAGATATATATATATATATAATACATAGAGATAATAAAGAAGTGGAAGACGCTATTTTGAGGACCGAATTGTCTTTGCAAAAGAGAAGACCTTCACTGATCAAGTATATTAGAGATAAGCTTTCTTGGTTTGAATGTTGTACTTGTAAAATATATAAATAGAACATGTAATCATCCTGTTGATGTGTTAGCTCGAATATTGCGAAAGTAAAATATATAAATAGTACGTATATGAGTACGGATGAAGGAGTGTGCCGACTCACAAAGTATTTTTGCGCACTAGGCAGAATTTCCCCACCCACTTGAGTATGAGCTTTAATCCAAACATCGAGGTGCTGATTTCCACATCAGATTCTCGCGCTCCTAAATTCAACGAGTTAATTTGTATTAATCAATCTAGTGAAGGATGAGACTAATCATAATGGCCATACATTGAGATTTTTAAATCTATATACATACCAGTTCAGCTTTTCACGAAAAGAATGAGATTTACGACCGGTGGTGTGAGAGTGATCGTATAGTGCTCTTTTCCTTTTTTGTGCTCAGCTCGCTTTCCTGTGCTTTTTGAGTGCTTTCATTCTTACAGAACTCTATCCACTCATCTTCTTTTACATTTGGAGGAATATGTAGAATCCTTTCTTCATAAGTATCATAAGGATCAATATACTCTCTTCGTAACTCCCATTTTCGTCTCCTCCATGGACCAGACATCTCCTTAACCATGGTTATCTTAGAAGTCTCAGGTAAATGAAATGATTTCGAAAAAACAGTGTTATCATTGAATATTAATTCAGATGCAAAGATAGTATGTAAACAGTTGTACAAACAACCTACCCATATAGTTGAGGTTCTGAATCCCTGTTAATTAAAACCTAAATCTTTTACTTGAACCTATTTTGTTGACTCTAACAAGTTTAGCATTTTGATCAGCTAGATCAAGTCCACCAATGTATAACAGAATCATTGTATCATTCTTAATTAAAGTTATAAAAAGTGTAAACCGCAGTAAGATGAGATTTGTACCTGTAGTTCATTCCAAATATCATTTTTGTACTTATCGGGCACATGCTTCCATGTTTTGTAAGAGATAGGGACAAGAGTACGAACCAAGGCGCCTTTCAAGTGACCGTATGATGTTGCATTGGGGGAAATGGGAAGACCATTCTCATCAACCTCCACTTCTGCCATAATAACCTGCAAAATAACAACCAACATCTATCGAGAAAGTAGTTAAACATATAACAACATTTGTCACTATATATCCACATAAACACATGAAACAAACAACACATGTAAAAAATAGCACAGACAAACCTATCAAGATTGCCCAAGTGATAAAATAAAACTTATCGTAAAAAAGAACCTAAATAAGCAAAAACTTTAAACTATCATTGTCACATATCGTAAAAGATCACTTAATCCACACAAAGCTTTAAACCACAGAATCGACACATATAAGCTTCTCTAAACTCTCATTGTCGTAAGAACTGATCGATAAATAAGTAGGAATTTCAATACTATCTATGGAGGAAGTTAGTCCTTGAGATGAATGCAACACCACGTACTCACCCTTTTTCATAAATATCATGTGAGTAGAACACTTGCTTCGCTTCGATGCAAGAATAAATGGCTCATCCAGAGCTCCGTCAATGCTTTTCATCTTAGACAAGTTAACCTTTATCAACCTTGAATTTGGATCAACCTTGCACCCATTAGTCTTGTCTTCAACCTTCACCCAATCACAATAAAAAATGTTTCTTCAAATTCCATATAATTCAACTTGATAATCTGCCTAATGACTCCATAATAGATCATTTCTTTTTCCCCGGTAATCTGGTTCTGTGGACTTCTCTCTATAACTTGTAATAGCTCTCAATGACACACCACTGTTTTGCGATAAAACCCCACCCTCGTAATCTTGTGCACAGAAAGTAAATCCATTGACTTGGTATTTTTTATACGACTGTGCCTTGAAGAGAGGTCCATGCACTAGTCGCCAAAGGGTTGAGTTCTCTTCATTAGCTTCTAACAACTGCAAGGGAATGAACATGTGTGTTATGTGTACCATCGATATATAGTTGAAATTCAAGAAAATACCGACATTGTTTAATGTTTATCTAAATCTGCATACATGAATACTGACATTTCAAGAAAATGAGGTTCTTACTGCTTGCGTGCAATGATTATTCTTGGAAGCATTACTAAGCATTAAACTTACATATATACTAGGCACACAGGACCATTACACAACTAAGGTATGTACAAAATTGAAGCTAACCTCTTCTCGTAACCACAAAAGAAAATATGTATTCTTAGACAAAAATGAAGATCTAGTGTTAACAATCAAACAATCAAACAATAACTTTAAAAAATTATATAGACATACATAATAACATCTCAAAGGTGTAAAACTAAAAATTTGTACCTTTGCCACTCATCTAACCCATCGTACTTAGAGAGAAGCCATTTGCGAGCTTGTTCAAACTGCATTTGAGTTAAAATGATATCCCTAGCTTTACTTAAAGGCATCTCATCAGCAAACTCATCGTCATCATCAAAAAATGCCATTCGAGTATGCTTATGAGTACCCTCACCATCCTTTGACAGACCCTCCATACCATATAAGCTGGCTTCTCGCAGCGTATACCCTCTTGCAATGCACCCATCAATGTACCTTTTGTTGCGCACCAACCCTTTGAAACCTTTCATTAACCTACAAAGTTATAGACATTAAACAACAAAGTCAGTTACATATGACAACACTAAATTTTTAGGCATTAAAGGACAAAAAGTCAGTTGGACATCACTCAAGTTATAAACAATATTAAACAATAAAGTCAGTTGTGGTGATTACCTCTCAAAGGGATACATCCACTTGAATCTCACCGGACCGGAGATTAAAGCTTCATCTGCAAGATGTATCATCAGTGAATACCGATAACAAAGAAAGACGGGGAAAATGTTTCTCCAGAACACACATTGCTTCTACAAGGCTGGCTTTTGCTTTTAACAAATGTTCCCGATTGATAACCTTCGCGCACACAATATTAAAAAAGATGCTGATCCTGAGAAGAGATACTCGTAGCTCTTTAGGCAATGATGTTGCTATATGAACCAAAGATCGGAAGGAGATGCTTGCATTACGACATGGTAATCATGAGACTTGAAGTTCCTTAGCTCTGGAGGATTAACATTGATACAGTTGCGAAGATTAGAAGAGAAACCCGACGGCACCTTTAGATTCTTCAAAACTGTACAAAAGTCAATTTTCTCCTTCTTCGTCATCTCAAATGATCCCCTTTCCATTGTTGTTTTACCAGTCTCAGCCTCCTCTTTCAACCACATCTTTTTTCTTATCCCCATATCTTCCATGTCTTGACGTGCAGCGGGACTATCCTTTGACTTGCTATTTCCCATCATAGTATTCAGAAGATGCTCCGTTATATTCTTCTCCGTGTGCATGACATCTGTAATATGGCGAATCGCATTTGAACCCCAATTGGGCAAATCATAGAGAATAGATCTTCGAGTGAACAAGGAATGGTCATTAACCTCATCTTCAATATTGACGTCATCTTCAAGTTCCTGAAAATAGATAACATAAGAAAAAGTTCAAGTTATTGGAACCAAAACCACACCAATGACATTGAGAAGAAACATGGGAAAGTGGGTTTATGTTTGGAGGTAGAGTAATTAAACTAATGAATAAAACCAAAACACAAAAACTAATGAAGACAACCAAATGTAATACAGCTTAGAGGACTAACCTTGATGGTATCAGCTTTCCTTTTGAGTTTCAGCAGACTTGCTTGTGATGGTTGTTTTCTCTTGCCCTTCTTGGAACCGATTTTACCTACAAGCTCTTGTATCTGCTGCCCTGTTAGTGGACATGGAGCTGTACCGTGCTCTACCCTTCCGTCAAAAATTTTCCTGTCATCACGATACTTATGTTTCACTGGTAGCCATCTTCGGTGTCCCCTATAGCATATCTTCTTAGTAAATGGAAGATAATCAGCAACAGTGCCTTCACCACAAGTAGGACAGGCAAAATATCCATGTGTTACACAGCCAGATAAAGTACCTAACGCCGGAAAATCGTGAATTTCCCACAACAACCGCGCTCTCATCAAGAATTCACTATTGCTGAAGGCGTCAAATGCTATAACACCATCCCATAACTCCTTCAACTCATCCACCAATATTTCTAAATAAACATCAAAGTTTTTTCCGAGAGCTTTAGGGCCTGATATCAGCAATGTCAACAAGGAGAATTCCCGCTTCATACACAACAAAGGAGCTAAATTATAAATACATATAATCACCGGCCAACAGCTGTGTGCAAAGACCGAAACACCCATTCGGATTGAAACCATCAGTTGATATCCCCAGTGTAACATTCCTTGGCTCCTTGGCAAACTCAGGCGAAAAACTATCTGCACATCGCCAAGTCAAGAATCTACAGGATGACGCATGACGTTTATATCCGACTTTGCTCTAGAATGCCAAGTCATTGCCTCCGCGATCCATGGTTCACTATAAAATCGCTTCACCTTGTAACCAACGAAAAATGTCTTACCGTCTTCCTGGGCAATAGTAGTAAGCTTCCTCTCATCATTAAAAACCTTCTTATACCTAGATTCTTGACAAACAGACACTTCACCAACGATGCACGATCCTTCCAAAGACAAAACACAATCATTTACGCAGGAATCATATGTTATATAATCCATTCCTAGTTCTCGATCATCTTTTTCACTTCTGGGTACTTAGATGGCAACGTGTTTTCTTCAGAAAGCAACTCCTTCATCAACTCTAAGAGTGCAGTCATACCATTATCGTAAAACCCATACCGTGTCTTGATGTGATTCAATTTGATAGAAGCATACAATGATGTCATTCCTTTAGGACATGAAGGATATAATGGTTCTTTTGCACGGTCATAGACAAATTTCCTTTTCTTCCTATTCCTGGTTCCAAAGATCATTATGAATCTCACTATCTATTCCAATATTATCATCTACCCCTATAGCAAAGACCAACATCCTCAAGAACATCTCCTAAATTATCACCCACGCCTATAACATGATCGACATCTACATTTTCAGCTAAATTGCCATTACTAGCATTATCCTCGGGTGACCGTGATTCTACCTCTAACTTTTCCCCATGAAAACACCATAGCGTATACGTAGATTGAACACCATACTTTAGCAAATGCAATGAAATATTACTAAGTGGCTCCAATCCTTTACCATTCTTACATCTAACACAAGGGCATGAGTATAAGTTATTTCCACCACCATTTTTATTAACAAATTCTATAAAGGACCTAACACCTTCTATGTACTCGAGCAGATTTACTGGACATTTCATCCAGACCTTTATCAACCATAGATGACATATCCTAAAGATTGACAAGATGATGTAAGTATGTTAAATAAAAATTCAGACCATATATGTACTCAACAACCAACAATATCTTCGATCAATGAAATGAATAAAACCAAACAATAGTCATAGTGGCAGGGTTGCCAAGCCCTAAGGTTAACGCACGTAAACATCCACTCAATGAAGAGAGAATGAGCTACAAGTAGCTTTTTAGAATCACCACTAGGACTATTTATCATGTTCTCATCATCATGTTCATCAAACAACCAAATCTCAGAATGCCATTATCATCCAAAATCAAAACAACTTCACAAAAATAATATTGAAGTACAATCAAAACAAGATCATACGAAATACTTAAAAACTTCCTAAGTTCAGTTCATTGTACAAAATTACAAAGTTCCTAAGTTCATAATTTAAACAAATTAGTCCTAGTGGCGAGGGGTTGCCAAGCCCTTAGGTTAACGATGAAACATCCACTCAATGAAGAGAGAATGAGCTACAAGTAGCTTTTTAGAATCACCACTAGGACTATTTATCATGTTCTCATCATCATGTTCAGCAAACAACCAAATCTCATAATGCTATTATCATCCAAAGTCAAAACAACTTCACAAAAATAATATTGAAGTACAATCAAAACAAGATCATACGAAATACTTAAAAAACTTCCTAAGTTCAGTTCATTGTATAAAATTACAAAGTTCCTAAGTTCATAATTTAAACAAATTAGTCCTAGTGGTAGGGTTGCCGAAGCCCTAAGGTTAACGACAGAAACATCCACTCAACGAAGAGAGAATGAGCTACAAGTAGCTTTTTAGAATCACCACTAGGACATATCCGCTTCATCCATTGCTTATATATTCTCATCATATGATATATTACTCTTCAAAATAAACTTCACTAGATCAAACACAAGACTACACAAGATCATACATTTGACTTAAAGTACTTCCTAAGTTCAATTCATACAAACTTACAAAAGTCCCTAAGTTCATAATTTAAACAAACTAGTCCTAGTGGCATGGTTGCCGAAGCCCTTAGGTTAACGATGAAACATCCACTCAATGAAGAGAGAATGAGCTACAAGTAGCTTTTTAGAATCACCACTAGGACTATTTATCATGTTCTCATCATCATGTTCAACAAACAACCAAATCTCGAATGCCATTATCATCCAAAATCAAAACAACTTCACAAAAATAATATTGAAGTACAATCAAAACAAGATCATACGAAATACTTAAAAAACTTCCTAAGTTCAGTTCATTGTACAAAATTACAAAGTTCCTAAGTTCATAATTTAAACAAATTAGTCCTAGTGGCAGGGTTTCCGAAGCCCTTAGGTTAACGACAGAAACATCCACTCAATGAAGAGAGAATGAGCTACAAGTAGCTTTTTAAAATCACCACTAGGACTATTTATCATGTTCTGTCATCATGTTCAAAGAAACAACCAAATCTCAGAATGCTATTATCATCCAAAATCAAAACAACTTCAAAAAAATAATATTGAAGTACAATCAAAACAAGATCATACGAAATACTTAAAAAACTTCCTAAGTTCAGTTCATTGTACAAAATTACAAAGTTCCTGAGTTCATAATTTAAACAAATTAGTCCTAGTGGTAGGGTTGCCGAAGCCCTAAGGTTAACGACAGAAACATCCACTCAACGAAGAGAGAATGAGCTACAAGTAGCTTTTCAGAATCACCACTAGGACTATTTATCATGCTCTGTTATCATGTTCAACAAACACCCAAATCTCAGAATGCTATTGCCATCCAAAATCAAAACAACTTCACACAAAAAAAACATTGAAGTACAATCAAAACAACTTCACTACCAGTTCATAGAAATAGTAAATGTAGCTACAACAAACCATATAACAGAAATTAAACCCTAAACTGAAATTATTTGAAAACCCCTAAAATAGCTTAACATGAAACAATAATTTAAACTTATACCTATGTTCTTCAGTTCTTCAGATTTCTTTCTTCAAAGTATTTCACCTCTTCAACCTTGACAAACCCTAAAATGGAAAAAATAAATTCGTGTTAGATCGACATATGAAACCTTTAAATCGAAAGACAAAGAAGAAATCGAAAAACTGAAACTGGAGACATCATACTCACAAATCCCAATTCCATGTATTTACTCTACTAGATGCTTGAAACTGAAATCAAAATCCCTAGAATTTATTAACCAAACAAAATCGTGAAACCCTAGAATCTATTAACTCAAGTCGCTTGAAACTGAAATCAAAATCCCTAGAATATATTAACATAAATCAAAATCGTGAAACCCTAGAATTTATTAACTCGGAATCGAAAAACTAATACTTACCAGATCGAATACAAGGTCGCAAATCAAGATCGATTTTAGATCGATTTAGATCGAGATATGAATTGAATCTTCAGTTAATATCAAGGGAAGAAAATTTCTGCTGGAGAAGATAAAGAGCGAGGAGATGAAAATGAAATGGCTAAAAAATTCTAAGGAATAAAGAAGAGGGGGTAGTACTGTAGTAGATAAGGTTGAAAGGGTGGAAAAATAAAGAATAGGAGTGACCAATCTTTGACTTTGGGTGGAAACAAATGTCAAAGTGTTTCCGACCACACGCGTGTTTTGCATGCATGAAGAACTTACCGTTGCTATTCGCAACCTACAAATTATTGTTGCTAAATTAGAAACATAAATACGTTGTTTCTAAAATATAGCAACGGAAAATAGCAACAGAAATTTAGCAACGGCACTAGTGCTGTTGCTACTCTGGGTTGCTATATCCTTAAAATGGTGTAGTGTCGGAAAACACGTAAGTTTTCTTACCCTTTTTTTTTTGATTTAATTGCAGAACAGACCAATGTAAAATCTTATTTAAAATTGGTTGAATATGGTTTGGATTCAACCAATTACTAATTGAATCAATAATTGGTTGATTACATGATTCATCTCAGTATAGCAACGTATAGTTTATATTAGGTTGAATTTGGTCTATTTTCAAAATAGGATGAAAACCAGTTTCTGCAATGTAAAATAGGATGAAACCCGTTTCATCTAGGTTAAATTTGTGGTGTATATTGTTTCAGCATGTTTAAACTATGATGAAATCAGCTTCATGTTTTAAATTTGGTTGAATTTGGATTCACTGATATTTAGGTTGGGATGAAACCAGTTTCATCATGTTTTACATTGTGTTGAATTTTGTTTCACCCATATCTAAACGAAGATGAAACCAGTTCCATCCTATTTTACATTGGGTTGAATTCAGTTTCACTTATTTTTAAACCAAAATGAACTTAGTTTCATCTTTGTTAAAATTGGGTTTAATTCAGGTTCACTCATGTTTAAACTACGATGAAACCAGTTCCATCATGTTTAACATTGTGTTGAATTTTGTTACACAAATGCTAAACGAAGATGAAACCAGTTTCATCCTGTTTTACATTGGGTTGAATTTGGATTCACCCATATGAAACCATTTTCATCGTGAATTACACATTCACACATAATTGAGAGCCAACGATGACGGTATTGAGATTTTTAATACATAATTGAGCTTACAAAATGATTACCTTTAATCACTCCTCTATGTATATGTGTAGTTAATCATGTATTAATTTTGTCATATGTACTGTGTAAATGAACATCCGGAATTCATTTCTCCATTATTCACTCAAGATAATGGTGGTGGTGTAATGGTTTGAATACAGTGGAGGAAGTCATAGCAATTACTGGTGGTTTGTGAAGTCCAAATTGATGGTGGTGCTTTAGAGTTATGAAATGCTAGCGTAAATAGATCGATTTCAAGTAGAAGTTGTTACTATTCATGAAGTTGGTTTCATATAGCTCTAATATATATGATGTAATTGGGTTTCATCTGATACCTGTGGAAACTGGTTTTCATCTAGCTTTAAAGATAGGATGTGACTGATTTTCATCCAGATTTAAAATAGGATTTAACTGGTTTTGATTTAAATTGTCGCAGGAAGCAATAGCAAGAAGAGTGTTGGTGCTGAAAGAAGAACCAATAATAAGCATGATATGAACGTGGGTGGTGAATCAAGCATAAGGAATATGGATAATGTGAATGTGGATGGCGAAATGGATGAAGAAAAGTTGGAGAAAAAGGAAGGGAAAAAAATGTTCCGTTCGAATGAAACTGGTTAGCTGTATCGGATGAAACTGGTTCTCATCTGGTTGTTGTAATGATGTAATTGGTTATTTGTCTTACATATGCAGAAACTGGTTTTCATCTAGCTTTTAAATAGGATGTAACTGGTTTTCATCTAGCTTTAATTTAGGATGTAACTTGTTTTCATCTAGCTTTAATATAGGATGTAACTGGTTTTCATCTTCGTTTACGAGTGTATATATGTTTTAATACCATCAATTGGTTCTTCAAAGATGGGCTTCATTAGAATTTCACCAATTATGAATCCGAACGGACCCAATGATCCTTGATTCAAATCAACCCATCACACAGAACCATATCCCAACTCCGATCACAAACATTGACCCTTTCCTTGCACCTATATTTCTATTCATCCACAATAAACTCCACGTCCTCAACAACAACACAAACAATCACCGACCAACTCTATCCCCTGACCACCTAATCACCATTGAACAGTTCAACCTATGATCCTCACAATCACTTCAAATCAGGCAACAAAAGGACCACCTCAAGACCCATTTTCAGTTCACGTTCAATCATCACATGCACCTCAACTTTTTTGCTCCATCAACCACCAACATTAACTGTTCCAACCAACTCATTAATACAGCAAACCTCAGTTTCATCTTCACCATTCAACCACTTCTTTTCTTCACATTTTCGCATAACCAACAACTGCAATTTCTACTCTGACCACAAGACCAATTACATTTCCCACTCTCGGTCCAAGATTTTGCTGCAACAATATAGAAATTGAACTTGTAATGCCGTTCCATGGCTATAAAATGAATTAACATCAAGCATCAATCCACAAAGTACCCACATCCATCTTCAATTCATAATCAATTTCAGGCTCAGAAACACCTTTTTTCATGCACATCCAGAATTATTCTTCAACCCGGAGCTTATACCAGAAGAACCCAATTTCAGGCTCACATCGAGAACCCAGTATTCTCATCACCGTCGACATCTATTTCGATCACATATGAATCCAAACTCGAATCAAAATCTGCATCACAGCTCCGTGATTATCTCACAAAGCTTAGAGATAAGTCTAATAGTAAGTCGAACGACGATTGGAACAAAAAAATTGAGCTCATACTCTTCAGATCTATATATAAAAACTGGATCTCCTTTCCTATTCACAAAGAAACAAAAATTTCTTGTTTTGAAAAAAATTAGTTTACTCGGGACATTTTAGTCAGTTACAATTAAACATTTTAAGTGATTCTGGGTGAAATATCCAAATTGGCTATTTAAACAGTATTTTTTTAATTACTATCCATATAAACAATATCTAAACCTAGAAATCTATTTCACCCAGGAATTCATGCTTTTGGTCTTTTTGACCAATTTTGTGATTTTAAAACTTCCCTGCACTTTTTTCGAATGTTTATCTCACCTATTCGAGATTTCGCATAACTGAACAAATAAGAACAAAAAATACAAAGAGAATAACGGTAAGTTCAACAAGAGTAAAAAAAATAGCAATTATCATTTTCCACCAACGCCTCATTTCTAATCTTGTGATAAACAAATATTTATTTGCATGAACAATTGTTTTTCCTATTTGTATTAACCCAAGATTGCACTCTTAATTTATATAGGAGTGGAAGTTTGGTAACATATTGTTCATTTATTCTCATCCTCATTTACATTTTTGGTTCTCTTTTTTCACATACAAAAACAATGAAATTGAGAAGAATAAATATGTATGAGATATTTTTCTTAGACACTCTCAACAAATGAATGAAATCTCGACAATATCGAAGCACTAAAGTTGTAATTCTGTATTTATATTCATTCAATTGATTATTATGTGCATATACTAGCTAAAAACTGAAAAGGTATTTAGCCATTTACACAGAGTTCGTATATGTCGGCCCCTCTGGGCAAACTCACTAGTCACGCCACCAGACTTGCCCATGACCAGGTCCAGTCCAAACCCCAGATTTTTCCCTCTTTTTTTTCCCCTCTATGCCTATGTCTGTGTCACAACCTTTTTTTTTTCTTCTTTTGAGCAAAGGCCTTCAAAAAGGCTAATGGTCTTCCTCAATAAAAGTCGTGAGCCAAACAGTAGGAACAGACCAGTACATAGACGACTTGTTGATTTTTGCCTATTTGGCTAGTCCATGAGCAACAAAATTATAAGTTCTTGGTTTAAAAGAGAAAATACAATCAATAAGAGAAGAAGCAAAAAATTAAATGTCTTTAAAGATTGCATTAGTTCTAGGGGTCCCATCAAATCTTCCAGCAGATAATTGGGAAACCAGATCTTGAGCGTCACATTCCACTATGATATGCATTAGCTTTAATTCCACATCTTTCTTCAAAACAACCCAGATAGCTCTAGATTCAGCCTCTTCAGCAGAATCCACAAACAATAGAAGCACAGAAAGAAGCCTTGCTGGGGAAATCCCACATCACATAGCCTGCATCATTATCCTTAGTAGTGTCATCATAAGCATTATCAATGTTACATTTAATCCATCCAAAAGTAGGGGGCATCCAGTGGTCACTAAAGGAAATGGTATGACAAGGTGGGTTTTGAACACTGGTTTTAACAGTGAGGAGCATAGCCTTAGCTCTATGTATGACAACAACAACATGATTTTCCTGAAGGTTTCTAACACTAAATTGTTTCTACTAGTCCATAAAGACCACATGACAACAATAAACATGAAGTGTCTATCAGTAGGAATTCTAGTAACAGGTTCAACCAACCAAAATTTAACCTGAAAAAGCGGGGGTTTAACAACCACACCAAATATTTCATTCGGAAATCTGAATAGACAAACTCCAATATACTTTCAAGAGAATCAACTAGACAGTCAGATTCAATCTATAGAAAAGTATATCAAACAGTTATATCTCAATTTCTTAATTCAATCTGCAATCAAACAAATAGGAATTTGCTAGCCCGATTGAATAAGAGAAATAACTTGGACGGTATCACAAACCAATATCCAAGTGTCGATCAATTCTATCAACAACCCAAAGGTCGGATTCAAGAACTGATTGAACTTAACGCACAACCTGTGATATTACTATTATATAACAAAATATAATGCGGAAAAGAAATAACACAGACACCAGAAATTTTGCTAACGGGGAAACTGCAAATGCAAAAAAACCCGGGACCTAGTCCATCTTTGAACACCACAATGTATTAAGACACTACAGACACTAGCCTACTACCAACGAACTTCGGACTGGAATATAGGTTAGACCTAATAAATCTCACATTGATCAAGGTACAGTTGTGCTTCTTACGTCTCTGAACCCCAACAGGATTCTACGCACTTGATTCCCTTAGTTGATCTCACCCACAACCAAGAGTTGTTATGACCCAAAGTCGAAGAATTGATAAACAAATCTGTCTCACACATAAAAGTTTATTGGAATAGATAAATCTGTCTCCCACAGAAATACCTACGAGTTTTGTTTTGTCATTTGATAAATCAAGGTGCACAGGAACCAATTGATAAACCGGACTTATATTCCCGAAGAACAACCTAGTATTAATCACCTTACAATAATCTTAATCGTATGGAAGCGAAACAAGATATTTTGGAATCACAAACGATGAGACGAAGATGTTTGTGACTACTTTTAATATTACATATTGGCGATAAATCTCAAGCAAATCTTAGCAAAGACAATACTCAATTACGATAGTAGAAGTAAGATCAGAACACGCAACTACAGAGAAAATAGTCGGGCCTGGATTCACAATCCCAATGAAGTCTTTAAGTCGTTAACCTACAGGGTTTCGTGAAAAACCTAAGGTTAAAGGATAATTGACTCTAGTCGCAACTAGTATCACACAGGAGGTGTGGGGATTGGGTTTCCCATTTGCTTGTGTTCTCCTTTATATATCTTTCAAATCAGGGTTTGCAATCTAAATTACCTTGGTAACAAAGCATTCAATATTGACCCTCAGATGAAAACCTAATTAGATTCAAGCTAATATATTTCAACCGTTAGATCGAACTTAGCTTGTTATACACAATTGAAATGTACCTTCATTTAAGTTTGAGTAACCGTACCTAAACGTGTACACTAGGTTGGCTCAACAGTAGTTAACCGAAGTTAGCTATATGAACATTCTCAAATCAACCTTATTCATCTTAACCACAACTAGTTCAAATGACTCAAATGAAACTAGTTATAGAGTTGTTTAATTGTTGTATTCTCATAGCAGTATACAAGAACACAATTGAAGAAAAATTGGTTTGATTCACTCTAATCAATTCATGAACATTATAGCCACGGTTTGCAAAAAATGCATTCTTTATTATATAAATATATTAGTTCATGAACAAACCGATTCTAGAACTTTAACCACTCAAGTATGCAAATGGGTCCGCATACTAAAAGTAATCGGACTGAGTTTGGGTTCGCCAATATGCAAATGGGTACGCATACTTCGAAACACAACAGAAATTCCTGGACCCAAAACCTTTGCCAGTACGCATATGGGTATGTGTACTTAGGTACACGGAATTTCACAACTAACCGGTACGCATACGGGTATGCATACTATAGTTCCGGTCATGGATCACATATATGCAAGAACACATAATATGTTTATAATCCAATGATGGTTAAGTGTTTTAAACTCTATTTCAATCATTGAAACATTCTTAGAGGATGACAATAGCTGTTTTCATGAACTATTAGCATCAAAGCAATTTTTAAGTTATTGAAATAATCATTATGAAACATTCCAAGTCTACACCAAATGATTGTATCACACAAACCATGTAAGATGTTACTCGGCGATTTTCACATGATCATCTTTTGACTTTCATCAAGAATATAAGATGTACTTGGTTGAAGCGAAATTAATCTTACCAACACATACTTCAAGAAATATGTAAGCGAGTTAAACTCAACTCGAAACCTCAAATGTGTACAATCGAATACTATATAGTAATACGACTTTTGTATCGGTATAGGAGATAGAGTACATGAGTTTTAGTCTCCACATAGCTTTTTTTGATGAAGTTTGTAGTTGCAGGAAAACCTACACTACACCCTTGATAAGAATTTACAGTAATTAACACATATTTGAAGATTAAAAACAACACTTTATTATTTGATTCTCAGAAATGTTTACAAGAAATGGACGAAATCAAGAATACAACCGCTCTCTTGAATTTTCTCTCTCTTCAAGACTTTCTCAACACTCAAAAATACATCATCCCCTCTCTGAATCTACTGGGTCTCTTTATATAGGGTAGTTACATAGTGGATGACAGCTAAGTTGTCCTTTAATTTCGGATCTGATTTGCGATATTATCGCAGTAGTTATAATGTCAATTCTCGCAAGCGTTGTAACTATCGCAGGATAATCATGCTCTTCTCGTGTTTCTTCATTCGTCATATATTACGTCACTCTTTAAATCATTCTTTGAGTTACTCTGCGACGCTCGCAGAGTGTTATTGAGAACTTCGCAGAAATGTTGTTTTAGAATCTCGCAGAATTGTCGTGGCGATATCCTGATCCTACATCTTGCCTCTTCTCATGTCTTTTCTGCGAAGGAGGAAAGATCATGAGAAATAAAATGTCGCAGCTATTTATCGTTTCATCTTCTATGATCAACAATACTCCGTAAAGTGTTACCGTCTACACGTGTCGAGTATTCCTATTTTTCCGGTTAATCTTTTATTTCCCGGTTACCATCCTTCTGTCTATAAAAGAGAGAACCTATCAAAGAAATATTTTTTCTTCTTTTACTTCTTCGTCTTCTTCATCTCTTCACTCTCTGCAAATTTTTTCTACCTGCAACTTTCTTCTTCTTCAAATTCACCTGTTGCTGCTTCAATGGAATCTTCAAGGTATGTGTTCTTCTGACGTTATTAAACTCGATTTTGCTTGTCTAAATCATATTTATTCACTTTATTTGATCTTTTTTGCTTGATTCTATATAACTCCCATACTATGTTTTCTTTTCAGTGGGACTACATCCAATACCCAGTTTGTCGATCAAAACCCTAATCTTCTTGAAGATTCACAACAAAAAACCACTGAAAAGAAAAGGAAGTCTGCGAGTCATAAGGTAGGAAGAAACATTTGTTTTCTTAATAACAATATTGTTGCCTCTGTTTTTTATCTATATTATTACTCGCAGGGTGATGAGAATGCTGTTAAACCTCGCAAGAAATATCGCAAAGCCAAGACTCTTGAGATTGATATTACTATTCCCAAATTTTCATCTTCAAAATCTGTTTCTACTACTTCGCAGATGGAACCCCCATCATTTATTTGCGAGAATATCATTATCAATACCCCCAATTCTATTAATCCTCCAATGAATGAGACTCCCAAAACTGTTATGAACAAAGCTTCTTCCTCTCCTATTTTACTTCCAACTGTTACTTTTCCAGACACTACACCTTCTGGTAATGCAACCATCGCAAATGACTCAAATCTCCAACTCGCCATCATTACCACTTCTCCCTCTACACCTCTTCCCTCATCTAAACAAACAACAGTAGGGGTTGATGCAACTTTTAAAATTTTATCTGACATTCTAGATGATGCCAGGAAATCTGATAGGTTTGATAAATACCTAATTTTATATTTAGTATTTATGCTTTCTTTGCTATTTTTCATGTGAATTATGTATCTTATTTTCGCGTTTGAGTTCCATAGGTGTTTTGGAGTCATTTACAGGAAAGACATGAAATAGTCGCTCAATTCATTGCTCGGAGTCATTGGCTGTTGTGGAACGGGCTAGGTTGCGCAAGACGGAGGAGAAGAATGTATTGTCAGTTCCCCAGAACTGACAGTTGAGTTGAACAAAGATTTAAGCTGTCAGTTATTCGGAATCGACAAGCATAATGTTTCCGGATTGCCCTTATCCAGCCTGGGGTGTCTAATAGTGGGGCGTTTAAATCCATCTCTAAACACCCTAAACCGAGAACCGGTTGTCTCTTTATTTCGACACCCACCTGAAACCGAGAGAGAAGAGTGTTGTTGTTGGTTTGTCCAAGAGATTGAGACGAAATTCAGAGATTCAGAAAAGATCGATGGGGATTTTAGGTTCGATTGTCTGCTGGTGGGTTTGAGGTGATTCTTAATTGGAAATAAAAAGAGATATCAGAGATTGAGTTTCTTCTGCTGTTGGTGATTGATTGAGAACTCAGTGAAGGGAGAATTGAAGCTAGGGTTTCATTCGAATTTGAGAGAGGAAATTGAGGGAGCTGATGAATTTCATGGGTATGAGTCTAGGTTGAGTTGCAGACAGCCGAGAGAATGAAGGAGAAAAATGATGATCGATGAATATTAAGGGATGAATTTCAAGTCGAGCCGAGCACACAGAGCAGATGGGGTTTGTACTGGTTTCTGTTGAGTCAATTGATGAACAAACAAGGAGGAATGAATGGGTGTAACTGATGTTTGTGAAATCGAGAACGAATCGAAGTTAGGTTTGGTTGTTCTGATTGGCTATGGAAGAATTTGGGTTTGAACCGAAATGGAATTGGTGGTTGCATCTAAGATTTGAATCGAAATTGATATGAGTTATAGGAGGCCGGGAATGAAGTGGTTGAAGCCATATGGAAGAAATAGAATTGGTATGATTGTGTGCGGTTAGAACAGGTGAAGGCTTAAGTAATTGGCCTGGAACTATAATAGAGGAGTCTAGTTGTATAAATGCAAACTGGGGATTGATATGAGAAGTGCAGGTAGCTGGGTGTTGGTTCAGTTGGAAGAAATGGCTGTGGCAGCTGTTGCAGAAGCTGTATGAAACTGAATGGAGGATATGGGTTGTTGGCCATGAACTGAGTTGAGCGTTAGATGAGTTTGAAATGGTTGGTTTGAGATTGTGTTGGACTGAATTGCAGTCAGGTGGTGCGGTTGTGTTCAAAGAAGCTGCAGGAACGGAGTGCAATGCAGGTTTTCCAGAAGAGTCGCTGCGGCTGAAGCAAGATTGAGCAGCATGGCGGTGAACTGCTGCAGTCAAGTGTCCACAAGGGGATTTGTGGTGATTGTCATGGAAGAGCAGGTGTGGTGCTATTACGAAGGCTAGTAGGCTGGTAATGCATAGATGGAGTAGGTTCTGTAGCTGAGATATGGTGGAATTTGAGTATTGCAGGCTTAGATGTTGATAGAATCAAATGAAGAGTCAGAGAAGTTGAGTTGATGGTGGTTGAAGAACGATGCAGATCAGTTGATGTAGCTGAGTTAGGTGGTGATGCAATGGTATTTTTTCTGTGTTTGTGGTTGTAGCACTGATGGGAGATGTTCTTGAGTTGCAGGAGTGAAGAATGGAAGTGAACTGCAACTGGAGTTGAAATGCTTATGCAGGGAAGGTACAGCCATTATGGCTGAGTTTGGCCAGTGCAAATAGTTTATGGCCTGGAAACACAGCCAATCAGCCTTAGCCAAACCAACTCAGACCAGTTAGCCAGTTGACTCGGTTTTGACTCTTTCCTTGACCAGGTGACTAACGAAGACCGTTATCTTGACCGTTGACTTTGACGGTCAATGACCGAATATTCTTTCGACGGAGAAGAATTTTCAAGCGATCGGCGGTGACAATTCTTGCCGAATCCGGCCAACTTCCGGCCAAAAACCCAGTTTTCCAGCGACGAGTTTTGGGACATATTTTCTACACGGGTTTTCACACATGGGCTTGGTGGACTACTTGGAGATGGACTTTGAGAAGACTAGACCTAATTTTGGAAGGAGTATCCTTTATGGAAATTGAGAAACATATAAAAGAGAAGACTTTTCTCTAAAAAATATATCTTTTTATCATATCTCTTCTACTACTTTGTTCTAGGGTTTAGAAACATGATAGGCTTTCTTTTTCTTCTTGTTATGAACTCCTTGAACATGAGTACATAAGTTTATTATTGGTTATGGAATAGTTGGATTTCACAAAGCATGATTCTTTGATTCAATATATTAGTTTTGTTTCGTATTTATCGTTTACGATTCTCTGAAAATATAGTTACATGATTTGATTGATTGTTTTGTCAAGTTGCAAATTGGTAGAACTTCTAATCACATATATTGCTAGTTTAGGGTTTATTATACGTAAAAGTGATATTCCTTGAATACAAGTAGCATAAATATGATTATAGTTTGTAGTGATATATTCTTATGATCATATGTGAATCGTAACCTTTGTTAAATTGAATTAGTGCGCTTTCCACGTTCAATTGCTTTGATTGGCCTGATTTCATAGAACTTAATGCATCTAGGGAATTAAACTTGATTAGTGCTTTTACACGTTAGGTTGTTCTTTAAGATAGAATTCATATTCGCATCTTTTAATGTGTTTGTTGATGACAAAGGGAGATTAGCGGGATATTCTTGCGATCAAGATATTCTAGGGCTTTTGATAAAAGTTGAGATTAAAATATCAATTATAATTATTGTGAAGAAAAACATATTTGTGAATGAAGATGAATCATTAACCAATATTCTCACTACCTTGATTTGCATGTTACTTTTTATTGTTTTGCTTTTATTTTGTTTTAGTATATAAAAATCAGAAAAATACCCGGTGTTATTTATATAGGAAACCGAAACAACGAGACAACCTAGACCTCTCTGTGGGATCGATCCTTTCTTGCCTTGCTATATTTATATTTTGAGTAGTAAGAAAGTGTAATTATTTTTGACGCATACGACAACGATCAAAATCTTCTACTGACCCTTTCAAATATGATGTCTGTGAGACTTTAATCAAATATTTTGGTTCTGATCGAACTGCTTCGCGGGCATCTTTAGAAAATGAAGTTAAATCTCTAAATAGAAGTCTCCAATCCAAAACTTCAAAATGTGATATTCTTGATCACAAGCTTCGCAACTCTTTACTAGATTGCGAAAATCTTCGCGATAAAAACAAGGAGTTAAATGGTATAGTTCTTCTGTCTCTGCCTCTAATTTTTCTGTTCTAGTAGATTTTCATCTTTTCTATACTCAATTTCCTTTTAAATATTTGGTTTGCCTATTTAGCTTTAAATCAGAAATGATTAATGAAGATATTTCAATTTGAGTTTGTCACTGAAGAAGCTCGTGTTGAGAGAGATTCTTGGATGGATCAATATAATAGATTAGATAATATTTACACATACTCTATCGATCAAATAGATAATCTTACCAACGATAACGATCAATTAGCGCAGAGGCAAAATCTATTAAGTAGCAAAGTTACTCGCCTCTCATACTTGTTAACCCAAGCTAACTTGGCGATGGAATCTTTATCAGATGAAAATAAAACTTTGTCTCAAGAGAAACATACCTTTTCAAACAAGATGGCGATCTCCTCGCAGCAAATAAATATTCTTCAGAAAGTGTGTAACGACCAAGAACAATCTCTTCGTTCATTAAAATATGAACTCAATGAAGTAACTGAATCTTCTGCCGCTGAGAAAAATAAACTTATCAAGGGCAGGTTAACTCTAAGTTTAAAGGCCAGTAAACTCCAAGATCAATATTCTCAATTAGAAGAATCTTACTCCTTATTAGCAAAAGAAAATACTTATCTCCTCTCCAATGAAGAAATTATAAAATCTCGCCTGAAGGGTATAGTTGGAGATAATTTTGATGATGCCATGAACCAATGGGAGAACTATTTCTTAACATTAATTCAAAACTTAACTTCTCAAAAAGAAGGTAGTCATTTTGACTGCCTTAATTGTTAATTTTTCTATTTAATTTCTCTGCTATAATTCTTGCGAGATTTTCATCTGAATGTTTTCTTGTCAATTTATGTTTCTCGCAGAATCTGAAAAAAAACCTTCATTCTACCATTTCTGATCTGACTGAAAAACTGGCTAAAGTTCGCAATGCTCACCGCCAATCTTGTTCAATCTCGCGATCTTGGAGAGAAGAGATATGACTACCTTGAATACTTCAAAAATATGGAGATTAGAAATCGCGATAAAATTTTCCTTCGCAAGGTTAATCTTAGTGCTGAAGTTCTTGTGAATGACATTCTGATATCCAAGTCTTTCCCTCCTGTATCTGTTGATCCTCTAGAAGTAGATGATGATGAAATTCCTCTCCCCGTGGATGATGATCTAATCTATGCAAGTGGTGAAGAAAATGTCTCTCAAGAAGACTCAACAGAAGAAGAAAAAAGCCCTTCTAAAGAAGTAGCTACTGGTGGTGAAGCAATTACTGGTGAAAAATTAGATGAAGAAGAAACTCAAGATGATCATGATGCGAAGAATATTGACAAGGAGAATGAAGCTGGAGAAACTAATGGCGAGGCCAATATTGAATCTTGAGTTTTGTTTTTGTTTTCTTTTTCCTCCTCTTTCTTGCGAGCAATGTATCTTTATGCAACTTTGGAATTCAATTTTATTTCTGTTATTTTGAATATTCTCAAGGAAGGTAATGATATTTTATCTATCAACTCCCATACTTGACCCTCATTATCTTTCTTGTGATGAACAAGTGTTGCGAATAGTACTTGCAAAATTATGTATAATACTGCGATATTATGAATACTTCTGCGAAATTATGAATAATCCTGTTGTGTGATTCTGAATAATATTTCTGAGAAATTCTAAAGGATACATGTTTCTCATCATCTCTTCTGTGATGAACAAATCTTTCCTACATTCTTAAAAGAAAATAGTTATTCTTTGGGATTATTCTGTTGGTCTTATTTTTCCTTCCTAGTTAAAGGTCTTATTTCGCCAATTTTTTGTGTCTGCGACAAAATTGCAGGACGTCTTTACATTTGCATGTAAGAACCTGCTGATCTTGCCTTATCCATATTTTGTCGATTTCTCTGCGACAATATGACAATTATAAGCTCCCTTGCGAGAATGAAGCCTTATGACATTGCCGTCTTGCGATGAAATCGCAGGACGTCTTTACACTTTCATGTAAAAACCCATTGATCTCATCTTAAATTTTTCTCATGGCTTGTTACCTCTGTATAATATTTTTCACGCGATAATATGATAGGCCTAAATGTTCTTGCGATCATAAAGCCCCATGACATTGCCGTCTTTAGGCACTTATCAGCTCTCTAATGGAGGATGCCGCCCTTATCTTCCCCCTGGTTTCCCATTCAAGGAGGGCACATCGGCCATACAAGACTAGATTTTCCCATCCGGTCTTAACAACAACCAGCTGTTTTCGCAGCCTCTTGTACTTTATGCCTATATGGCTTATAGTTACAAGACTACACCCTAAGTGGGGTTTTCTTCGGGCCGAGTGCATCATAGCCAAGACTTGCCAAGAATGGCCAGGGTAGTTTCGTACGCCCCAGGCACTCTTGGCTCAACCGTGTACCTCGGCGCCTTGGTCATACTCTGCACTCCTTAGGAGAGACCGTCGGTCTTCCAGCCAGGGTATAACCTTATATAGTTGGAAATCCAAGGAATCTGTCCTGGATGGGTTTTCAATAACCCCAATCTCCGTGTCTCAGGTTCCAGCAGCAATATAACCTTATACCTGAGCCACGCAAAGAGATACCCCCAAATATGACGCACTTTAGGTCTTACATTTGCCTCTTGCGAAATTGTATCCGCGAACTATGGTGTACGCCATAAAGGTTTGTCCCATTCTATTAATCTCTGCGAAATTTTTATTCGTGTTTCTTGCAATATTTTCGCATTTCTTACTTGCTCTGTCATTGGAATAATCTCGCAGTTGTAATAGAGAAAGAAAAAATTATTATCTGTTTCATCATATAACATACCAGCATCTCTAATCTCGCAGAATTTTTCATTAATAATATCTTTTCAGATATAATCTATTCCATGGTCTATCAAGTTTTTGACCAACATCTCTACCTTTTGGATCCATTAATTTGTATGCCCCAGTTCCAACTATCTCTTTAATGATGTATGGTCCATCCCATTTTCTCGCCAGCTTTCCACCATTTTCTCGCTGATACCCCGGTGTTTCTCGCAACACTAAATCACCCGGTTGGAACTTACGTATTTTAACACGTTTGTTATACTCGCGAGCTAATCTCCGATGATAATTTTCCATATGCGGTAGGGCTTTTTCTCTCTTCTCTTCTAACTCATCAAGTTTATTTAGAATCATACCAGCACTAAGATTCTTCTCCCAAACTTCTCTTTTTGTTGTAGGAATAACAACTTCTGTTGGTAATACAGCTTCAACCCAATATGTCAAACAAAAAGGTGACATTCCAGTTGCTTCCCGTCTAGTTGTATTGTAAGCCCATATTGCATTATGTACTTTTTCACACCATGCCCTGTGGTGTCCTTATAATTTCTTCTTCAGTATATCTGCAATTGTCTTATTTGTTGCATCTTCCTGTCCGTTGGCCTGTGGATATAATGGTGTTGATTTTCCATATTTAATCTTAAATGAATTAAGTAACAATTCGATATTCTGTCCTTCAAATTGTTTTCCATTATCAGATACCAACTGTGCAGGAATCCCAAATCTGTAGATTATATATTCAAATATGAATGTAAAAATGTCTTTGTCGCGGATGTGTTGTACTGCTTTTACTTCTCTCCATTTTGTGAAATAATCTGTAGCGACAATTAAATATCTTCGTCATCCAGAACCCGGTACAAATGGTCCCACAATATCCAACCCCCATTTTCCAAAAGGCCACACACTGGTTGAGGATGATAATGGTGCCCCTGGTGCATGTATTTTCTTTCCATATCGCTGATAATCTTCGCATCGTCTTGAAAGTTGCTTCACATCCTCATGTATGTATGGCCAATAATAACCTTGCATTTTTGTTCAATATGCCAAAGATATTCCCCCACTGTGATTACCAGCGTCTCCACTATGCAACATCTTTAACACCTTTTGTCCTTCTTCCTTTTTCAAGCATCTTAGCGATGGTCCATTAAAAGATTTGCGATATAATACTCAATCTCTTAATACATAATTTGTTGCTCGGATTTTTAATTTATGTGTTTCTAATTTATTTCTTGGTGTCTCTCCTCTCGCCAAATATGCATGAAGTTCTGTTCGCAAATCTACAATAGTTCCACAAGATCTCCTTAGTAGTTCTCCGTCTTCAATTGATGAATGCCGTGAAGTCTAATGCTCAACTACACAATCTATCATAGGCCGAGAAATCACTATAAGCAGACTAGAAATCAAGACTTATAGTTTTGATAACTAACATTGACAAACAAGATTAAGATAGCAACGCTTGCGAGTTTGACCGAGCAGTGCTCTAACAATCTCCCCCTTTGTCAATTTTAGTGATAAAACTATCAATATATATGGATTACAAAATAAATAAACTTTGAAGCTTCTCATCCAAATGTTGATCTCCTTGGTTCTTCAACATTACTCGAAATCTTCGTCACTTCCAAGTATTCCAATGATTCCAAATGTGTTCAACTCAGCGTCATAGTTGTTGAAGATCCGTAGCAATAACAATGAGAAATCAATTTCTCTCAATCATTGTTATACAGTGTTATAGTATTATTACACATCATCAAAGTACAATTGTGTCAAACTTTGAAAACAATACTATGGTGATATGTATCACTTCCCCTTAGTCAATACTTCACCCCACAATGAAAACCACTCCCTCTTACATAATGATCCATAAACCATATGTATTTGTAGTGTGAACTACACATTAATTCTCCCCCTTTTTGTCAATATAAATTGGAAAAAGTAAGAAAACTAGTGGAATCCTCATGAAATTTTCATAGAGATACTTCATGACCAAAAGAGAACAACATAGCAACTTGTTTCGATGATTTCACATAGTTGAAACTTAGTGTATTCATCAAGGTATTTATAAACATACAAGAAAACTCCTAGAATATTCCACAGCTGCACTCCCCCTCAAATATTTGGAAATTAAGCACAAGTTCAATTAAGAACTCTACCCCATAAAATTCCATTCCCGAAAGAACAACAAGAGCGACCTTACTTTTACAAGAAAATAAGAATTTCTTTGGACATTAACAAATCACATGAAACATCAATTTGTATCCAAAAATCTCAATTGAATTAACCACAAGGAAAATGATCAATTCAATAGGTCATGCTCAACATAAGAGAACTTACGGATCCGCATGTAGGATCAGAATATCGCCACAACAGTACTCCTGCGATATTTACAGCGACAGCATTGCGAGTTAATCAACAACACATTGCGAGCATTGCAGATGATAGAAATAATGACGCAATGGGTGACGATAGCCAAAACACGGAAAAAGCATGATGATACTGCGAGTTTCACAAATACCTGCGAGGGTGGGTATTATAACTACTGCGATAATATCGCAAGGCAGATCCGAAATTAAAGGACAGCTTAGCTGTCATCCACTATGTAACTACCCTATATAAAGAGACCCAGTAGATTCAGAGAGAGGGTGATGTATTTTTGAGTGTTGAGAAAGTCTTGAGGAGAGAGAAAATTCAAGAAAGCGGTTGTATTCTTGATTTCTCCCATTTCTTATAAACATTTCTGAGAATCAAATAATAAAGTGTTGTTTTTAATCTTCAAATATGTGTTAATTGCAGTAAATTCTTATCAAGGGTGTAGTGTAGGATTTCCTGCAACTACATTTTGGCGCTAGAAATAGGGATGAATTGATGATTGTTTGAAGAAAAAGGTGAAAATTGACATTGTGATTAGAAGGAATTTGGAACAATTAGTGAAGGATTTTACGCAAGTTTCAACAGATCATTAAAATCAATGGCTAGGAGAAGAAGAAATACGTCAGAACCTCCAATAACTGTAAGGAGGAGTAAAAGACTTGCAGGAGGAAAAACTAATGAAATGGGAGAATCCTTAAGAATAAGAACAAGAAGAAATAGAACAAGGAATGATGGAGAAAATCAGGTTCAACAGCCAAATCAGCAAACACCAATACAAAGTAGAGCTGTGGATTATGATAGATTAAGCGTGCATACTTGGCGATCAGATTCAATAGAAGAAGCAGAAGATCGACAATTAAGAAATAAAAGAAGAGAAGAAAGAGATCAAGGAGTGGTTGAAGGATTAATTCATGGAGAAGGATAAAATGAAATAACAGTTTATTTAAGACAAAGAATACAGGAGGAAAAGAGGTTAGAGGCAGAAGAACGTGCGAATCTAACAAGACAGAATCATGAGTTAAGAATGGAGAATTTGAGGTTACAAAATAGAATATCAAGAAGCACAAAGAGATCAAGTTCGAGAATAATCATAAGTGATGTAAGAAGCAGATCACCTGTAAAAAATATTGAATAAGAAAATTATGATCCAAATGGAGGACATCGGGAAAGGAGAGAAATAAGGGAAGATCGTTACATACCACAAGGTGAAATTCAACAAAATGAACAAAACAACAGAAGGAAGGAGAATGTACATCGTCAGGCACGAAATAACCAAGATGGCGAAGAAGATCAAGAGAAAGGAAGAAGGATATTGCATGGAAGAGAAACTCTAAGAAATCAGCAGATAATTGAAAGAGAAATCGAGAGACATTATGCTGAACAAGCAAGCTTAGCTTGCGAAAGGGGAAGACTGAGAGCAGAGGTAGAAGAGCAAGAATTCCAAGAGGCAATTCGCCAGAATAATCATGACAATCGAGAAAGAAGACGAGAACAAAACTGCAATAGTGGTACTATTAATAAAGAATACGATAGGGTGCAAAAAAGAGCAGAAAAAAATCGCATAAGAGGAAATGAGGGATATAATGGTGTGCGCATTTGTGAAAGAAATGTAAGAGATGATAGCGGAGAAAATAATGGAGATGGAAATCAAAATCTCGCAACACAAGATAGGCAAGAACGCAGAAGAAGGGAAGCTGCGCTGAAAAGACCAATGGAGCAAAACTCAGCTGGGAATGAACAAATCTTAAGAGAGTTAGCAGAAATGAGGGGAATGTTAAATAACAGAAGAGAATGAGGCAGAAGGAAACTTGATGAAGCCATTGAGGAAGCTGCAAGAACCCTATTCACTCAAGAAGTACAATTAGGAGGAATCCCTCTAAAATGCAATTTACCCGCATTAACCAGTATCTTCGATGGGACGACCTGTGATGTTCAACATGTCAAGGCTTATGTTAGGTGTATGCTACAGTGGGAAAACCATGATGCTGTATTATGCAAATATTTTGCATCTAGCTTAACTGGCGAGGCGTTAAAATGGTTCGAAGGTTTACCTAAAAACACTATAACTTCTTTCGACCATCTGCAAGCTACATTTTTGGGGGCTTATATAAGCAACAATTCTTCGCGGCCTGGTATTGAAGATGTATTTGGGTTAAAATAGAGAATTGGCGAGAGTCTAAAATACCTAACCATAAGATGGAAGACAATGTGCAGTGAAATGGCAGGAAGAGTGGATGATAGATACCTCTTTTTATCTTTCACTAATGCAATGTTCGCAACCAATATACTGTACATACAAATTTTCAGAATCAAAAATACCATCACAATGACTGAGCTACAAAAACTACAAGAAGAATACATTGCTTTGGAGGAGAAACAAAATGAAATGGAATCATATCCAGTCGCAAACACCAGCTCAATAGCGGCAAACAGAAGTTTACTTCCTAAAATGATTAACAATGTGGCGAGCACCTCGCAGACACAACAAGGGAAAGTGATTATTGAAAATCAGCAGAAGTTAGTAGCCATGGGAAGTCGAGATAAAGAGTAATATGAAAGGGAAAAGAGTTATTACAATCGCGGTGGAAATAATAAAATTCAAAGACTTGATCAGCCGCAAGAGACTTATGGCGGACAGAGGCAAAATAATTTTAGATGGCAAGGGAATCAGAGAATAATATGGGAAGAAATTAAGATGCCACCCTTGAATGCTAGCATAAATTTTTTTTGGGAGGCTATCATCCTGATGGAAAATATACCATCACCCTGGAATATGGGAAAAGAGCCACATCAAAATAATCGAAATCAAGAATTTTGTCCTTATCATCATTTTCATGGTCACTCAATAAACGATTGCAGGAATGGAAAAAGAATAATTTTGAGGATGATTGATCAGGGAAAGTTAAATTATTTTCTAATAGGACATCCGCAATCTCAGCAGTTACCACCAGCACCAGATATTCGCAGAGTGAATACTGTAAAAGGAGCAGAAACATTTGTGATAGAGGTTGGAGCCAAGGCGAAGAATTTGTTATGTAATTCCATCATACATTCATACAAGACTATTGAGGATTTCCACGACAATGTTTTGAGCAGAGTCTTCGCGAGAGACGTAGATGGAAGAGAGATAATGAATATTGCGAGAGTCTCGCCATTAGAGGAGTGGCAAAAGAAAACTATTTCTTTCACTGTAAAAGAAGTACCAGAGCCTGGCGAGATACATGACAACCCACTGGTAGTAATATTAGAAATAAATCCAAAACAAATAGAAGAAGAAGATGAAGAAAATGATGATGGTGAAATTGAGGATTCCTGGGCCATTAACAGTATTTTAATAGATACTGGAAGTTCAGTTTATATATTGTTTTATCATACTTACAGAACCATGGATGGAAGAGACGAGGTTCTGATACCATCAACCTATAAGATCTATGGTTTCAACGGTACTGCCAACAAGCCCAAAGGGGAAATTACAATGTGAATTCCATTAAAGGGGTTATCTTCTAAGATTCTATTATGCGTTGTGGATATTGAATCACCTTATAATGCCCTGATTGGCCGACCTTGGATATATGGGATATTAGGTGTAGAGTCAACTTTCCACTAATGTATTAAATTTCCTCATCCTAATGGTGTTGGAGTAATAAAGGGAGACTGGGTTGATGGGAAGAAATGCTATGAAATTGATATGGAATCTTGCGAGGAAAGGGCAGCAAAGAGCAGAAACTGGAAACGAAATATCAACCAAAAACAAAGAGGTGATAAGTTGATGGTTGATACAATAGAGTGGCTAGTGGAAGGAACATTGCAAAATCAACATGAGCTGCAAAAAACAGATGGCGAGCGTCTCGCATATGGAGAGAAAATAACAAAACGTAACAAAAGAGCAGAAGCAGAAAGTAGTAAGTAAAAAGGTAAAATGATGAAATTTAAGAAAATGTCTCAAAAGAATATTTCGTTTGAATGAAAAAGATGAAGTTGAAAAATTATACAAGAGTTGAAATGCAAATAAAGAAAAGATCAAAGAAAAGAAATTTCATCAGAGTTGCAATACTCGCAAGAGAAATATAAGAACGGGACGAACCTTTATGGCATACACCCTAGTTCGCGAATAAAATTTCGTAAGAGGCAAATGTAAGACCTAAAGTGCATCATATAAGGGGGTATCTCTTTGCATGACTCAGGGATAAGGTTATACCGTTGCTGGAACCTGAGTTATGGAGATGATGGGGTTAAAGAAAACCTATCCAGGAGAGGTACCTTGGATTTCCAACTATATAAGGTTATACCCTGGTTGGACGACCGAGGATCTCTTCTAAGGAGTGCATAGTATAACTAAGGCGCCGAGGTACACGGTTGAGCCAAGAGTGCCCGGGGCGTACGAAACTACCCTGACCATTCTTGGCAAGTCTTGGCTATGATGCACTCGGCCTAAAGAAAACCCCACTTAGGGTGCAGTCTTGTAACAATAAGCCATATAGGCATAAAGGACAAGAGGCTGCGAAAACAACTGGTTGTTGTTAGGACAGGATGGGAGGAGCTAGTCTTGTTGCCTTCCTTGAAGGGGCAACCAGGGGGAAGATAAGGGAGGCACCTTCCATTAGGGATCTAATAAGTGTCTAAAGATGTCAATGTCATGGGGATTTATGATCGCAAGAACATTTAGACCTGTCATATTGTCGCGTAACAAATAATATACAGAGGCAACAAGCCAGGAAAAAAAGTTAAGATGAGATCAATGGGTTTTTACATGAAAGTGTAAAGACGTCCTGCGATTTCATCGCAAGACGGCAATGTCATAAGGTTTTGTTCTCGCAAGAGAGCTTAGATTGTCGCAGAGAAATTGACAAAATGTAGATAAGGGAAGATCAATGGGTTTTTACATGCAAGTGTAAGGATGTCCTGCGATTTTGTCGCCAATACAAAACGTGGCAAAATAAGACCTTTAACTAGGAAGTCATAATAAGACCACAAGAAAACAAGATTGAATGACTGCGATATTGACACAGAAATTATGAGATTTGCGATATTTACGCAAAGATCATAAAACTATGCAACTGTTACTCTGCGATGTTATCGCAAAGAGTAAGGCAAAAATAATCAAATAGATTTTATTCACAAATAATATTTAAGTTTTTCTCAATTTTTCATATTGCAGATGAATAACAGAGGCAAGTATGGGAATGAACAGAATGATAAAATTGTTATTCATCATTATATGATAAATTTACGTAGATACTATCATATGATACATTTACACAGATAATTAAAGATTAATAATCATGATTGATTAACTATATTGCAGAAAAGAATTATTTTCTAATTTATACAGATATAGGCAAAAGAAATTTATACACTAAGGAATGATAGAAGCTGGAGATACCTGCAACAGTATATTACAAGGAGGAAGAGATAAATGAACAAATATTACATAGGGATTAAAAGGGAAAAACAAGACTAATTAGATCCATCATCATCCTCGCCAAATTTTTCTCCTTCTTTACCGTCATCTTCACTATGTCCTTCATCTTCGCCAGATTCTTCCGCCTCACTATCAGAAATAACAAGATTTGGAGTATTCGTTGGAACTTCTTCAGCGAGGCAAGGATACAAAGAGTGGTAAATGTTATGATCGTCACAAACCCTCTTGACGGAGTCATTGCGAACACCAGCAAGGATATTACTAAAATTTGAAGTAGTGATCTTTAATTGATCTTTCAATCTTGAGTATTTTTCATTGCGAGAAGCAAGAGTCCTGGCGAGTTGATTCTTATCATCTTCAAGTTCTCCAATTCTTTCAGTATATCTCTTCTCAGCTCCTGCGAGTATATAATAACAAGTTAGAAATTTTTCAAAAGACTATAAAACACAAGGAATTAAAAAGGAAGAACAATTAACAACCTTCTCTTTCAGAAATCATGTCTTTAATTAAGGCCGCTTGTTCAACATGAAGACTAACATCTACACCTAAGTTATCTCTGGCATTGTCAAGAATATTTGCATCCAAAGCAAATTCATCAGCATCATTAATAAGAAGACGGGAACGGATTTGGCTTTCTCTTTCAACAAGAACCTCTTTATCGCAGATAAGTCTATCTCTTTTAATTTGAACTTCAAGAAGGGTTTTATGAAAATCCGCTAAAGTTTGAGCTCCTTGTCTAGATATACGATCTTTATCGTCTGAGAGATCACTGTTCTTGGCCCTTAAAGTTCTAATTTCTTCCTTATAATTATGGTAAAAGCGTTTGAATTTGTTAGCCATGTCTAAACAAGACCTATGGTCAGTTTCTAAGAGGCGAAGCTTAGACCTGAGTTCATCTATGGAAATAGAATTAATCCTATCAGTGGAGGAATTATTCAAAGAGTTATTGAAAAGCTCTAAAAGAGTATCATCGTCTATTGGATTTGGAAAAGAACGAAGGAACACAGCTTCGTTAGAAAGGCCGTAAATATCTGCGAATAAGAAAAATAAGAAAAAACGCAAAGGAGTACAAGGTTAAAGAAAAAGAGAGAGATTTATTACCATAAAGTTGATTGTTCGCAGCTTGGAGGCTTGCAACCTTATCTTGTGAGAAAGAAAGTTCAGATTCCAACTGCTTGATATTTTCTTGAAGGTCAGCAGACCCGGATTCCAATTTCCCACGAAGACTAGCAGACTCAGATTCCAACTCCACATTCTTCTTGCGAAGAACAATATTTTTCTTGCGAAAAGATGCGCACCTCTTCTCCAAGTCTGAGGCAACAGCAAAGGAAGCCTTTCCAGTCTGCGATAGAACAATATAAATTAAGATTTGGCGAGGAAATAAATACACATATATGGTGAAGAAATGGAAATATACCAGAATACCAAGTGAATTCAAGAGACTGGGAGTCATTGATCTTGAGATTCCTTGGAGAGAATCATTATCAACCAGTATGGGAGCATTGTAGACTTTAGCGAGAGCCTGGGATACCCCATTAAGAGCTTCATCTCCATAATCATTTGCTATACCATGTGTAATATCGCCAAAAATCTTAGACAGTTGAGTCATAGAAGATTCAGGAGGGGAAGAATTCTTCATAAAAGAGATATCGTAACTATATTCATCCTCATCATCAACATCATTACTCGAATTTTCTTCATTAGATTGGGGAATTGAAGAAGAAGGGAGTTGGATCTTTCTTTTCTTTGAGGGAGGAGCACCAGATTTCTCTCTGCGAGGAGCAGCAGACTTCTCTTTGTGAGGAATAGTAGATTCCTCCTTGCGAGAAACATCTTTGTCTTTCCCCTTAGTTTTCACAATCTTCACAGGTTCTATTTCTTCAATAACCTGCGAACACAGATAAAGATAAGAAATAGAGGCAACAATATATTGTTAAGAATCATAAAGGAATATTTCTTACTTCATCTGTGAGAGATTTAAGGGATAAAAAGGTGATGGGATTCCCAAATTTCTGGTACTTAAGTTTCAGCCTGGTAATCTGGGAAAATTGGAGTAGTCAGCGAGAGTATGAAAACGTGAGGAAGATTATAATGATAATTATGTAAAAAAACTGAAGGAACATACCTCTTTATTCCTTCCAGGCCAGTTGAAAACCCACGGTTGGTATTCTGCGAGATTCGCAGGTAATTCATGAATGCCGGAGATGTAGGGACCCTCTAGGCATAATGGAAAAATGAACCATTTGTCATCACTGGAATGGCGAGGGCCTTGGTAATTACCCGTATGCCAATCGATATCTAACATTAGAACTTTATCTTCAGCGATATCATCCTTCTTTTGTAAGCGGACACCCCAACAAGTGTTGTCCTTTTTCATAGGGATTATATCGTAATTTGCGAAGAAATTCTCCACAGTATACTTTTCATGAACAATAGGAATATCATTGAACTTAGGGTGCTTCAGGAAGTTAGCGAGATTCTTTACCAGCACCGCGAGTAGCATACTCAAGTATTAAGCGAATACAATCACCACTTAATTAATATACTTCCCGCAAGAACTTCTCGTGAGAGAGTATCGCATAGAATAAAGGAAGTTCAGGGTCGTAGAGAGGAATGGGAAGACCAGCCTTAAGTTGGCCTAGCGATACTATGATCTTCTCATGATTACATGGAAAATCAGAAAATAATGGAACAGAAAGTTCAAATTTAGGGTTTTGATTGGGAATGGTGGATAAAGTAAAACCTTTGTCTTGAAATTCTTTTTGGATCTTCTCGAAAGCGATCATATATTTATGACCAGCTGCAACCATTTTTAGTATGGGAATGAAGATTGAAAGAGTAAAAGATCGAAAGAAAAATTGTAACAGTAGCGGATCCGGAATTTACGGAAGCATAGTAAATTTGCAGAGAAATTGCAGAGAGAAGGAAGAAGAAAGTAAAAGGAAGAACAGTGAAGAGCTAAGAAAATATATATATATATATATAAAGAAAAAATTCTCGAGAAGATAAGTGCAATTAATGCAAAGAAGGGACGTGAACGGTTAGATCGCAGCGGTTGAAAAGGACGTGTCAAAAATTGAATGGAAGAAAAAATACGTGAAAACAGCTGGCGAAGAATACATAAACGTATCAGAGTAGAAGAATGCAAAAAGATAAACAACTGCGGCATTACAGAATATTCAATTCTCATGATCTTTCTTCCTTCACAGAAAAGACATAAGAAGAGGCAAGATGTAGGATCAGAATATCGCCACAACAGTACTCATGCGATATTTATAGCAACAACTTGCGAGTTAATCAACAACACATTGCGAGCGTTGCAGATGACAGAAAGAATGACGCAATGGGTGACGATAGCCAAAACATGGACAAAGTATGATGATACTGCGAGTTTCACAAATACCTGCGAGGGTGGGTATTATAACTACTGCGATAATATCGCAAGGCAGATCCAAAATTAAAGGACAACTTAGCTGTCATCCACTTTGTAACTACCCTATATAAAGAGACCCAGTAGATTCAAAGAGAGGATGATGTATTTTTGAGTGTTGAGAAAGTCTTGAGGAGAGAGAAAATTCAAGAAAGCGGTTGTATTCTTGATTTCTCCCATTTCTGGTAAACATTTCTGAGAATCAAATAATAAAGTGTTGTTTTTAATCTTCAAATATGTCTTAATTACAGTAAATTCCTATCAAGGGTGTAGTCTAGGATTTCCTGCAACTATACCGCATATTACATACACAAAGATGTGGATCATGGAAAGACCAATACTGCGGAATAATCAAAGATTCATTCTATTTTTCATCACTATTTTCACAATGATATATAATAAACTTAATCTTTGTAAATAAAATTTCATCTTATCTTCCATCAATATTTGCATAATGACATAATAGGCTTAACTTTTGTAGTCAAAAGTTCATATTTTATCAATACTTTCATACCGACATATAATAGTGTTAACTTTTGAACAAGTATGGGATAGTCAAGATTTACGGACGTAAAAAACATATCCCATAACAATTTGCAATATATGAAACCATAAAGATTAATACTGCAAAATCATCTTCCAAATAAACTTTAGAATTTAAATAAATAAATCTGAAAACATTGCAAGATGAAAATCGTTGGAAATAGCTATGTGAAATCACAATAATTGCTATTCCAAGCTCTAGTTATCCTTCTTAAAACACAATAATAAATTCTCATAAGAAGTTTCCTAGACATCAAGACAAACTCATAA
Organism: Papaver bracteatum; assembly: GCA_023529315.1. Classification (NCBI taxonomy): domain Eukaryota; kingdom Viridiplantae; phylum Streptophyta; class Magnoliopsida; order Ranunculales; family Papaveraceae; genus Papaver; species Papaver bracteatum. The sequence goes on along the minus strand of JAJJWX010002781.1, from coordinate 118,996 downwards.
TGCACATGCAAGATGATTTTCTTTGGGGGTAGAATCAATCTTTTTCGCACGAATTTACACCAAGAATAGCTACCAAAGGCGTATAAAAAGATTCTCTTAACAAATAAGAACATACAAAGTCATTATCGACCATGTACCATAGTTCAAAAAAGATGATTGTGAACATTCAAGAATCCCATAGCAATATGTACTATTGCCCATTCTTGAACTTCCTTCTTTGTGATTCACCAATAACATTCTTGTAAAAGCTACAAATAATCTTAGAAGATAATTACTCCAAGAATTCAAGTGCCCAAGTCCAAGAGAAGTAGAACAAGAGCGACGAAACGGAGCAAAACACTCAAAAACAAGAGTCGGGACAAAGACCAATCTTAACTCTTCCAAATTCAGAAATTCTCATCTCCATTTTCAAGATAATTCAAATATAAAGATAATGAAAAACGAATGAGGTCATTTCGAGTTCGGACGAAGAAGTTATGGACAAAATATGTTTACCGAAAATCGACATCTACATGCTAGTATGCATACGGTTTTGCAAAAGAATTTCGTGACCTGGAGCAGTTTGCAAATGGGTATGCGTACTAAAACCCTTGAATTTTGATTTTAAATGATAGTATACATACCTGGTATGTGTACCATGAAGTCCAAACATCCCGAAATATTATTTTCAAACCTAAAATTTAAGAACCTTAAGCACAGATCAAGTTAGGTACAAATGAACGATAAGAAAGGTACATAGATCATTATAAGTACTCTAAGCAAATGATAAAAACACAAATCTTGCTCAAGTTTATAGAAATACCTTTTAGAATAATCCAATTGAATTCTACAGCCTTACCAAAGATTCAAAATCGTACCTAACGCAAAATGTACGCCCTAATTCTCGCGCTTCCCTCACCGTATACATAGCAGGGCATTTCTTGGTGAGAATGCACTTCCAACACAATCAAGTTGTGTTGAGGTGAACAAAGCCTTTCTCACCATGGCACCAAGAAAGAGTTTCTTTCCAACAACTCTTACACCTTACCGTATTGAGATAAACCCAAAGGACTATTTTTATAAGTTTTTCAAATAACTTAAAAAGAGCCCAAGACAGTTTGTGTTCCTGATTTCTTCGTTTACAACTTATAACCAACAGTCTTTGTAGACAATATTCAGTATTTCACAGGGAAACTTTTATTTATACGAAGAGACGTCCTCACTTTTTCATAAGGAGAAACAATAATATTATCTTCGTACGAAGTATCTGGAATTGACCAATGAAATGATTCATGCTTAGAGGTGATGCAGTCAGGAGACTTAGACATAAACTCTTCATGTAAATTAATTAGTTTGCTACAACATGTTAGAGTATAGCTCGGTTGAACCCACCAAGCGTTGGTATGTCGAGTTTGGTTGTCATATTTTAGTGAATCAAAACTCATTTAATAAGTCGCTTGATTATATACTAGAGCCAAATTCGTATAGGTTAGCTTGAAAGTATTAGGATATGAGACTTACAAGTATTAAATGAAGACTTGAAGAATGTGAAGAAGTATGGAAATACAACGAAAACATCATCCTTCCTCTTGAGGTTAGTAATATTTGACTTGAACTATTTCATTCCCTAACGTATCTTTCAAGTCGTGCATATTGAAAACATAATTGCGAAGCTGTTGTTGATGGTGGATTTTAGTTTAGGGCTAAAGTTGTAAAACCAGTTTTTGTGTAACCATCCTGCAGAGGATGAGACTATTTTATAAGTGATGAATACTTCTTCACTTTACTAATTCACCTAGAATGGAGAATGTAGCAACAATCCCCCAAATATTCTGTGAATTTTAACATTATTGATTAATGCAGAAAAACGCCTTGTATTTCCTGTGTTGTTCCTAGAAGAACTATCATTGTTGGTGCGGCATGATGACTGATTGTTACTCGCAGCAGAGTATCATGAATATCCAAGTACCAACAGTGAGGCATGCACGAAATGCACGTACATGCTGTAACTCTCGAAGTGTTATACTAGCCCGATTGAGCATACATCTCTCGGAGTGTTATACTAGCTTGATTGAGCATCCAGACTGTCCATAGCAGTCTAGGAATGATCACGATCATCCAACTTCACCAGCATGATTGGATGGCCTAGATCAAATCCATGACCCCAAGCAGGTGTTGGAAATTTCACTGCCGACCCAACGCGGGTCCTGCATGGTCGGCCTCCCCAAAAGGGGTGGCATATCTTTCCAAACCGTCCAACCCAAGCCGAATGGACAAGAAACCCTAAATTAGGGTTTGCGACACATTACCTGTGTCGCAAAATGATCTCAACCATCCATATTCGCAGGCATAGATGGAGGGTGTAGATGTAGATTCAAAGGGCTCATATCCTATCAACACAATCACCGTGGGCCCGTATACACACATGACAAGTCAGTCAAGACCAACTATGGTTGGTTGTCCCAATTCGTGCGCCCAAAACAAGGCATGATGCACGGCCAAACCCTAATTAGGTTTTGTATTAATGATCACGAGCATCCGTTTTCTCCTGATCGAATGAAGGGTTTAGAAGACAATTGAATAGTTCCAGTGAACATCAACATGATCATCGTGGACCCATCTATCTCCTCACCCGACCGACCAAGGAATACCATGCCTGGTTTTTCCAAATCTCACGCCCAAACTAGCGTGGTCACACTTCCCAGATCATAACTGATCTTGACCACTCAACTTCGCCGGACGAATTGAGTGGCTTAGATCATGTTTCCATGGGACAGTCAGGTATAGGCGTGAATATCATCCTACCACCTACACGCCGGACCAAACGGCCGAGACAGACCAAGCTTGGTCATCTCGAAACACGCACCTTGAAGGTGGCATGCCGCGCCCCTTTAGGAATCCTATGTGACAAAGGATTTCTGTAGCAAATCGATCTCAGCCACTCAACTTCACTGGTAAATTTGAGTAGCCTAGATCAAACCTTCGTGGGACAGTGAAGCATGGACATGGACATCAACATGCCGTCTACACTCATGCTTGATCGGTCCTCCATGAAACTTCTCCCAGGATTAGATTCGACCAAGCTGAAAGAGTGCACTCGCACACCTCCTAAACCCTAATCTGATGGTCGCAGATGTGGGTCGCAAGTCATCTTGTCAGTCAAACTTCGCCATCCTAGACGGACGGCCTAGGATAAGAGTTAGGCGACCAGTGAGGTATCACCGTGATCACCGTCTACCACTCTGCCACACCATGTGGTCGTCCAAGGGAGGATTTGCTAGCGCAGCCTCCAAATCTTCACGTGAATTATGCTGGACATGATACTCAACAACGATGCTTCATAAGTGCTTAATATATTCGATACAGTACCTGCATAGAATGCACATGATAATTTACTAGTATCGACTTCCTAAATAACCTAGTTAATCTAGCAATACATGCTACCTTTTTTGGGTCCCACGATCCACACACTCGAGACATCAATCATGTCACAAACTGTGGGATACATACTGGGGTATTGGTCTGGCGGTTTACAGCGTACAACGTGCAACGCGCCATCACAAGAACATTTCAGGAAGACATGAACGGTTAGTGATGATGGAGGAGTGGGCAAGACTAATCGTGTGACACTAACACACAACTCCACTACTCCATCAATCCACTTCTTACACTTTCTACGAGATACCTGAATGAGGCTCAAATGACTTGCATAAATAGGTTCTCCTCCCTATTTCCAAGACAGAGAAGAGAACACAGAAACCAAGTGTTAATAAAAAACATATTCAAACACCAAGAGCATACTTGCGTTAATTGTAATCCTTCTCACCTTTCTGTTACAAGTCATAAACATCCTACACCTTCACAATCTCAACACCTTCTTGGCTTCCCTCCCTAAGATCAACCCCATCTCCTTCACTTTGTGACCGAAACAAGTCTGGAACGACCATTTCTTGGTTTAGGCAAGAATTGTATAGATTGATCTCTCTAATCAAAAGCACTCCCGTGCAGTGCATTTGTTAGGGTTTAGATTCATTTCTCATCCACACACCCCAAATTACCAAAACCGGCAGAAATAGTTTTCACCCATAAACAATTGGCGATCATAGTAGGAGGTTAATCTCTCGGTTACAATATTGATTTCCAATTTCCAATTTCATTCTTCAATTCCGATTTCAAGATGGTGGAACTTAGGTCTGGATCAACAATCAACCCTGAAGGATCTAGCGCCGACAACACTCTTGGTATTGATGTCCCTGTCAGTGGAGCTGCTGTGCAGAACGTGATTAGTACATCTCGTGGAGCCGTCTCCTCTACCACTAACACCAGCGGAGTAGGGGGTATTCCAGTAGGCGTGACACCTCCCATCACCAGAGCAAGAGAAGCCGCAAATCCCGGCATTTCTTCAAGTGTAACACCTTCAACGGTCACCAGTGCAACTGCTAATCCTCCATCAGGATGAGGAACTGGAGGAACGAGAGGAGGACAACCCCCTGTCACCATGGTGGATTTGATGGAAAGACAAGAAGTCCTTGCTAGAGCTCAAACAAATATGGCTGCGACTCAAAAGGAGATACTTACTTTTCTCAGAACTTTAACCGAACATTTGCCGCAGGGGGAACGACATCCCCCGGAGCCAACAAGGAACATGTTCGATGCACCCGGGGCAGGCACTTCGATGGCACGGGCCTGCATGGACGAAGAAGCTCGGGACGCTCCTAAACGCCCAAGAGAAAGAGACTAGCCATACAATTTCATTACGCGTGAATACCTGGAGCGACTCCTCAAAAAACGGGGAAAAGGAAATATGACAGACATGCACCAGCATCAGTCCCCATACCCTCAAGATGTGCAACGAATTCCTCTTCCAAGAGGCTACACCTCTCCTCAATTCTCCCTTTATGATGGTACTGGTAACGCTCGTGAACATGTCTCTCGATTTTTGGAGTCTTTAGGGGAACACGAATACAATCATGTTCTCCGTATGAAAGAGTTCTCGAAGACACTTACCGGAAGAGCATACACTTGGTACAATAACATCGCACCTAACAGTATATCCAATTGGAGTGAGATGGCCAGTGCCTTCTACAGGAAGTATTTCTTCGTGTCTGAGCAGATCACCTTTTCGGACTTGGGAAGAATCTTTCAACGGAGTAATGAGCATCCGAACGACTTCGTCAAAAGGTTTAGGACTCAAGCATTGGATTGTCATGATCCGAATGTCACCGAACGCTAGCTGGTGGAGTTATGCATTAACGGAATAATTCCCATATACCGTGCTTTGTTAAAGAATCTTGGCTTTCAAACATTTTCGGAGCTTCATGAAGCCGCTAAGCGCTCCGCTACGACATCCCCAGCATTGTTGGAAAGAACTAAGATCGTTCGGAACAAAGATGCGCGTGAAAACCGAGGAAGCAGGCGCCTCATCAACAAGCAATATAATATAAGTCCTTCTATGAGCGTGGTGAGTGAAGGAGGAAAGAGGAAAGCGTCAACAACCGAACAACCTCCCAAGCGTGCAACATCAGCACATACGACTCCGTCTCAAAATAGAGCGGACAAAGCTCCTGTGCAAGAGTCCGGAGACAAGGTTCCAAACTTCCCCTTTCCCATGAACGAAGTCATAGAACTCCTGGAAGCATGGATTCAAGATGACGCGATCAAGCTACCACCTATCAGACGCCCACCAACCGAGGACGAGATGACAAATCCCAAATACTTCCGCTACCATAGGTTTGTCCATCACCCGACCAAAGATTGTAACGAGTTGAAGCAAATCTTCATAAAAAGGGTGGAAACAAGATAACTCCAGTTAGGAAACGATGGAGTTCACAGGGATCCTCTTCCCATTAGAAGCTACATGATCTCAGGGGATTCTGTCCGCAAGACTGTACAGACTATGATGAAACATTTGTGTGAAATCTTGTATCTCTCAAAGGGACAACGTCAAGACATGTTCACAGCCCTCAATCATGTTGTGTCAGGCAGGTATTTGTATCCATAAAAGGAAGCAGTCTCGAGGACACAATCTTTCCTTGAAGACATGACCAACAAAGGGGACTGGGGACTCCTGACCATCACTCATTTGAAGGATGTCGAGTTCGGAAACACATTGATTGATGCAGCCTCCGAGTTCAACATCATCACTGTCAAGACTCTAAGGGCCGCAAGGATTTCAAAACAAGAAGCTACTCGCATCCCAACCGTGATTAGGAGCTCATAAGGAGAATTTAGAGACGCATATGGATACATTGACCTCGAAGTTAAATTCGGTAATACTGTAACGCATGCTAAATTTTACATAGTAAAAGAGTATCCAAATTACGACATGATCCTGGGACGCCCATGGATACAAAACAACAACTAGGAGTGAGTCCTTTGCCGATTTCAGTACCTGAAAGAATCTCCAACAAACCGTCAAATCCTGAGGATTGTTTGTTGCCGTACCGACACCTTGCAAATGTGATGCAACATCCTAGAGAAAGCCCGAATTCATACCTTAAATGATTCCGAGCCCATGTAAGTCTCATCGAACAACTTTTTTTACAAATAGCAAAGCCTCTTCCTGCTGTGGCTCGGGGACTTATTTCAATCAACAACATAACCGCCACTAACATATGTGAGTGGGGTGCGGTTCTTTCAAATGTTTTTCCAAGTACTTGGAAGCAGTCAGAGACAACGTGTCCCAGAAACAAGATGATGTTCCAAGTCCAAATTCGTTTCAAATTGGAGATATGGTAGCAAAGAAGACCACGTTTCAAGTTGGAAACGTAGCAGTGAAAATAACTAACCAATCTGATTTGTCGGCAACAAAGGAAGATGAACCATGTTTGGTAGCAGATGTCATCCTAGGAGGCTACTGCAAAATCATCAACGCTGAAAAACTTGAGGGGGTGACGATCCACTCACGATGGCTTAAACCCTATAGTACCTAGAAACACTATGCTACTCTTCCTCTCCAGCGTTCTCCGTAATGGTTCCTCCAACAATTTCCCTTTCCTTGCTATTTTTGTAATTCCTTCAAAAATGATTGCAATACTTGCATTCATAATTATTAGGGTTCCAATTTCTCAATTAATCAATGTATTATTTTCTTTTAGAAATTTTACCCTTGGGCATGACACAAAGATCTAGGTTCAACCTGAGTCATTATTACCCACCAGATTAAACCAGATAACCCTAAAAGGAAAACACTTCACACCTTTCGGGAAACGTTGGAGGAATAGAATGTATACAAAGGAAAAATGAAGGAACCTTGAACAGTTTGTCCCAGCATACGTCAGGGGAGTGCAGACGAGCTTATGCCAGGAGGGCGCAAATAGGTCCATGGTATTTCATTATGGCATTACTTCTCTTCTCACAAGGATCACATATAATCATATGAAGACACAACCACTGTGATGTAGTCTTAATAAAGGAGTTATCTCAAAAATAAGAAACTTGTTCAAATAAGTAAACAGAAATAAGAAAGGCTTGAACTCAGACGCCACTGGGTACAAGGATAAAAGTGTTCACAAGATCACGGAAAAATATTCAGAAAAGAAGAAAAGAGAAATAACAGGGAGATTTAGTCATAAAGAAGATCGGCCGTGTTTGCTCTACCATTAGGGTCTTCCTCAACGTCATCATAAGACGTCATTGATTCTTCCTTCGGGTCTTCCTCAGCTTTCACTTCGGGTGTTTCTGCGAAAATGTTCTCTACGACATCCTCAGTAGGGGAAGCTTCCATATCTTCCTCAAGAACCGCCGCAATATTGGAGATTGTGTTGACAACTTTTGGGAGTTCAGGCTCGTCCGCATCAGAATCAAGAATGATCACACCATCACGGATCGGATAATCACATGTATCTTCAATTAGAGGACGTTCATGTTCGACCCTTCGCCTCTTCAGAAGTGCAATAAATCTCTCAGCTCTCAAGCTTACCGGTGGTTGTGACGCTTCCTGGAGCCTCCATTTTTCCTCCATGTCGATTAAAGTCAGAAGACTAAGGACGTTTTCTCGAGCGACACGCAAGTACAGAATTAGCATACCCCGTATGGCAAGATCATCCTCGAGAAGCGTAATATCAATTCTAGTCATTACCTCCTCAAACGGACCATCAGTCTCATGTTTGTCCACTTAGAAGCTTCTTTCGGGAGAGATACCAGAGCAGTCCTTGCCAATCGCCTCCATTTTGCGAAAAGAGTCTATGATTATGTTAACAAAAAAAATCATCATCAAGAAGACCAAGTCATGCGATGGATGTGAAGCATTACTTGAACAAGGAAAGAAATAATTCTGCAAGGGGAGAAGATTCGGTGTCCTCTTTATATTCCGCGACTCAACAAGATCCCGGAGAAAAGAGGAGTCTTCACTTACTGTTTGCAAGGGCTAAAATTGCGGGATAACAATCAGTAGATGTTTATCGGATATTTGAGAACAATTGTCGTACAATGGAAGGGGCGCATCCAGTATAAGAAACGGGCACACAATAGGTCAACAGGTCCTTCGAGCAAGCAGGTGATGGTGGGACCCACGTTTGATCAAGCGCAGAACTCAAGAACAAAGCATGCAAGACTAGTTTCAGATCCAAATGAGGCAGGTATTAAGCCACATCATCAAGAAAGGTCGAGGTCACGAAGCAAGTTTTGGTTGGGGTCACAAGGATGATATAAGATCGATATTCGATCAGATGTGCACGACGGGACCCATGTTCAATCAAACATGCATGACGGTCCTGCATTCATTCACACGTATCATAGCACGATTTTTCTATGTTCATGGGAATCGTGTCTACGAAATTCAAGCCAAGAATGACTTTCACAAAGAACAAAAGAGGTTTACCTAAACTAGGGTTGGCATCAAAAAAAAGGGGGAAGAAAGCGCGAAAGCACTTACCTTGCTGACGGACGGAGAACTCCGGCGGTGACGGAGGCAACGAGCTCCAGCGGTGGCGGTGGCGACGGCGGCGTTTTTGGCAGCAGCAGGAGCAGTGAGCGACGGGAGCTGAACAAAAAAAAAACAAAAAAACAAAGAAAGGGAGATCGGCTCCCCTTTTATAAACAAAAAATTGGAAGAATCCCAATAGGACAAGGATTCCTCTTTTGATTGAACTCCTATTTTGTTTCAAACACCCAAGGAAGGAAACAGGTCCCACTCAGGGTTCCATGCTTGCAACGGTGCATTCACATGGGCGATCGATAGCGGACGAGCAAGGCTTTTCGGGTAAGCTCCCTTCATCTCGTTTTTTCCCGTATATTAATTACCATCTCATGCCTACCCACCAATAGTGTAACCATTATACGCTAGGCAGGGGACTTAATGTTGATGGTGGATTTTAGTTCAGGGCTAAAGTTATAAAACCAGTTTTTGTGTAACCATCCTGCAGAGGATAAAACTATTTTATAAGTGATGAATACTTCTTCACTATACTAATTCACCTAGAATGGAGCATGTAGCAACAATCCCCCGAATATTCTGTGAATTTTAACATTATTGATTAATACATAAAAACGCCTTGTATTTCCTGTGATGTTCCTAGCAGAACTCTCATTGTTGGTGCGGCATTATGACTGATTGTTAGTCGCAACAGAGTAGCATGAATATCCAAGTACCAACAGTGAGGCATGCACGAAATGCCCGTACAGGCTGTAAATCTCGGAGTGTTATACTATCCCGATTGAGCATACATCTCTCGGAGAGTTATACTAGCCCGATTGAGCATCCAGACTGTCCATAGAAGTTCAGGAATGATCACGATCATCCAACTTCACCAGCATGATTGGATGGCCCAGATCGAATCCATGACCCCAAGAAGGTATTGGAAATTTCACTGCCGACCCAATGCGGGTCCCGCATGGTCGGCCTCCCCAAAAGGGGTGGCATAGCTTTCCAAACCGTCCAACCCAAGCCGAATGGACAAGAAACCCTAAATTAGGGTTTGCGGAACATTACCTGCATTGCAAAATGATCTCAATCATCCATCTTTGCATGCATAGATGGAGGGTGTAGATGTAGATTCAAAGGGCTCAGAGCATGTCAACACAATCATCGTGGGCCCGTCTACACACATGAAAAATCGGTCAAGACCAACTATGGTTGGTTTTCCCAATTCGTTCGCCTCAAACAAGGCATGACGCACGGCCAAACCCTAATTAGGGTTTGTATTGATCACGAGCATCCGTTTTCTCCTGATCGAATGAAGGGTTTAGGAGACAATTGAATAGGTCTAGTGAACATCAACATGATCACCATGGACCCATCTATCTCCTTACCCGACCGACCAAGGTATACCATGCCTGGTTTTTCCAAATCGCACGCCCAAACTAGCGTGGTCACACTTCCCAGATCAGAAACTGATCTCGACCACTCAACTTCTCCGGACGAATTGAGTGGCTTAGATCACGTTTCCATGGGACAGTCAGGTATAGGCATGAATATCATCCTACCACCTACACGCCGGACCAAATGGCCGAGATAGACCAAGCTTCATCGTCTCGAAACGCATGCCTTGAAGGTGGCATGCCGCGCCCTTTTAGGAATCCTTTGTGACATAGGATTTATGTCACAAATCGATCTCAGCCACTCAACTTCACCGGTAAATTTGAGTGGCCTAGATCAAACCTTTGTGGGACAGTGAAGCATGGACATGGACATCAGCATGCCGTCTACACGTATGCCTGATCGGTCCTCCATGAAACGTCTCCCAGGCTTGGATTCGACCAAGCTTAAAGAGTGCACTCGCGCACCTCCTAAACCCTAATCAGATGGTCGCAGATGTGGGTCGCAAGTCATCTTGTTCGTCCAACTTCGCTAGCCTAGACGGATGGCCTAGGATAAGAGTTAGGCAACAAGTGAGGTATCACTGTGATCACCGTCTGCTACTCTGCCACACCATGTGGTCGGCCAAGGGAGGATTTGCTAGCGCAACCTCCAAATCCTCATGTAAAGTATGTTGGACATGATGCTCAACAACGATGCTTCATACGTGCTTTATATATTCGATGCAGTACCTGCATAGAATACACACGATACTTTACTAGTATCGACTTCCTAAATAACTTAGTTATTTAATCTAGCATTACATGATACCTTTTGTAGGTCACACGATCCACACACTCGAGACATCAATCATGTCACAAAATGGGGGATACATACTGAGGTATTGGTCTGGCGGTTTACAACGTGCAGCGTGCAACGCGCCATCACAAGAACGTGTCAGGAAGACATGAACGGTTAGTGATGATGGAGGAGTGGGCAAGAATAATCGCGTGACACTAACACACAACTCCACTACTCCATCACTCCATTTCTTCCACTTTCTACGAGAGACGTGAATGAGGCTCAAATGACTTACATAAATAGGTTCTCCTCCCTATTTCCAATACATAGAAGAGAACACGGAAACCAAGTGTTAATACAAAAAGTATTCAAATACCCAGAGTCTGTTTGCGTTAATCGTAAGCATGCTCACCTTTCTGTTACAAGTCATAAACAGCCTACACCTTCACAATCTCAACACCTTCTTCGCTTCCCTCCCTAAGATCAACACCATCTCCTTCACTTTGTGACCGAAACAAGTCTAGAACGGCCATTTCTTGGTTTAGGCCAGAATTGTATAGATTGATCTCTCGAATCAAAAGCACTCTCGTTCAGTGCATTTTTTTAGGGTTTAGATTCATTTCTCATCCACACACCCCAAATTACCAAAACCAGCATAAATAGGTTTCACCCATAAATAGTTGTGTATGATACTCTAGTTAGACATAGTACTAAGGAATACAATACGAGGTTATTGCTTAACCATTAAACTTTATGTATAAAACATCGACATGATCATATGAATGCTATTGTAATTATGTATGGGTATGATTGAAGATTTCTTCCTAGGAAACAATGTTTTACATTCGTTTAAAGGAAGTAAGTTCATAAACTTGTTTTTTGAATCGAACGGGAAATCGCTAGGCTTATTGGTATTGTTATTCATTGCAAATCTATTTTGAATTACCAATATGTGTATTTAGTATAACCACTCATAAATTTGTTTATGTTTCTTGTAAGCCTGCTTGCGTTAATTGTAAGCCTGCTCACCTTTCTATTACAAGTCATAAACAGCCTACACCTTCACAATCTCAACACCTTCTTCGTTTCCCTCTCTAAGATCAACCCCATCTCCTTCACTTTGTGACCGAAACAAGTCTGGAACGACCATTTCTTGGTTTAGGCCAGAATTTTATAGATTGATCTCTCGAATCAAAAGCACTCACGTGCAGTGCATTTGTTTAGGGTTTAGATTTATTTCTCATCCACACACCCCAAATTACCAAAACCGGCAGAAATAGGTTTCACCCATAAACAGCTGTGTATGATACTCTAGTTAGACATAGTACTAAGGAATACAATACGAGGTTTATTGCTTAACCATTAAACTTTGTGTATAAAACATCGACATGATCATATGAATGCTATTGGAATTATGTATGGGTATGAGTGAAGATTTCATTCTAGGAAACAATGTTTTATATTCGTTTAAAGGAAGTAAGTTCATAAACTTGTTTTGTGAATCGAAAGAGAAATCGCTAGGCTTATTGGTATTGTTATTCATTGCAAATGGGGAATAACCCCTACTTAGATAAAGATAACTTAACATTTACATAGTAGGCAAGAGACCAACAAGCTGTGCCGCCAGCCCTATTTTGAATTACCAATATGTGTGTTTAGTATAACCTCTCATAAACTTGTTTATGTTTCTTGGTAAAACTATTCACAAGGCCTGACTTATGTATTAGTATCACTTTTATTAGTGAAACCGATCTTAAGTAATCACTCAAGATGGTATGATCGATACCTTGTAAATAGAAACTTTTATCTAGTCATTGGGGAACCGATCCTAGTAAGAGGTGCAACAAATTTACAAGAGGGGAATCGATCCTTGTAAGAGATACAACACGTTTTTAGTAGACGGGGGAACCATTCCTATGAACATGTGCAAAAAGTTTATAGTTTTGGGGGAACCGATCCTATGGACATGTGCAACCGAATACAAGTAGTTACCATAAGTTGCGGGGAACCGATCCTAGTACCTAGTCAACCGAATTTTGGTAATTAGTGTGACTATGCACAATACTCACATGGAGGTAGAACCTAAACTTTTTTTGATAGAACCGTGAAACCCATTATTGGTGATTTGATAGAATAATCAATCACATAGTTCTTGGAAGTCAGATGAACCAATTCTAAACTTGTTTGGAAGTGTGGAAAATCGTTTCCAAGATTGTAAGTATGAAAAATGACCTGAAAAGTAAAGATGTCGACATGCTTTGAACATGTGCAGTAACTCTTATCATTAATTGTTCAAAGATATTCCTTAATAGCTAAAGGAAAATCCCAGGATCGAAATAAATTGAGAATCTTTTATTTAAGGTTTCTTAGTTTTTATATGTTATTTATTTTCCAGCAAATAAATGCATATCTTTAGAAAATAATAATTAGTAATGTGCATTTACTGATTATAGATTTCGGTCAATATTTGGACAAAGCATTTCCTGGAATTATGAAAACCGAATTTGGAAATATATTGCATATCTTGAGAATATTTTCGGTTTTGGAAATTCCTTGGTGTCCAAACTTCCTTGTCTATAAATATTGAAGTTTGCATTTTGAGCATACTAATCCTCAGAGCCAGCAAAACTACCTAGTTGTTTTGTTACTGGTGGATCCGCCTATTCGAAGAGGAAAGTAACCTAATTAGGCAAATCTCTTACGTCCTCTCAGTTTAAAGACTTCTTTGGGATTGAGAATCTCTATTAGTACCGTTGGTGGGAAACTACATAATTGCGATTTATTATTAGTTTTTGATTGATTTGATTGACTAACGGTTGTTGAAATTTGATTGCACCTAGTTTTTTTATGCTTGAGAATCTTCTCTTCTGATATAAAATTCACGCAAACTAGATCGAAGTTTCGACGGGGATCTTTAGACTGTTTGTAGATCTAAAGACGTCTTGTGATAATCCAACATTATCACACTCCGTTCTATGTGTGATTGATCACAAGAGATTCAAGTTGATTGTGTGCAGGTGCTGATTGAAGATTAAAGAAGATTTGAAGACAATAGGACTTTTTGGGTTCATAGTCTTTGGTGTGCACAATACTTGTTTCGGATAAAAAGGGATCCAACTATAATCGGTTTATTTTTGTGATAGATTGGATTGATTAGTTGAGTAGATCGGCATCAATACACTTTTTTGTGATTAATAGTATTGATTGCATAATCTAACAATTACTTCGGTAGTTTTTGAGAGATTGAACAAAGGACCCGACAAAGGAGTTTATTGGTTAAATGGAAGAGCCTTTGTCAAACTCATATCACGTTGGTTAAAAAGAGTTATTACCGAACAGATTTGGTGTTCCTTTACTATTTGGAATACGAACCAAAGGAATTATTCCAAGTACGTGACTTATTACAAGTTGGAGGTGCAGGAATACTGAGGGAACTAGGTGAACTATAGGTTTAGTTTCTTGGTCTCAACTATACGAAGTTGGTTTGATTTTGTATAGTAGCTTAATTCTGAGAGTATTTAATTCTGGACTAGGTCCCGAGGTTTTTCTGCATTTGCGATTTCCTGGATAAAAAAGTCTTGTTGTGTCTTTTACTTTTCAATTTACGCAATTATAATTAGAAGTAAAATACATAAACGTTAATTCCTATTTTACTTGATAGACAAACCTTAGAGTTTGGTTAAGTTCGAACCTATTATCAAGTAAACATACTTCGTTGTTGTATTGTCTCGATCTTGTATCCATAGACGACCACACGAAGTGTGAACCGATTAGTTGTATTGTCTCGACTCAGTCCATAGACAATCACTTTTGGAAAAGGACTTATAGGTGGAAAAGTTTTAGATTGAGGCATATTTGGGTACCCTCGTCTTTTCATAACCAATTGGATTACACAGAGGAGGAGCATTGCTCTCACTGATTAGTAAATCAATGCCAACCTCAACATGAATATTATTCATCATAGCTTGATTTAGCTTATCAAGGGATTATTGCTATTTCTGGAGATAAAACTCAACATCAAGAGACAAGTTCTCAAGCGTTTTCTCAATCCTTGAAAATACTTCTAGGGATTTTAAACCTGGTGGAGGTTTGGAAAGAATTTCTTCTACAGATTTTACTAACTCCGTCATGGAAAAGAATTCTGAAATCCCTAGATCTGGTGGTGCATTTATTGAGACATCATCTCTGTCCATATAAAGATCGCTACAAACACGGACTTATGAGGTCTTAAATGTGTTTGACGGCTCTGACACCAATTGAAAAAGCATGGGTCTAACAACCACACCCAATATTTCGTTCGGCAATCTGAATAGACAAACTCCAATATACTTTCAAGAAAATCAACTAGACAGTCAGACTCAATATAGAGAAAAGTATATCAAAGAGTTTTATATTTGTATCCCTCAATTCAACCTGTAATCAACAAATAGGAATTTTCGAGCCCGATTGAATATAAGAGAAATAACTTGAACGGTACCAAAGACCAATGTTCAAGGATCAATCAATTTTAATAAACAACCAAAGGTTGGATTTACCAATTGATCGATTCAACGCACAACCTATGATATTTCTATTATATAACAAAATATAATGATGAAAAGAAATAACACAGACACCAGAATTTTGTTAACGAGGAAAACCGAAATTACAGAAAAACCCCGGGACCTAGTCCAGATTTGAACACCACACTGTATTAAGCCGCTACAGAAACTAGCCTACTACCAATGAACTTCGGACTTGTTAGTTGTTCCCTAAACAATCTCACACTAATCAAGGTACAGTTACGCTCCTTATATCTCTGAATCCCAGTAGGATTCTATGCACTTGATTCCCTTAGCTGATCTCATCCACAACTAAGAGTTGCTACGACCCAAAGTCGAAGACTTGATAAACGAATCTGTCTCACACAGAAAAGTCTATTGGAATAGATAAATTTGTCTCCCACAGAAATACCTACGAGTTTTATTACGTCTTTTGATAAATCAAGATGCACATAAGCCAATTGATAAACCAAACTTATATTCCCGAAGAACTACTAGTATTATCAATCACCTCACAATAATCTTAATTGTATGGTAGCGAAACAAGATATTGTGAAATCACAAACAATGAGACAAAGATGTTTGTGACTACTTTTTATCTTGACTATTGGAGAATCAATATCGAGCAAATATTAGAGAATATAGTACTCAATACGATTGAAAATGGCAAGATCAGAACACGCAACTACATTGAAAATAGTTGGGTATGGCTTCACAATCCCAATGAAGTCTTTAAGTCGTTAAACTAGAGGGTTTCGTGAAAATCCTAAGGTTAAAGGAGAATCGACTCTAGTCACAACTAGTATCACACTGAAGATTTAGGGATTAATTTTCCCAGTTGCTAGAGTTTTCCCTTATATAGTTTTCAAATCAGGGTTTGCAATCTAAGTTACCTTGGTAACAAAGAATTCAATATTCATTGTTATATGAAAACCTTATTAGACTCAAGATAATATGTTTCAACTGTTAGATCGAACTTAGCTTGTTATACACAAATGAAACGTACCCTCATTCAGGTTTGAGTAACCGTACCTAAACATGTACACCATGTTGGTTCAATAGTAGTTAATCGAGGTTAGCTATATGAACACTCTCATATCAACCTTATTCATCTTAACCACAACTAGTTCGAATGACTCAAATGAAACTAGTTAAAGAGTTGTTCAATTGTTATATTCTCATAGAAGTATACAAGAGCACATTTGAATCAAAATCGGTTTGATTCACTCGAATCAATTAGTGAACATTATAGCCACGGTTTGCAAAGAATGTATTATTTAATATATTAATGTATTAGTTCATGAGCCAACTAATTTTAGAACTTTAACCACTCAAGTATGCATACGGGTACACATACCTAAGTAGCCGGTCTGAGTATGGGTTCGCCAGTATGCGAATGGGTACGCATACCTAAGTACACTTCCAAAACCCAACAGAAATTCCCGGACCTATACTTACGCAAGTACGCTCACCAGTATGTGTACTTGGTACCCGAAATTCCACATACCTTTTGTTAATGAAGTTCCACATACCTTTTGTTGATGAAGTTCCGCAATCTCTCCTTAGTAGTTCTTCGTCTTCAATTGATGAATGTCGTGAAGTCTAATGCTCAACTACACAATCTATCTTAGTCTAAGACATCACTATAAGTAGACTAGAAATCAAGACTTATAGTTTTGATCACTAACATTGACAAACAAGCTTGAGATAGCAACGCTTGTGAGTTCGACCGAACAATGCTCTAATAGTAACTTCACAGAATATTTGATGATGAAAGAGCCAATCCGAAAATCTTTTCCAGAACCATACGTGGAGGAGATCCAAGTGATGCTGATGAAGAAATTTTATGGGATGAGATTGAAGAAATTGATAGTAAGGGGAGTTTGTCATCAGATGATAGTCATGTATCTCCTGCATCATCAGGAAGCGATTATATGGAACAATATGCAGAGGAGAAGGATAGGAGCTACGATGAAGAGGACTTTTAGAAGTCTCTTCTGGAGTATTGAAAGCAGTCAGGTCTTCAGATTTTAGAAAAAGTTTGAAGATGATTAACAAGTTTTTATAAGTCAGCTTTCTCGGTACTTGCTCTTCTCCTTCTTCTTCTTCTTTTTGTTGCAGATGATGACAATAATGGACTTCTTTTTCTTCTTCTTCTCCTGGCGATCGGCTTTGTTCTTGGGTTTTTTAGTATTTTGTTGTTGATAAGTGGTGGTGCTAATAGTAGTGAAGGTAGAGTGACTATAAGTGAAAGTTGTGGGAATATTATGTGTAAATTGAGGGATGAGAACCTCAAAAATTGCAGTGCTTCGTAAAAAATATTGGTGAATGTTTATGTTATTTAAATTTTTTTCAGTTGTGATTGCAGTAATGTTAGGGATTTGGGTTCTGTCAGTGAGTAGATTTTGAGAGTCAAGAGTAATGAAATTTTTTCTGTTGATTTCATCGGTGTTGTAGGTAGTCTTGTGGTTGCGAATTTTGATAACAATCTTGATGAAGTAATTTAGATAACCAATGATAGAGAATAGAAGGAGCTTGAATTGAGTACAACAAGAATTGCTTAGAGAATCTAGTAGTTACATTAGGAGTTTCTCTAACCATTACAGGGAAGAAAAGGCTCACATCATGCTTACGAATCAGCCCAAGATCTATTATTGAGAATACAAAAGATATTTGTTCATTTTAGATGAAAAAGGGCCAAAGATGTTTACCTATCCAGCCAAACGGGTGTTCGGTTAATGATGAGAATACAAAGGTGCTTTTGATAGCTCCATGGGGAATCTAAAATGGAGCATGATCCAGGGAATGTTTTGTGTTGGCTTATTGGAAGTTTTGTCCAACTTTGTCGTGTCATTTAAGGATAAAATTATAATAGACTGGCGGGGCTTAAATTGAAATTCCTTGGCCACACATGTCATTTGGTGGAGCACATTGACACAACAATGCAATAGTTGATGGACAGTTTAATGCTTGTCGAATTTTAAAAATCAAGCGGCCAAAATTTATACAAGAAACATGAGATTTGATCATCTTTTTCTAGAGATGAAAACTCTATCATCGATTTTAATATCTGTCGTTAATCTTTAACTGTTGAAATTTAAAGTGGTAAATAATATTCTATGTTTCAGAAAGCACCCGTTTTCAGTAGGAAGGTAGATCTTTATAAGAGGAGTCATAAAAAAAATTGTTTAAATTCATTATTGTTTGAGTTTTATAAGAAAAATAAAGTGGAAATGTCACCTAAGTATCGTTCTAACCATGTCATAGGAAATTATATAGAAGTGAAGGTTGGTTCAGTTGAGTTAACATAGTTCATATTGATAAACATGAGCATAGAGATTCTAATGTAGTTATGAGAATAATTCTCTGTGTATTCATTGATAGGCAATAGCCTGATTTATACAACTTTACACAACTAGATAAGGTAAATAAAAGATACACCTAACAATATCTAGGATATATACAACAAGAATATATATATATATATATATATATGCAATTACAACCAAATAATAACACAATAATGTCAAGATATATAATATCTTGACCTTATCTTAACACCACCTCCCCCCCCCCCCCAAACTCAAGGTGGTGGAGTACACATCTTGAGTCTGGAAATTAAGAATTGAAGACTAGCTGCAGAGTGAGTCTTGGTGAAAAGATCAGCCACTTGAAATTCTGATTTGACATGCGGAATAGTGATTGTACCTTTCTTAAAATAATGACGAGTAAAATGACAATCTATCTCGATATGTTTTGTACGTTCATGGAAGACATCATTGTGTGTAATTTGAATAACATCCTTGTTATCACAATACAGTGGTGTAGGAGCAAAAATTTGAACTCTCATATCACAAAGAAGCCACCATAACCAAATGAGTTCAGATGTGGTGTAAGAAAGAGCTCTATACTTTGCTTCCAAACTTGAACGAGAAACCACACTTTGCTTCTTACTTCTCCATGAAATCAACGAGTCTCCCAAGAACACACAGTAGCCTGTAATATATTTTCTGTCTGTAATATCCCAAGCCCAATCGGAATATGAGTAAGCTTGAAGAGTGAGATTCGACTTGGATGAGAAACACAAACCTTGATGAAGAGACCCCTTGATATATCTTAGAATTCCGAGAACAGTTGCATAATGAGTAGACCTTGGAGCAGACATAAACTGACTGACTATGTGAACTGCATGACTTATGTCTGGTCTCTTAATGGTCAAGTAATTCAAACTCCCTACTAGCTGATGATACAATGTTGGATTAGGCAATAGAGTCCCATCTGTAGGATTGTATTTTACATTCATCTCAAGAGGTGTGTCAGTTACCTTATTGTCAGATAGCCTTGCACGATGTAGAATCTCAGATGCATATTCGACTTGTGATATTAAATAACCAGTGGGTGACATGCCAACTTCAATGCAAAAAAAATAACTTAAGGATACAAGATCTTTCATCTTAAAACAATCACTAAGGTATGATTTGAGTTCAGTAATACCTTGTTGGTCACTGCCAGTAATAACCATGTCGTCAACATACAAGAGAAGAATGCAATTACTTTTTCTGACGATCTGACAAACATAGCTGAATCACAGAAGCTTTGTGTAAAGCCATACTGGAGAATTGCATTGCTAAACTTCTCAAACCAAGCACGAGGTGCCTGTTTGAGTCCATATAATGCCCGTCGAATCCTACATAATTGATTAGGTTCATGAGGCAAACCAGGAGAAGGTTGCATGTAAACCTCTTCTTGTAATTCACCATGAAGAAAAGAATTTTTTACGTCCATTTGATGAATCCCCCATTGTCGTGCTGCAGCAACAGCAAGTAATGTACAAATTGTAACCATTCTTTCCACTGGTGCAAATGTTTCATCATAGTCAACACCATACTCTTGTGTATAACCTTTTGCAACAACTCGTGATTTACATCGTTCAAACTCACCATCTGACTTAGTATTAACTTTATAGACCCATATGCTTCTAACAACTAATTTTCCAGGAGGAAGATCAACCATTTCACATGTCCCTTCCTGAGCATGTGCTTCCAATTCATCATCCATTGAATCTTTCCAATATGGAATGGCTGCAGCTTCTCTGTATGTTTTTGGTTCATAAAGTGACAAAATAGAAGACAAGGAACAATGATAGTCTGCATACTTATCTAGTGGTCTTCGATTGCGAGGTGCCAAAGAATTTTCTTCAGAATCAGGATCTCGTTCCTGGGTTGCACTATCAGGTTGAGTCGTTGAGTGGTCTTGAGCATAAGTATTTGGTGGATCAACAACTAGAGGAGATGGACTTTCAGGAGTAGATATAGGAAAAGTGCTAGGATTGGATTCACTAGGAAATGGATCAGAATAAGTGAAAGACTCAAAAGGTGATGATTTGCTGCTTGGAAGTGACCAGAATGGAACTTTCTCCCAGAATGTGACATGAGGAGAGACACGAAGTTTTCTATTAACTGGATCATAACAACGATACCCTTTTAGTTCAATACCATAACCAAGAAAGACACACAAGACATTTTTTTGACCAAGTTTATGACGTTCACGTTCTGGAAGGAGTACAAAATAGGTTGAACCAAAGACTCGAAGCTCTGAATAGTTTGGTTTCTTACCATAGAGACACTCATAAGGTGATATTCCTCCTATGATAACTATTGGGACTCTATTGATGGTGTAGACTGCAGTAAGGACTGATTCTCCCCAGAAATTGGAAGGAACTTTTCCAGAAATTAACTGGGTTCTAGCTGTCTCTATAATATGATGGTGTTTACGTTCTGCAATTCCATTTTGTTCTGGAGTTTCAGTATAGGACAGTTGAAGAATGGTTCCCTGGGTTTTAAGAAATTCTTTGAATGGATTGGAAATATATTCCCCACCCTGATCAGCACAAAAAACTTTGGTCACTTTACCAAACTGAGTTTTTATCATGGTTGAGAAATCAACATATAACTTAAGAAAATCTGCTCTAGAGCTGAAAAGATATACCCATGTATAACGCGAATAATCATCAATCAAAATGACATAATACAAAGCACCTCCCTTTGACATAATTGGAAATTTACCCCAGACATCAGAATGTATAAGAGAAAAAGGTTCAGTTAAAATAGAAGTGCTAAGATTAAAAGAAAGAGCTAGTTGTTTTGACAGTTTACAGGAGATGCAATTTGGTTCTTTGTCTAACTGAGTATCTCCTAATAAACCCTTATTGATCATATATGAAAGATGAGAAAAGGAAACATGACCTAACCTAGAATGCCAAGACATGAAGGGAGATAGTGACACATGTGCAGTGGGAGTAGCAGCTACGACATGACTTTTAGATTCTGCTGAGAGAATAAGAGATTAAAGGAGATACAACCGACCAACTCTACGGTCTATCCCAACTAGCTTCCCGGTTTTGAGATCCTGTATAGCACAACCAAAAGGAAAACAATATGTGTTATAACCTTGATCACACAGTTGACCAACTGAAATAAGGTTCATTGTAATATTTGGTACAAGAAGCACATCTGGTACATAAAAGTTATTTGAATTGTTGACCAAGCCTATATGACTTGCAGTTATTGTTGATCCATCAGCAGTATGAATCTTAGGGGTGATGACAAGATGAAGACTTTCAAAAAACTTTTGATTAAAAGTCATATGGTTTGATGATCCTGAGTCGAGAAACCATTCTGTTGAACAAATACCTGAGGAGATAGAGAAGGCAGATGCAGCTGTAGGATTGCTACCAATTGAGAGTGCTTTTTTAATCATCTCTTGAATATCATCAAGATTTGGTGCAGAACTACCACCAGGTACATCTAACGCAGATGAGTTTGATGTTGATGCAGGTGAGACTAGGGCTGCCATGAATCTGGTTGGTGCACTGGATTTGTTTCCTCCATTAGCATTGATTCTTCTCATGTTTCTTGAAGTTGGAGAGGTGCAAAATCTAGATGAATGACCAAGTTCCTTACATTACCCACATTGTGTTGTGGGTATGTCAGGTATTATTGGAGAAGGTGAGGAATTTCCTGATGGAATATTGCAATTCCTTGCAAAGTGCCCAAAAGTCTTGCAATTGTGACACTGCACTTGAGACATGTCACGTTGCACTGAAGCACTTGAGTTTCTTGAAAAGTTATTTGAACTTGAACGTGTATGCACAACAAACACTCCTGATATCTCTGGTGTCATTCTTTTTCTTGTTTCTTCTGTAATAAGTTCATACAAAGCAACTTCCACTGTGGGAAGAGGTGAATGATGAAGGATTGATGCCCTAACAGACTCAAACTCATCACGCAAAGCCATTAGAAACTGAACTAAACGTGTTTCTTCTCTATATTTCTGCCACAGTTCTAAATCTACGGTCCATATTGGTTCCATGAGTGCTAATTGATTCCAGATTAGGGACGTCTCAGAATGAAAAACAGAAATAGACTGATCATCCGATTGTTTCATAGATCTAATATCTTGTTCAAGTTTATACCTCTGAGCAAAGTTGATTTGAGTGTACCTTTTTGAAAGAAAATCCCAAGCATCTTTGGCTACCTCAAAACTTGTTAGTTGCATGCTTATGGAAGGAATGACTGTATTTCCAATCCAAGTGAGAATCCTGTGATTGTTGATTTCTCATTCTTCTATTGGATCCTTTGTCTGTGTTTTTTTCCCCTTTTCATTAGAACTGCTTGTTGTGGGTTCCTTTTATGTACCATCGACATACTTCCACATACTCTTTCCTTTAAGGAAGCTGCTCATGAGGAATGACCAGTGATTGTAGTTGGTTCCATCAAAACGAACAGTGATGGGTTGAAAATCTTCTCTTGACATGACTACTATGTTTTCTATGGATTGTATTGCAGCGGAAACTGGTTTTCAGATATTTCCTAGCTCTGATGCCATGATAAACATGATCATAGAGATTCTAATGTAGTTATGAGAATAATTCTCTGTGTATTCATTGATGGGCAATAGCCTGATTTATACAACTTTACACAACTTGATAAGGTAAATAAAAGATACACCTAACAATATCTAGGATATATACAACAAGAATATATATGCAATTACAACCAAATAATAACACAATAATGTCAAGATATATAATATCTTGACCATATCTTAACACATATATCTCTTGTTTTCCATTTTTAGTTCATTTCTTTGACATGCGACGAAATAGAGAACAAAATATGGATGAGATCCATTTTTCACTCAAATGAAGGAGAGTGAATAATTGTAAATGTGCATTTGTTTTTCTCTTCATTAAACTAAGATCCGAGCATACCAGCTAGAAAGGCATTCTTGCCATCGAAAAAAAGTTGCATGGTTCGATTTTTGCACATTCCATCGTCTCCACTAAGTGACTTCTAGTACACTACATCGACACTCCTCACTGTCTCCACTGTCACGCAAGTCCCTCTCCGGCGGCTTCATCCATACAATCTTCATTGTCTCCACTAAGTGACTTCTAGTACACTACATCGACACTCCTCACTTTTCCAAGCTTCAATTGTTCCATGCATCCAGCTCACTGATGTAAATGTTATGCTCTTCACACAATGATTATCAAACTAGCAATAGATTTGACCTCTTGAGAATACTCGACCCGCCGTTTGGTCGGAAGACTAACTCTTGAGGTGACTTTTACTTGAGTTTTGCCCGATAAAAAGTAATAATACTGTTAGCGTCAAGATTGGATAGATGTATCCTCTTTCGAACATATCATACTCGATATGGTTGCAAATTCTGTTTCCGAACTTCCCCCTCAATCTAACGTCGTAAATGTTGGCGTCACAATTTTCCAACAAATACAAAAATTTAAATTTACAAAACTGTTGTCATTTATATGGTTTGCAGCTTCCTAAATTTAGGATTTAGATGAATGCTGGATCATGGGGAAATTGGTGGAGCAAAATTTGTGACATCGAGTAGAATCGGAAATCAATCCATCCCCAATTAGATTAAAGAAATCGAGTTCTCAAAAACAAATTAACTCTTTTTTAGCCTAGCATCATTAGGGACGACCCCAAAAGAATTAGGGGCTACACAAAATGACAAAATAGGTTGAAAAAACTTATACGTCCCTTCATAATCGGTAGTTTTGTAAAAAAAAATTATATACTGATTGTGACTATGTTCTTCTCTTCCTAACTTTATTTTGAAAAATTCGAATTTGGGACTACTACAATAATCGGTAGGCAATAAACATCATGAAACTACCGATTGTGAAAACAAAGAAATCCAAAATTGAAAATTTCGAATTTGGGTTTACTACCATAATCGGGAGGCAATAAACATCATGAAACTACCGATTGTAAAAACAAAGAAATCCAAAATTCCATTGGTTTTTGAAAAATTCGAATTTGGGGCTACTACCATAATCGGGAGGCAATAAACATCATGAAACTACCGATTGTACAATCAGTGGGCAATAAACATCATGAAACTACCGATTTTGAAAACAAAGAAATCTAAAATTCCTATTGGTTTTTGAAAATTTCGAATTTGGGGCTACTGCCATAATCGGGAGGCAATAAACATCATGAAACTACCGATTGTATAATGGGTAGGCAATAAACATCATGAAACTACCGATTGTGAAAACAAAGAAATCAAAAATTCCTATTGGTTTTTGAAAAATTCGAATTTGGGGCTACTACCATAATCGGGAGGCAATAAACATCATGAAACTACTGATTGTACAATCGGTAGGCAATAAACATCATGAAACTACCGATTGTGAAAACAAAGAAATCCAAAATTCCATAGGTTATGGTTGGCTCTGCACCCTGAAACAGGTTGGTCATATAAATCCTAAGATACAACCTCCTGATAAAATGAGATAACACACAAGGTTGTATTTTAGCTAACTGGTAGTTGTCAAAAATGAAGTGATTTCAAGAGTAATCGAAGCATGTTATTGTTATACCATTTCCTTTATACATATTCAGTAATACTTGGAATGATTTCGACGACTGAGTTTTGATGTCTATAAACAATTACCTTGATCTTGTGCAGTTGTTTTATACCTGTCTAGATCAGAACACTAGTAAACATCTTTTTTCTCTTGGATATGCAGCATGATATATAACTGAAGGAAGTGACAGGTTTATGTTGGCTACATTAAACTGCTAACGCAAAAATATATGGTCCACTCACAGTTATGTTCACATCACCCGTAGGAAATGAGTAAGTAAAATTATGTTTACCGAGCAAAAAAAAAAAAAAGGTAAAATTATATTGAAAGCTTCTACCAAAAGAGTGATCAATATAAGTCATACAACATGTAATACACTATACCTCTTTCTTGACAGTTCCAACTGCCTCTTGGTGCTAGAACCGGTGAGCAGATTGTAAGTGTTAAAAGTGAAGCCCCGTAGTTCTTGCAATCCATCTAAAGGTGACCCTGTAAATCAAAGTTAATATAAAAGAAGCTTTAGAAAAGACTTAATTTCAGCAATGCAGGCCCCAACTCTATTGACAAGCGAAATAGAAGATGTTGCTTACTAATCTCAAATGCGTATTCTGCTTCCAAGATATCCAGTACCATCTCCAATCTCGCCTCCAAGTGCTCCAGCTCCAATCCCATTCTTGAGAAAACCAGCTCCTGCCGTGGTTCCACTTCTTTCTATCCCAACTATAGCTTCAACTCCACTTTTCACCATTTCATTTCCTCATCCAACATACGCACTGCACCAACACTACAATGATGAACGGAAAAATGTTATGGTTGCCTCTGCATTTCATTTCTGCCAACTGCTTCCTGGTAGCTAGAGTTAAAAAGATGCAGGAATCATAGTATGTATTAATAGTGAATCTGAAACATAAAGAAGCAATAACCATGCATCAAAAGAGGTAACTCATAGTGAAGCACTTTAAACCATTGATGATGAAGATGAAATTGAATCAAAGAAAAGTAAGTATTACCTCATTGAATTTATCTCGCCTCCGCTATCATGTTTTCCTGACTATGCCTATAGAGAAGATGGCAGCGTTGTGTTTCAGCAGCTTGTTGTATTCATCCTATTACTTGGAACTGCAAAACAACTTTTGGATGCATCCATATATGTTATTCTGGATTCACCTTGTACAACAACAACATACCAAATGAATCAAAATGAAAAATAACCATATTTTATATTAAATTTTTTAAAAAGTTGTTCGCATCTACCATTAGCTGATCCGATAATTCATTTCTACAACCTCACAACCATCACTACTACTACCACTATCTCAATTTCTTCACCAACCATTCACTATATACAATCCCTTCTCTAGACTCAATTTAAACATTAATTCTATATCTTTTCTTCTCAATTCAGAACTAACAACTTCATCTGAATCACCACTACAATTCCCAGACAACATCAACATCTCATTTTTTAAGCCTAACCATCCACATCTAACTCTTCTTCTTGCAACTCAAATCAACAAGGAAACCCTAATTTGAGTCTCTACTTTTTTAAAACAACTCAAATTAAATCAGACACATCTATCTCTACCTCAATTAAGACTAAACCCATAAAAAATTATCAATTTAAAACGATTTCAAACAAAAATCACCAAATTACAAAACCCTAAATTCACTTACAATTTCTCCTGGGTTTGAATCGATGCCCGAATCAACACCAACCTCATCGAATATTCCTGATTCTACTCCTCTTCTCTCGATCTCAGTCACATATCACTACCATCATCGATTTCTTTGATTCTCAGAGAAACCCTAATCTTCTTCTCAGCTCATTCTTTTAATCCTACAATTGATTCTTCACCATCAACAACAACATCTCATTCTTTATCTAATCATCTTCTTAGAAATCTTCTTTATGATCGTTTACAAAAAAAAAAAAAAAATAGTGATTTTGGTGAGCATGAAAGAGGAAAAATAGAAAGAGAGTCATGGAGCCGATATTGAAATCACGGGTTGGGTTCGCTATTCTTTTTGGTTTATAAAACAACATCTCTGTGAGTTATAATCCCTAAGAAAAATCATCCGGATCTAAGGGCCTTGATTTTAATAAGTGTGCTCATCACGTGATTCCGATGTGCCCACACATATTTCGCACACTTGAAGTAAGGTGTCCCAAGGTGTTACCACGCACACAGACTAGTCGCATACGTAAAGTATCAGTAGTTGCTAATTCGTAGCAGCAAGTGCCTGTTACTAACTTCGTAACTGCAGCCAGCAGTTATGAAAATTTTGTAACATGTATTACGAATTCGTAACTGCTCATAAGCTGTTACGAATTTCTGTTACTATATTGGAAAAATGGTGTAGTGTGAAATTGCTAGAGTGCCCTCAGAAGAAGAAATATTGTCTTTTTTAGTTAAAATGGGTTTGTATACTGCTCCGGGTCCAGATGGTTATTCTCCTGTGTTTTACAAGAAGTGTTGGACACTAGTTTGTAATGATGTTGTGAACTTAATTAAGAATGTTTTTCAGTATGTTTTTTTTCCTAATCTTTTTAACCACACTCACATTACTCTTGTCCCAAAGATTAAGAACCCTGAAAGCCCTTCGGATTATCGTCATATAGATTTATACAATGTCCTATATAAAATAGTAGCCAAAATATTATCAAATAGAATTAAACCATATCTTCATACTTTTATAAGCTGGTCATATAATGCGTTTGTACCGGGAAGACAAATTCTTGATAATATCATTGTGGCAAAAGAATTACTTCATTCAATGAACAATTCTTATGCTACAAATGGACAATTTGCTTTGAAAGTGGATATGGCCAAGGCATATGATAGGGTGAACTGGAGGTTTCTAGGTGACATGCTTCATTTAATGGGAATTCAAGGTGCGGCTCACTCTCTTATCATGACCTGTGTAACAACTTGCTCTTTCTCAGTCAACATCAATGGCTCTCCACATGGTTTGTTTAAAAGTGAGCGTGGTATTAGACAGGTTTATCCATTATCGCCTTCTTTATTCATAATTTTCTCTTAGGTTTTATCTATACTTATGCATCAGTATGAGTCTCAAGGTTTATATCAAGGATACAAGATCAATAATTGGTCTCCAACTATTAGTCATCTAATGTTTGCAGATGACCTGTTCTTTATTGGAGATCACTCTAGGATAAATATCCTTAACTTGAAGAAAATACAGGAGGAGTATGCAAACCTTTCAGGCCAGTGCATAAACTATTCTAAATCGGCTATACATTTTAGCAAAGGCGTCTCTGACATTAGAAAACAATCTACAATCATGGACTTAGGTGTCAAAGAAATGACTGTGGATGACAAATATCGGGGTATTTACCCTTTGAAATCAGATTATAGGGTTGCTAGATTTAATTTTTTGACAGATATGTTTTCTAGTAAGAAATCAGGATAGAGACAACATTTTGTAAACTTGGCGGGAAGGAATGTGTTGTGTAAATCAATACTCTCTGCTATTCCTATTTATTCAATGAGAATATGCTTATTACCCAAGGGTGTTACAAATGAAATTGATAAGATTACAAGGTGTTTCTGGTGGGGTCATTCGACTGACGAGAAGAAAATGCATTTCATTAACTGGCAAAAAATGGGTCTACAAAATGATGCTGGTGGTTTGGGTATTCGCAGTGCATAAATGATGAACATTGCATTGATATGTCTTCTTGTTTGGAGATTTCTTGAGGAGGAAGATGCGATGTGGGTTCAATTGCTTGATGCAAAATACTTAAAAGATGATACCTATTGGACAATTGAAGAAAACAATAAAAATTCTTCGATCTGGAATAGTATGCTTGAAGTAAGGAATCGCCTGGAAAAGAAAATCTTCTGGCAAGTGGGTAAGGGAAATAAGATTAAAATCTTTGAGGATCCTTGGCTACCAAACAATATTGAGCATCTAATACCAAGGAATGGGGAATTAACTATGGATTTGGAGTTTGTTTCTGAGATGATTAACCATGATGAGAATACATGGAATATTACCATTCTTAATGATAACTTTTCTCAGGATATTGTGGAAAAGATCACTGCAATTGTTCAAATTGTGGAAGATGAGGATATCTTAACATGGAAGAGCACAACGGCATGTAAATTCTCTTCCAAGTCTTGCTATCATATGTTGGCAAATGATATCCCTGCATCAACAACAATAAGCGAATTCCCTTGGAAAAAAATTTGATCATTCATGAAAATCATTCCAAAAATTCATATTTTTATGTGGAAATTATTGCATGGGGGTATAGCAGTTAAAATCAATGTCAACAGATTTAACTCGCAGAGGGATAATTCATGCACGTTGTGTAAAGCTAACGATGAAACTGTCTTTCATCTTTTATTTGGATGTCCCTATTCCAAGATGGTGTTCCGGCAAGTATCAATGGAGCTTGATTGTGCAGGATTTAATGAATCTCCTCTTAACATCAACAAATGGTGGATGGAACAGAACATTGATAACATCTTTATTCTAACAGTTTGTATCATTTGGAATATATGGAAGCTAAGAAATGACATGATATTTTCTGGGCATGTATTCTCTCAAGCAGTCATCATCCACAAAGCAATGTCGGATTTTAATCTCTGCATGGAAAACAAAACATCTTCTTCTCTTAATCCTACCACAAATCTGGGGAATCAGCACTGGTATCCTCCAAAAAAAAAAATCGTGAAGATCAATGTTGATGCTGCTTTTATTCCAAATAATGGAGCTGCTGGTGCAATTGCTCGTGATTTTGAAGGAAGATTCCTAAGATGTGAAACAATGACGTTTGATGCTACGTCCCCTTTGTTGGCAAAATCGATTGCTTGTAAGCTTGGTGTTTCTCTGGCAAAGAGTCTTGGTCTGCAAAATATTGTGATTGAAGAGGATGCAAAAAATGTTACTGATGTTGTTAATGGTGTCTCGAGGGAAATTTAGTGGAGCATTCGATTAGTGATCCTGGAAGTAAAAAGAGATGCATCTTGTTTTCCCAGTATTAGATTTGAAAATGTTTCTAAGAATGCTAATTTTCTGGCTCATAATTTATGTCAATATGCCATGAAAGAAAATATAATTTGCAGGTGGAATGTTAATTCTCCACCAGATTGTATTGCTTCAAACCTCAACTTTAATGAGCTATCTGAATAAAAGTTGCGGGCTTCTTTAAGCCCCCGTCTTCTCTTCAAAAAAAATAAAATACATAACTCATTATGCATACTATTTTTTTAGGGGTATAATTGTAAAGAAAACTTGAATATAACATATCTAAAAATCCGCGCCTTGGAATTTAACAAATTTTATCTCGTTGGAAAGCTATTAAAGAGAGCTACGCAACGAGCACAAACAAAAATATCAAAAAAAAAAAATCACGAAAAAATTGGAGGTGATCATCATTTTAGGGAAATTTTTCGAAAACTGACTACATATTCGTTATGCAGCCTCCAAAAAAGATGCATAACACAATATGCATACACCACAAAAGATGCATAGCACGTAATGCAACCATTTTTTTTTTTGCATGCATCAATTATTTTGGTTACGCAGCCACTAAAATGCTGTATATGCCTGAATCCAGCAAAAAAAGTAGACGCATAACAAATTATGCAACCATTTTCTCGACTGCGTAACAAGTTATGTAGCCATTTTCGGATGCAGTCATAACAACATCATCATCATCTTCTTTCATGTTTCAATATCTCCCATACAAACCAAACAACATAAACACCTTTCTCATTTCTCTACAACCAACAACATTTTCACCTTCCTGTAGTATGAATTCCATACAAAAATTAATTTGAATCCGAGTACAAAAATCCTTGATGACAAACTAAATTCAAACCCTTCTTATACTCTGAATCATCTTTTTAAACTCCATTAGTTCCATAATAACCCAAATCTTCAACAAATTCAAACCTTATCGTCTCAATCACCATGAGAATCCTCAATAGCTAACAACTACACCATCAACACGATCTCATCACCCTACCTTACTAATGTTTTATTCACACACAAACCCATCTCAGATTCACCTGATACTTTCATTACTTTTTTGAACATCACCAAATTCAACCCCTAACCTAAATCAGAAGCTAACCCATCTTTTCTCACTAATTCGACCCATAATCAATAGCATCAGATCCCTAATTTATGTTCTCTAAAACTTCGTCGATTCTTCATTCAATTACAAACTCAAGTCTTATGAAACCCTGATTTCTAATCTCAATCTTCAGAAACAGATCTCTTCTATTGTCCACGGCTTCAATCAATATCACCCATTTACTCGATCAGAAGCATCATCTTCTCGATCTACACCTCTGATTTCACCTGGGAATCCCTCTGCATAATGATCTGATCGAAATCAGTTTAACGATTGACGAACAAAAACCTCCTAGATTAAAAGAGAGAGGATGAAGAATAAAGGAAGTCATGAAAGAAAAAACAAGGAAGAATAAACGAAGAAACAATTTTAGAAATTCTGGGTGTGGGAGAAAAATTCACCGAGGAAATGGGTGCGCGCCTGATTTTTTTTGTCGGTGGGTTTCACGGTGACCAAAATCTTAAAAATGGGTGTGGATTTAGTTTTCACTTTACTATTCAAGAGTGACTGGACCTGGGTGACCTCAAAGAAGTTGTAGGCCCAAAAAAGTACTCTCCTTCAACCTTTCGACTACACTGTTTTTTTCAGTTAGAGGGTCTCAATAAAAAATCCTCTCCAGATTCGAAAAAAACCCAAAAGAAAGCTGCAGACAATCCTAATTAGGTTTTCCCTAAACCACGGATGGTTTTAGAGGAGTGGAGGAAAGTATGGAAATAACCACAGATTCAGGTAATAAAAATCTTCATCAACAAAACCTAATTTTTAAAGAACAGTCTCTCAACCCTAATTATATTTGTCAGATTTTTTTTTATTTTTTTATTTTAAATCTGAGAGAGGATTACCCTATCTTAACATGATTCATTCTGATTGGTTAATTTGATTTCTTGATTTTTATTTTATTTTTGTTTTGGATATGTGTCTAGGTCCTAAAGATCTGGATCATGCTGATGATCAGTTATCATCGCCTCCAGTTCATATCGTAACAGAAGCATCACAGCTTCCAGTTGAGTTCTTGGAGCCCTCCCCTGAAAACCAGCTGATTATTGGATTTGATTGTGAGGGAGTTGATCTTTGTCGAAATGGAAATCTCTGTATTATGCAGGTATAATTTTAGTACATTTTTTTTTTAACTTTCTTTATATGAAATTGTAATTTTATCTACATGTCTCAAATGAAAGGCCTCTTTGTAAGAATAAGTTGAAATTAGGCAATTGGTTTTTACATGAGACACTTAGGTGTGACAATTATACTCACATTTTGTGATTCGTAACAATGGTTGTAAGCAATAAAGGGAAGTAATACTGTTGGTGTGAATTAGAGTTAGCCGTGAAGACATGATGATAAAAAATTTGGAACTGATATCTTTTTACCAATATGAAATCTAATGAGTTGAGAAATTGACGCATGAAATGAAGTTATAAGAGATTTTTCGTCAACACAGAATAGACGTGCTTCTACAGTAACAACACGTAGGTCTCAATCTAGTGAACCTCAAACCAATACCAGATATTTGAAGACTGTTTCCACTGATAGTTCCATACTTATTAGAAGTAAAATTACATGTTGTTTGGCCATTTGTACTTTCTTGTTCATCTTTACAGTCAAGATTGTGTGTGCAGAACAAGCTTCTCCTTAGTTGTTTTGTCCTTCTGACTGATGTAAATTTTGCTTCATTTTTGGCAGCTTGCCTTCCCAGATGCCATATATTTGGTTGATGCTATTGAAGGTGGGAATACACTTATGACAGCCTGTAAGCCTGCACTTGAATCTAGTTACATCACAAAAGTCATTCACGATTGCAAACGAGATAGCGAGGTTTCTAAATTTTTTTGGTTTTGCATGTTTGCATTTTTGAGTAAGAATTGGATCACATAATAATGATTCTATTTTGCAGGCATTATATTTCCAATATGGCATCAAGTTAAATAATGTGGTAGATACCCAGGTAAGCCATTTATATCTTTGACAGTATGTAAAGTGTTAGCATTTTATCACGTGAATAGAATATCATCGTCTAAGCTTTTTTCCCCTTTTACTGAATCAATAATGATGGCCTCTAGACACGGCTCCCTCATGGATTTCATACAAGTACCTCTATGACAGCTTAGTCGGTTTCGTTCCTGCTCATCAGTGCCTAAATTTCTGTAGGCTGTAGCTTCATGAAAACTCCGTCGCCTCTACTTAATGATCTGAAATGAGTAACTGAAGTAATAACTTGGTTTTAGTCCTATTTTGACAATTAACTTGATTTGCACAAGATAATTTTAGTAACTTCCATGCTTTTGCTTTTTAGTGCACTGATATTGGAAATTTAGGTCTACCAAACTTTAAAGTCAGACTGACATGTAATGAATCTTTTTCTTATTGATTTGATGTGTGAGTTTGGTTATTTAAAGAGTGGAGTGCTTAAAACAATTTTTTTTAAAAGTTAGGTGAAACAAAGATATATTGAATTAAAAAAAGAACAATCCACTCGTACTTGTGTCTGTGACTTTAGTTAACATTGATTGAGATTGAAACTGGAGCATCCTTACAATTTTATGTCGACACAGTTTTAATCTTGACCTCTTGATCTATTGTGTAAGGGATTCCTGTGCTTTATAATAAACTGACATTAGTTCTGATCTTCTCATTCAGATAGCTTATTCTCTGATTGAAGAGCAAGAGGGAAAGGCGAGGACACCAGATGATTACATATCTTTTGTAACCCTCCTTGCAGATCCACGTTATTGTGGTACTATATCAGTTATATGCTAGTAGTTGTATCCTTATTGGCTTTTAGCATTTTCTACGGGGCTTATAGCTTTCATTTTGGTTTTTAATTTCTGTATGTAATTACAGGAGTATCGTATCTTGAGAAGGAAGAAGTGCGAGTTCTATTAAGGAAGGTCGGTGTCAACTGTCAACTGTCTTTTAATTTTGGTAGTGTAGTTACCTCTCGTTCTTTCAGTCAGATACTTAAGTAGAATGCCTTGGTTTTCTCTAGGATCCTAAATTTTGGACATACAGACCATTTACCGAACAAATGGTCCGAGCTGCTGCTGATGATGTTCGTTTCCTTCTCCATATCTACCACAAGATGATGAAAAATCTGAACGATAAATCTCTGTGGCATCTGTCAGTTCGGGGAGCACTATACTGTCGGTGTTTCTGTGTTAATGATAATGAGTTTGTAGATTGGCCCCCTGTCCCTCCCATTCCAGGTACTTATGCTTTTTTGATAAGCCTGTAGACTTTTACTATTTGTGTTTGATTATGCAAGTGTCTGGCATTTGGATATTCAGTTTAAGATTACGCTTCAAGTTGTATATAGAGAACAATCATTGTCTATCACTGACTTCTTAAAAAGCGAAAATGCTTTTGTAGGAAATTGCTCCGATTTCTTGGGTTGTCCCAAACAATGGCCGACGACTTTACCTGCCTCATAAGCTCTTGATGAGTGATTAAATGGTTGATTACATTGTATTCATCTTTTCTGCAGATAATACATTTGACGAAGGGGATCTTCCTGAAGAAGAGATTCTGTCCGTGTTGCATGTTCCTCCTGGAAAAATGGGACTTGTTATTGGAAGAAGAGGGGCGACTATCATGTCAGTCAAAGAATCTTGCAAGTAAGATCTTCGTCCCTCCCTTCTTCCCGCTCTGCTCTTGTTTCGTGGGGTAGTAACTGTTTTTTATTTATTTTTTGTTTTTCACTTTGAATATGCAGCGCGGAAATTCTCATGGGAGGCTCTAAGGGGCCACCAGACAAGGTTAGTTAACATTGATGGAACTTTGAGTTTGTATGGATAAAGTCGACCTACACTTTTAACTTAATCCTCGAATTATTTGCAATTAGTTCATAAGCCGTGATTTTATGTAGGTATTCATCATTGGACCTGTGAGGCAAGTTAGGAAAGCAGAAGCCCTTATAAGAGGGAGGATGTTAGACATACGTTGATACAAGCTAGCCGTTTTTTTGTTGGCATTTCTTCCCTTACATCTAACATGATTTTGAAACTATAACAACATACTGCGGGTGTCCAATGTGGCATTTTCTTTTGTTACAAGTGTATGCATAGTGTGGGCTTTGCTGGTTGTATCCCCAGAAATTTTCCTACCCTATGAGGTGGCTATGAAAGTCCTATGGGGCATTCAGTGAGGTTATTGCAGGTTGGAGTTTTTTTTTGTCAGATCTCATAACTTGTCACCTGTTTTAACTTTGACTGCCACCCGGTTCACTATACAAAACCCAAATCGAACTACTTTGATACTACTTTAGAATACAACAGTCTTCTTCTAAGTTTTAAGGCCTTAATCTACGGAACCGAAGTTACCATAGGTAGAGATGTAGGCCTTCAACTGCAGTGCCTGTGGAACCATAGGTAGGTGTCTTGTGTAATTTTGATGGCTCTTGGCTAATAAATTCCAGATTTTAGCCTTCACAGGACCCAAATTTAGCTCAGTTACAATACCATGTACAAGTCTCATGTAATTTTGATCGCCTGAGCAACCAAAATCCAGCTTTTAGCCTCCATGAACCAAATCTGGGACAGTTAAAGCTTTAGTAGTAACTTTTGCAGTTTTTTTTTATAAAAATTTCCCCCAGATCGCACTACCAACTGTTCCTGAGGTTAAATCTGGGTGCATGAATGGAAATGTAGAGAATATGATGGTAGAGAAAGAAAGGGATAAAGAAGATAGAGAAAGAAGCTAAAAGGTCCCCCCATCCATAGAAGGGAGGTTGGGGATTGTTGTTGGGGGCTAAATGCCATTGAATGAGACGAATCAACACCATTGTCTATAATGTATATAGTACTACATTCATGAACAAACACATGAGAAACAGTGTCGCCTCCTTTAGAGTATGAGCATATGAACAGTTCCCCCTATTCACTCTGAGGCGTCACTGTACTGTTCACGTTTGCTACTAAAATCTTGCCTTATAATACGACAACATCGGGTGATGTCTAGAAGAACCATGATAATGACCACGGTACGTTGGTGCTTGGCGTTTCTACTTTATATCTGTGGGTTCTTCTCCAGTGTTCCCAATTGGGTATGTAACTCTTAAATGATCTATCCCCCAAATGTCATAGGTTTACTAATGCGTCTCGGGTTAAAGGTCTTCGTTAAAAATGTTAACAAGTCGAAGAAAAAAAGACTTGGCATTTTACCCTCTAGTGCCTACTAAAACCTACACTTGTTCCGGGGAAGAACTTTATTTGTCGTTGAAGAAACAATATATTTTAGGATGAAAGTCATGTACTAGTAGTAGGGCTGCACAAAACCGAACCGATAACCGCACTAATCGAACCGTAACCGCATCGAACCGAATACCATTGGTTCGGTTTCGATTTTAAATTTGCTAACCGAACTATAAATGGTTAGTTGATCGGTTCCACTATTAACCGAACCGAAACCGAACCGATAACCGATTATTATTAGGATTAATCCTAGCCGTCTAAAATCGGGTAATCCTAGAGTATAAAAATCGAACTCGTATGCGGCCATTTCATTTCTTCTTCTCTTCCTCTCCGATTCCTCCACCTCCATCAAGATTCAAGACTTAAGAGCACCACCACCTCTATGATCTAGTAAGTTATTTTCTCTTTGATTGATTTTTTTAATCAATTTCTAGGTTTTTTTTTTTAACCTTAGATTAATTTATGGTTTGAACAATAACCGAACCGAACCGAAAAATAACCGAACCGAATTAAAAAATAACCGAACCGAACCGAATATCATTGGGTTCGGTTTCGGTTTTAAATTTGCTAACCGAACTATAAACGGTTAGTTGATCGGTTCCACTACTAACCGAACCGAACCGAACCGAACCGTGTGCAGGCCTAACTAGTAGAGCCAGATCGATTGTTACAATCGAGCTGATAGTCGGCTGTAAAAATCATGCAGCAGTAGAACCTGACTGTAAAGAAAAGTTTGATAGGTAATATAGGACGCGTATGTAGGCCGTTATATTCTTGCAGTCAAGTTGAGGGTGCGAGTTGCCTAGTTGCATTGCATCAAATTATGGCCAAACTTCTAAACTCCCACTTGAAGGGATTCTCCTACTCCGGCCTCCCTTGAGTCCCTTCCTTCCATCCAAGTGGACTTAATATTAATACTAATGTCGCAGGGAAGACAAAAAACAATTGTATCCCAGATAAACAATTAAGACGATACGATATGATTGATATCCCAAAAATGCCAATCAAAATAATTAACAAAACTAAATATAAAAAATGTGATTGAAGAACTAATGTTTTTTTGATGATCAGATCTTCCAAAGAATGAAATAATATTTACGACAGTTAGACAATGATTCTGTGAGACAGAATTCTTTTGTTTGTGCGAAGATAATACAGTAAGATTTTCAGATGAGATGGTCCCTAAAGAAATCCAGCTCTACACATAGTGATTACTGTACATGTTATCGGATAGTCCCATGGGGAGACGGTTAGATCAACCAACTACAGACAGCCACGTATGGGTGATAACGTTTACTTCACGTGTTGCCCTTTGATTACACTCACCCAAGTACATTTATTTATTCATTCATTTCACTCGTTATTTTTTCTGATTTTGATTTGGTTGAATCGCAACAACAGTTGGAGTTTGGGGGAGATTGGATCATAGGGCCTACCTCACTTGCCTATTCTGAAATGAATTTGGCAAAATGCAATACAAAAATGGGACCACGATCATCATGATCGTGATCATCGTAATCTAAGTTGATAGCATATAGGCGCAAAGTCTTTAATTCGTTTTTGTTTTTAGCTCTTTTGACCTTCAGGCGTGAAGAAACAAACTCACAATCCAGCTATCCAAAGCACCAACTAGTTAATAGGAAGTGAATGCTATTAGGCTAAGTCCTATGGGCTAGATTGGCCAAAAAATGTTGCAAATCATGAAAAAAGTGTTGGAAAAAAATTAACACTCAATCTGGCTACTTCTTTTTCCTAATATTTGCTCGCAGTCGCACTATCGGCGAGATTGAAACGCCGAATAGTGCGGCGCTCAAAAAGTAACACAAACGCTGGATTATTCGGAGTTATGCGAATATTCCAGAAAATAACGCCGAACTGTTAGGCGATGGTTTAAACGCTGTTCCATTTGGCGTTTGAATTTTTGGATAATGCTGCAAAACCCAAAAAACAATCATATAAATGTGTACTTTTTTACGATGGAGAGAGAGACAGAGAGAGAGGGGGACGTGTGAGAGTGTGAGAGAGAGAGGGGGGACGTGTGAAAGAGTAAAAGAACGAGAGAGAAGAAAAAGAGAGAGGAAAATAAGGAGAGAGAAACGTCAAATGGTTAGGCGTTTAACGCCGAATGATTAGGCGTTTCCCTGCTAGATTGGGCATCCCATAGGGGTTAGGAGGTTGCCCTATCTGACGTGGATGACCAATCTAGCAGCTAGATATCTAGCCCATAGGACTAAGCCTTACTAAGAGCTAGCACTATGGTGCTAGCTATCCCTTCCCTATCCCTCAAATGTAGGGAAGGGATGGCACATGGAAGGAAAGCTTCTATGGTTCCCTCCCATCCCTTCCCTACACGAAACGGGTACTCAGTACGCGTATGTATAGTGCCAAACGGATACTTAGTACGCGTATTAGTCAACTCGTTGACTTGACCAAAAACGGGTACTCAGTACACGTTTCGTAGGTTTTAACCCACAGAACTCGGAGCAGATGGCCATTTCTTCTTCTTCTCTAACTTTCATCCTCTCAAAACCCTTTTACCCCCTTTCGATTTTCATGTTGATTCATTGCGATTCGATTGCTTAGATTAAAAGGGCTTGATGGTTACTACTAGGTGAAACAAATCCTTTGTTCAATTTCGAATTTCATCCAAAAAATCATATAAGGTGAGTGATTCTAGTGTTAGGGTTTTTTAATTAATTTGATTCTAGTTTTGATGAAATTGTTGATTCTAGTGTTAGGGTTTTTAAATTAATTTGATTCTAGTTTTGATGAAATTGTTGATACTAGGTTGGTTGGATATGTAGTATGCAATTCAATAACGTTATTAAAACATATATTTAGTGAAAAATGCATGATTATTTGTTGTGTGTCTTGATTTATGTTGAATGAAATGTTTCATCTAAATGCATATCAATGTAGAACCTTGATATACTTGTAATTATGTATGCTATACACAAATTCATACTATGTTTTTTGTTTGCTAAGGTGCACAATGAGTCTAATGCGTTCTTATGTGAGATTCAAACATGGAATATATTGGGATACTTCTAGTGATAGTGATGAAGAAGAGAAAGCTTTGCTTATGTTTACACAACTATGTTTGGATGAACGGTTGCGTATTATTCGACAACCTGTACCAAAGGAGGTACAGACATGTAGTGTAATAACGCGTGATCGAGTGTGGCATGATGCGAAAATGATGAATGATAATTTGACGCCTGGAACCGGTTATACCTCTAGACAATTCAAACAACGTCTATGCATGAGGGAAGACTTATTCGAGAAATAGTTAAGAAAATTTCTTGAAGTGGATCCGGAATGGCATCAACGTCCGGATGCAACTGGTACTATGGGGCATTCTCCGCATATGAAATTAGTTGCCGTGATGAAATATTTATGCAGAAGTACGCCAGCTGATAGTGTTGATGATTACACTCGTATGGGTGCTACTACAATATACATGTATCTAAAAAGATTTTGCCACACCATTTTCATGACTTTTAGAGCAAGTTATTTGCATGATCCCACTCCTGAAGATGTTCAGAGGTTGCTAGCTGAGAATGCCGACCGAGGTTTTCCAGGAATTCTTGGTAGTGTTGATTGTATGCAATGGCCATGGAAGAATTATCTGGTAGCTTGGCAAGGAACTTACCGGGGTAAAGATAAAGAGAGTAGTTTGGTATTAGAGTAGGTGGCATCATACGATTTCTGGTTTTGGCATGCCTTTTTTGGAATGCCTGGATCAAACTACGATTTGGATATGTTGGCACACTCACCCCTTTTTGATAACACGCTAAAGGGTGTAGCACCTCCATGCAATTATGTTATCAACGGTCACCAATACAATATGGGTTATTTCTTAGCCGGTGGTATCTATCCAAAGTTGACTACAATTGTACAAGATTTTTCTCAGACATTGGACACTCCCGACTATGTTAGGTTCAACAAGTATCAAATGGCTAAAAGAAAGGATGCCGAGCGTTCTTTTGGAGTGCTTCAGGGTAAATTCAGAATTGTTGGATCTCCCTATAAGTATTGGCACCAATATGACTTGAATCTAATTATGAAATGTTGTCTTATTTTACACAACATCATTATCGAGCATGAGCGTCGAGATACGTATTGGGGAAGGGTTGTTCCTGTTCCACTTCCGGAACATAGCGTTAATGGTCGTGTATTTATGTCATCTCTGAAAAACCTAGAACTGCACCTACAACTAATAAATTATCTTGTCAAGCACATTGATGCGCTTCCTGGTAGAGGAGGCACAGTAGGGGACTTGTCTAGTTTGGAGGGTTCAGATATGGAATACATGGTACTTCCATCGTCAGAATGAGATTATTATGATACATACTTAGAAGAAGAAGTTGTCCCTGGCCAAAACGAGGATGAAGCATTTGAATATTATGGAGATTAC
Source organism: Papaver bracteatum (assembly GCA_023529315.1). Classification (NCBI taxonomy): domain Eukaryota; kingdom Viridiplantae; phylum Streptophyta; class Magnoliopsida; order Ranunculales; family Papaveraceae; genus Papaver; species Papaver bracteatum. The sequence goes on along the minus strand of JAJJWX010002781.1, from coordinate 77,822 downwards.
AATAATCAAATCCTAGATGACTTTCAACATGGATATGAACAACTACATGCATACAGACATGTTGGAGACGAATATCAACATGATGGATATGACGATGAGGATTCTGGTGATGAGGAAGATTATAACGATGATGAGGAGGATTATGAGGATGAAGATGAGGATGAGGAGGACAATGCTGAGGATGACGATGATGCGGGTAGGTATGATGATGATTCTGAGGCATATGATGTATTTCACTGTTGTGTTTTAAGTTTTCGAATGTTACACGCACTTGTAATAACAAATTTTAGATTATTTTTGGGATTCATTTATGTATGAAAATGATGAAGTTTCGATTTGGTGGCAAATGGTTTACAATTACAATAATCCGCGAAATCATTTAAACAGTATATGGATATGTATACATATCCGTGAAATCTATTTGTACAGTATATGGATTAGTATACTTATCTGTAAAATCTCGTTCTACAGTGAATGGATATGTATATGGGATATGTATAAAGGAATCATAATCTCTTTACCAATGAAGACATTAGTTATACCAACTCTGTTCTCCATCTTCAAAAAAAAAAAAGTATTTTGTCCAAATTATTATCCACAACACTTATATTTCTTAATTATGGTGGGTTATATTCCGGAGGAAGACGAATTGATAGTTAGTTTATGGGTTGAAGTTCATCTAGAGAATGAAGAAGAAGATGAACAACTAAATAACACAAACCTTTTGGAGTAGTTGCTGCAAAGGTTGGGAATCCGAATGAACGCACGTATAAGTATCTGAAAACAAGGTTAAACGTTATAACTTCAGACGTGAAAGTATATGTAACGACACAAAGATCGTTATATTTATGGAGGGCTGCAGTACCTTTGGAAATCGTAAGAAATTTACCGGTTACCTATCAAACAATCTTTTGAGTATGTGTACTGAATTGTTGAATAATTTATTTGTAAATTGATATTGTTTTCTTTTGTTGTAGGAGCAAAAGGCTTTGGAAAGTTACAAAAAAAAAAAGATGGGGAAACCTTTTAGATTTTTTAACTGCTATGTCATTTTGAAAACAGCTTCTCAGAGTATAACCCTCCCCCCTTTGAATAATCATCATCTGAATCATCAGATGAACAGTAAATAATTAAAATGAAGATAGGTTTTGTGAGTATATCTCTCTGTAAACCTCACGAGACATAACTCGTCCAATAGGGTCGCCTATTGGTTTAAATGCTGGTTGAACGTGCTTAATGTAATCGTTAATATGAATATGAAAATAACTATTATTATTTATTGTAGACGCATATTTCTAAATGTTCATAACATTCAAAAGCACACACATATTAATTATAAAAAATCACATTACATCAATTGATATTCGATTCAACTAAAACAATACTTATTCATCCCATGTCACCGTTCCACACTCAATGCATCTCCAGTATTGTTTTCCATATGTTTTCTTTTCAATTGAACGGTGCATTTCCATAAAGAAATAACAACTCTCAGTTTCACATGGAATCCCCTTGGTGCATTCAAACTCTACCTTACCTTTTAGTTTCAAGTTGTTGCAGAGTTCTACAACTTTTTCTTGTTTGATTGTATCTTTCATTGCATCCTCCAAACATTGTGTTTCTCCCGGACATTTAGCATATTCACATTCCAAATACCTTATCTTCTCTGGTATCGACTCTTTTACCTTCCTAGTGCCGGTGCAACCTCGTTGTGGACATTTTGTATATAGACATGGGCATTGAAGAAGACTATGTGTATCCACGAAACAACATGGACAAACCTCTTTTGCTTCCACACATACTATTTGTTTTCCATTTCTACTCGAACTATTAGAATACATATTTTTGGTTGTTTATGTGTAAGAATGTATTGAGATTGTTGATGGTAAGAACAAAAAATGTTCAGTATTTATATAAAGAAATAGGGTCGTTGGGAAATAGACCTGTTGGGAAATCTAGTCATTGCGAAAAAGACCCGTTGGAAAATATAGTCGTTGGGAAAAATAGTTGTTGGGGACGAGTTGTTATAAATAAATCCATTGTGAAGGAATCCTATATAAGAAAGATAACCCATTCTTCTTAGCAACATCAATCGACCTATTTTTCTTTGCAACATCATTCTACCTATTTTTATTTGCAACATCAATATACATATTCTTTGCAACATTAATCTCGGAGAATAAAAACAAAGATAAACATCTATTCAATGGCAAATCAATCAGCAACTACCAATTCAGCCGAAGACATAATTAGAAGATGCAAGCGACCCACTCCATCAATTGTTGTAATGGAAAAGGAGATATGCAAAAGAGGTCATCAAGCTACTGCGAACGCAACGACGTCTTCATCACCTACCAAATTAACTAATGTGATGGATGAAGTGTTAAGCAAAGGAAAGTCCACAAAACAGACTAAATACCAACAAAAACCCAAGGAATACGAAGAAAAACGCAAGGCAAAAGAACGAGGTCAACAACAATTACAACTAAGGGAAAGGTTAATGGATGTTGAAGAAGAGACTGAATGAATTAGAAACTTTTACCTTCTCAAGGATAATTTTCCAGAAGATCCTAAAGATCATACAATCTTCTGGACTAATGTTGGTTGGGGTTCTTTTGTTAAAGAGACGGGAAAGAAACCATGCTTTAATTATCAACCATCCTACATTTGTTCAAGGACAAATCATGTTAGGAAATTACGCATCAGGTACAATGAATTTCTCAATAGGTACAGAGGTGACCGGTTCGCTGCACAAGATGCATATATAACTTGGAGAAAAGAACTTTTTTATCATTTCGAAGCGGCCTTGATTGTTGAATCTGACACCAAGGATAATTAACGTGTTCAGACCTATCGAATCATCTGTTGTCCTATCTTTTTAAAAATTTTATGAACATTAGTTTAATGAAGTGATAAAATGAAGTTATTTATTTGAATTTGGATTTGAATATCGAGTGGTTACAACACATTTAAAATTAAGTTAACAACAATACTGACTAGAAATTTAAGAAAGCACTTTTAATTTAAACATGTACTATAAATTAAAAAACTAAACTCAATGAAAGATAAAACAATTAGAGTTGGATTACATCTTCATCTTCTGAATCTTCAACGCTGATTATACCCTTCCCTTCAAAATTTCCTTTTGCTTGCGTTGATAATATTGTTTTTCGTTGGGAGCTAAACGACTAAGGCCCATCAATATTATTGCATTGTCTTGATCAAAATTCATTTGTTGTCCATGTATTTGATTAGTCTATTGTTGAAGCGTATGCAAATTGATTTCATCTTTCATTTGATAACTCGGTTGTTGAGTATACCCCAAAAAGTTTGGTATTGGCATTCTTGTTTCATTCTCATTTTTTCCTTCCTTGATCGTGTTTCCTTAAGATACTCCAAACTACTAGAACTTTGTTGATAGACCTTATCTTCTTCCATCTTAACCGAAGATGTTCCCTCATTATCTTCTCTATATATACCTTGTTCACGATCCTTCTTCTGTCAGGCTAGTTTTTTGGCTTTCTTTGTTCCTATAAGACGTGCATTTTCCTTGTATTTCCAACGAGTTTCTCCATTGGGAAGAACTTCAGTACCATCTTCGACTGATACAAAGTTACGATGATTATCAAATAACTCACTTTTTTGGCTTACAGTCAGTTCATAATTATATCCAGGGACCTTTGCTCTAAATAATTCATAACATGCATCATACTTGAATGGTTGTCCTCTTTGTTCCTGAAATTGAAGGCGACCATCGCTTGTCTGAAAAATTATATAAGAAACATTAGGTTTATTTCTATTATCACCAACTTTATGGAAAAACTTAAAAATTTAATAAAACTTACCAAGTCTTCGTGGTTCGCACCGCTTTTGGTTTGCCGATATAGAGCGTTAAGAATGGACACGAATTCTTTGACATCTTTTTTAATATGTCTCATCTTGCTTTTTAAAGCATACCAATCTCTTACATATGTATTTCCATTGGGTTGTATGAAAATTTCATGAATACGTATCCAAAACAGAGCGGTATTTTGCGCCGCACCCACAATTTCGTCCATACTCACATAAATAAAAGCAGTAGTAAGATCAACCTCTTCTTGTGTGACAAAATTAAGTACCATTTCAAATGAAAATAAGATTAAAAAAAAAAGAGTGGTAGAATAAATCTAAAAACCAAAGACGTATAGTAAAATGGAGAGAAAGAAGAAATCAATTGATGTAAGAAGGAGAAAATAAGAAATCAATTGATTTGGTGTGGTTTGAATAGAGAATTAGAGTGGTATTTATAGAGGATTTTGAAAAAATGGTCGTTGGGATCCGACGGTGTAAAAAATAAAGCAGTTATTAGTGATGGATGGTTAGGATCGGGTGTGAGAGAGGTGTTAACAAAAAAAGGTCAAACAAATATTATTTACGAAACGGGTACTCAGTACCCGTGCAAAAAGCTACGCGTACTGAGTAATCGTATCAACGGCTTTACGGGTACTCGGTACACGTAAAGCGTAAAATAATACGAGCACTCAGTACCAGTGTGATTTCCCTTCCCTACACGAGTGATCAGATATGATCATCCTTGTAGGGATGGAGGTGTATATCCCTACTCGTGTAGGGATATGGGAGACCATAACACTTGCATTTTTGGGTTTTTGAGGGATAGGGAAGGGATGCCCCCTCCCATAGTGCTAGCTCTAAGAGAAATTTAAGTGGGGAGGGGTGGAGGATACGCATATGGTTAAAATAAATGGACAAAGGTCTATCTCCTCTCAAGTTGAACCGATCAAATCAACTAGAGAAGACCGGTCTAGGTAAACCTAGGCCGAGTTTCTTGTTGAGATGATTGTCGTCTCAAGTTGAAACGGCCAGACATGTTTGAAACAACCAGACATGTTTGAAACGGCCAGACATATTTGAAACATTATCCCAATGAAAAATAACTTGGTTTACACTAACATGAGAAAAACATCATCCTCTGAACACCAAAGATAAATTGTTTGTTTTATCAACAATATAATTTATTCCACAGTCATCCCCCCCCCCCACCACCACCACCACCGCCGCCACACCCACCCATACACACCCATGATTCCTTCTATTCCTCTCAGTCCACATATGCCAAAACACTGCATATATCAACTTCCACCAAATCTTCTTTCATCTCCCTTGCAAGTTATTCAATCTCCAAGCTTGAAAATAACTCTTGACAAAGTTTGGAGCCACCCAAGCAATCTTAAAAGCCTTAAAGAAATAGCACCAAACACCAGAAGTAAAAGAGCAACTAACAAATAAATGATCTGCACATTCCTCCTTCCTTTTACAGAACAAACACATAGTGCTTTCAGTTTCCATACCTCTGTATCTGAGCATAAAGAGAGTAGGCAAATAGTTACGAAAAGTAGACCAAAGAAACTTACTGATTAACTCACTTTTATTCAAAGAAAAAAATTTGGGGTCATAATTCTAATAGAGGTGCAAATCCAATTGGTGGGAAAAAAGTATGAAAACCAAAAAAAATAGGAGGTTTGGCTTTTAGAGATTTGGAAATGTTGAATCTAGCATTACTCACAAAATTATCTTGGAGATGCGCTGAATCTGATTCTCTTTTGGATCAAATTACGGACAACAAATACTTTTAAATTGGAGACATTCGTCATTAAAACTATAAAGTTTAATTAAACTTGAGGTTCAAGAAAATACTTTCTCAATTTAGATATAATTCTTCATGTAAGCATGTGGAAAGTTTGTCTTGAAATTACATGAAGAATATACACTATGTTTCTAGGGTACTAGAACCGTGTACATTATTAGTTTTGGCAAATATGCCATATGAACTTATACACATCATCGTGTTCATTAACACTCAAGACTTAAACCTATTAGGGAAAATAAAGATTATAAGAGACCATTGGTTCTGAGATCCACTCTAAAGTTTAATTCAACTTTGAAACTCATCTTTGCCTTAATGATAATTTGAATAAGGTGTCGATGAATCAACTTGATCCTCCAATTTTTTCCATGAAGCTATCGATTATATTAACCCTACCTAGAATTTAATTTAATATTCAAGTCATAAATTAAAATGATTTTAGAAGTCAATATAATATTATCACTTTTAGTAATATGTGTGTATATATATTTTAATAATCGGTTGTATTAGTTTTTTTGTATATATATGCATATTATTTTGTATTAGAATTAGAATTTTCAAAATATATTGTTAACACGTGTGTCATTTTTAAAACATGCACCTATGTATAGTAAATATTTCGACCGAGTTAAAGAGAAAAATCATGGCAATATAAAAAATGTGTTTCCGACTCCATGTGCAGCATACTGTGTGAACATATTTTTTGATTGAGAAAAACCAACTAGAGTTGTGACCTAATGCAGAAAAGTAATAACATTACAGTGTTTTATCAAGTAATTGAAAGTTGTAGTTGAAGATAATATTTCTCAAGCATATTTCCTTTTATATCTGGAACACTAAGAGACGAGTGGCTAATATACGCATCTTGAAGGAAAAGTGGCTTCCTACACTAAGAAATATTATCGTTAAGATAAATGAGACATTTACTCGAAAATTTCAAGAGATGGCAGTTGCAAGAGAATTTTTGTTAAATGATCATGGATTGGATTTCGATAAATATGGGATACTTCTCAAAGTAAAGATATTTAATTTCATACAGCAAATAGGACAAATATGGGATAAACATTAAATTTCTTAGCTCTTATATCATGCCCTTTATCTCCTGAATCCTTTACAAAACATTTGTGTGAATCATCTCTTGCTCCTATTGATTCAATGCCTATATACACAATTTGTACCTCTTATATTTTCAGTTAGGGGTTACACAATACAAATACATACATATAATCAGTTTGTATGGTTATTTCTTTTAGGTTTATGAAAAACTAATTACCCGTGTCTTATGAGATTTAAGCATATGAGATTTGTAATTATGATGTCCAAAGAACTTTTCCTTACAAAAACACCAAGTTCCAATAACCTTCCATTTTCTTTTTCATTATTTTTTTGACTATCTCCTATATTTTTTTTATAAAACCCTAAATTGGTGACTGAACTCTTAAATTGGTGAATAATGATGATGAATTAAATATCAACTATAGCTTGAGGAGAGATTATGATGAATCAAAGATTACTTGGTTGAGTGTCCTAATTTTCCATGATATTGACGAAGAAATCGTAGTAGTTACTAGCAGCGATGAAGTGGAACAAAAAGATGATCTCTAAAGATTTAGAGTATACTTGGGCGTCGGGCAAACAAAAGGAAGGGACTAGTATATCTAGCTTACAAAGTTTTTCCCACATCATTGAATTACACATTTGGTTTCAGTGTTTCCTCGATGATACCCATCGTCCATACAGTTGTACGAATTTGAACTCACTTTGTATCTCACTAATAAACATCAATATATTAGGACATAAAGAGACTTTATATGAGGAGACTTACTAAAACCTTTTAATATTCCACATATTTATCTTAAGAATTTCTCAAAATACGACTGCAACATAACTTTCTGATAGGAACACTACATAAATGTTGATTAACAAAAACTATCTTCAGAGCACATAATCTAGTGCCCAAGATAACCTATAGAGTTAACTATTCTATTAAAAAACATGTGCCTAACAATTCTACTATCGCCAGAGGTCCATGTCTCAGAAACTTCAAATGGATAATGCTCTATAAGTGGAATATCACTCTGCGAATCGACAAGTTGAACACTGAATATCTCCATCCAGCCACCAACTGAAGCATCCGTTGTTTAAACATTTCAGCACCCACAGTGGCAACTCTCACTGAAAATATTCCATCTATCACCACATCCTTTAAATCCGCAATGAAAGAAATTTTACAACAAATACCAAACAAAGTCATGCGGAAACAAGGATAAGAAAAACGCCTCTCTCGCATCTCTTCCATCGTTGGAAGCTGCAGTTAAAAATTTGATTTCAACCACCATAAAGGGTCTATACTATTTACAAAAGTCGATGCAGTAAGCGATTCTAGAGATGAAACATATGGCATTGTAACTTCCTAGTTTTGGAACTTGAAACCGTTCTGGTCCTTCTGTATAACAAATTTGAATTTCTTGTTAAATCAATTAAAACTGACAATCTGATTACATAATTTGAAAACAATATTGAGCTTCACAGACTAACTAAGTAATTGCATGTGCAGCAGTATATAACTTATGTGGAAGTGTACAAAAGCTGAGGAAAACCATCTCATACAGCCACATATCTTTTTTGTTCTTTAAGTTTCATATCTTTCTCAATCTTTGCGAGAAGATAAATTTCACCAAGATGATATCTCATTTACAAAATGAAATCAAAATTTATTATAAGAAATCAAAATCCACCCTAATAGACTTGATTTTCTTTCTTATGTGAAATTCTTAACCATATTATCGAAAATCGGTTTAAAATCCTCAGCGTCTTTATCAACTATTTTATTAAGTGGTATAAAATTTGAAAAACAAAGATTAGGTCATTAATTATTCATTGAGGTTGCATAGTTTGCAATCCATGAGTGTAATTGATTTCATGATGGAGATAAAGAAACTTTTACCACTAAACAGGGAAACAATAACTGGAGCCTAAATGACTTACTTTTGGATTGCAGATGTTTTTGTGTGTGTGTGTGTGTGTTTGAATCATTGCAAATGTGTATATGCAAACTAAATGGGTATTTTCAGATATTTCTACTAAACAACGTAGTTTTAGAGATGCAAATTACTTGGTTTCCTTTGATAAAAATGTTTTCTTAGTGTATTTACAAATCCCTTTAGGAAAATGGATTAATGTCTTTAAGAATACTACACATTGACTTGAAATTTCTCATCAGTTGAAGTCTTTGTAGTTTACTCTTCCAACACTTTGTTTTTACACATTGACAATATTATTTTTTCATTTTTTTTTTTGAAGGAAGAGATAATCCTCTCAATTTCATTGATATAACAAAAAAATTTGCATCATTTTAAGATGCATCATTGAAAAGTATAGTAAGATACAGATTTGTTGTATAGTAAGTAAATTGTAATACAAATGTTTAGTTACATAAATTTCAATTTTTGTTTTGATGATACTTGAGGGATAGCCTCATAATTAAAATTAAGCCATATTGGTTTGAAGAATTTGTTTTCTTCTTTATTAAAATGAAATTATCCCAAAAGGGAGTAAAAATACAAAATACCATTATCTCAATCAAATCCAGTAGCCATTCATCTTTATGAAATTGTAGAATCATGTCATGCCGGAAGATATCATCTTTGATGTATATGAAATAATTGTAACAATCATCACAATCGCTTATAAGGCTATGAAAAATCTTTGATCGGTTACCATTAGATAGTTAATGAAATCGAAAATGCAAAACATATAAATCGCATAATAACGATGTTTTATTTAATTAAACTACTAATAAATATATTTACTCATTGTTTCCAAATATGTTTGAAAAATCTGAATAACTCAGATAATGTCCAATATATTTGGAGTACTATAATTAATCGATAATCAAATATTAAGAAATATTTTTTTGAAGATTGTTTTTTAAGAAAACGATAATGCAGGATTCTTTGGAAAAATGTAATAAACATGGTACCATCTATTCATAATTTTACATAATTCACTGTGGAAAATGGTAAAGGTATAAGACTCTGGAAAGATAAATGGCTGGATAGAAGTTGATTGCAAGACTTATTTAATGTGATATACAAATTTGTTAAAGAGAAGGATGTTACTGTTGCAGAAATGGTAGACAAAAATGGGTGGATATGTGCTTTCAAGAAGGACCTGAATACAAATGAACAACTTGAGTGAGACTTGCTCAGAAGGGGCCTTTCAAACATTCATGAATTAGTGGAAGAAGAGGACAATATGAAAATCATATAGAGTTCCATCACTCAAAAATGTTATGAGATGTTGGCTGGTGACTTGGGTGTCTGTAACTTTGAGAAACATGTATGGAAGAATTATATTCCTCAAAAGGTAAGCTTTCAAAATTCTCTCCCTAAAACAGACATGTGGAGACATAGGGGAATTACCATTGATAGTGAACTGTATGTTCTGTGTAATTCTGAAGCTGAAGTTCGTTATTATTTATAGGTCATATCGTGGTCTAAGTTTTAGATCGTCGCTCGGTCAATTTCACAAGTTTTGGTATGTCGAACTTGTTGTCAAACTATGTCTTGATTTATATATAGTATACGAAAGTCACTCTCGGACTAGGATTAAAGCATGGTTGTTGAGTACCAGAGTTCACATGTGATCTCATTTATCAATGCATAAGTATAACTTCCATTTATGTGATGCTCAATGGATCTCCTTTTGAATAATTTCATCCTACAAGAGGAATAAGACAAGGTGATCGCCTTTCACCTTATCTTTATATTCTAGTAATGTAGTTTCTTTCTAGACATCTCATTTCAGCTCAACAAAATAACACCATCAAAGGTATTAAAGTGGTTGTTCATCTATAGCCATTAATCATTTGCTTTTTTGCAGAAGATTGCTTGATATTCACTCAGGCAAATCTTAATTCTGTAAACAATCTTCTTGAACTCTTGCAGGACTTCAATTCTCAATCTGGTCAAGTTATCAACTTTGAAAAATCTAGAAGTTGTTCATTTCATCAAATATACTAATCCTGAACTTGTTGAAACTCTAATTCAAATTATAGGAGATAAAAGAATGTCTTATAAATAAATATATCTTTTTTCTCCACTCATTCTGGGTCACTCTAAATAGGAAGCTTTCAAAGACATTGAAGAAAATTTCTTGAATAAATACTCACTCAAGATGGAAGGGTACTATGATCAAGCATGTCCAGAATTTTGTACTTTCAAATTACCAACTCAACTTACTAATAAACTCCCTTCCATTAAAAGAAAAAAATATTTGGGGTCAAAATTCAAATAGAGGTGTTAATCCAATTGTTGGGAAAAAAGTATGAAAACCCAAAAAAATGAGAGGGTTGGCTTTCGAGATTTGGAAATGTTGAATCTAGCAATATTCACAAAATTAAATTGGAGATGCGCTGAATCTGATTCTCTTTGGGCTCAAATTATGGACAACAAATACTTTAAAATTGGAGGCCTTCTTCATTAAAATATAGAGGCCAAAAACTCTTCATACACTTGGAATAGTATCACCAGAGGTCTCAAGATTGTTCAGGAAAATTTCTTTATGGAGGTCAACAATGGTAGAAAGACAAAAATATGGCTTGATAGATGGATTTCAGGTCTTACTGAACCACCTGTTCCAATGAGGGATATTCATAGATTCTACCAGGAAGTGGTTAAAATTCTCATTCCCAACACTAACTCATGGAACATTAAACTACTAGACCAACTCTTTGATCCAAATACTTCTCTTAATATTCAGAAAATTTATATGGATATCTCTAAAGAAGATGTTATGATATGGATGTCAGCCTAGGATGGATTTTTTTTTTGTCAAAAGCACCTATATCATGCTCAATAAAAGTAACAGGGATACTCAGGTTAATAGCAGAATCATTCAAGATAATGTGTGGAAATCTTTATAGTAGAGTAATACTGCTCACACGATTCAACTTTTTGCTTGGAAATGCATTCATGGTATTCACTCGACTAGATATATGATGGCCATATACAATAACATTATTGATACTCATTGTGGAATTTAGGAATGCTGAAGAAACCATGGAACATCTGATGTTTGAGTGTTGGCAATCTAGAGTTGTACGGAGATCAATGAATATCAACATTTATGCTATTTCAGATATCTATAATAGTGTCTCTGAATGAGTGAAAATTTGGTTCCCAATTAATTCTATAAATTCTTATTAGAAAGGGTTATACACTCTTAAAAAATGGGCATGGGTCTTATGGTAGGATAGGTGTGACTCTGTTTTTCAGAGAGTCTATCTTAACTCTTTTAACTTTGCTCATAGAATTAAGTATCACTTAAACTCTCATTTTCATAATTATGACATGCATGCACCTAATCCTAGTGTTGTTAATACATCTCATTGGAAACCCCATCTGCAAGACTTTTATAAACTTAAATATTGATGCTTATTTTGATTATGATACTAATCAACTTGGTACGGGCATTGTGCTCCGTGATCATGCATGTACTTGTGCATGATTTAAAGAAAGATATCCAGATAGAGTTCTAAGTCCAGAAACTGGAGATTACATGCCTATACACAAAGCATTATTATGGGTTAAGGAGTTACAGCTTCCCAATATCCATATTGAGATGGATGCTAAGTTATTCATTCAATCAATAATATAGAATGGTCTTCTCGTTCAATGGGAGAACATAAACATCCTAAAGGAGATCGAATATTTAAGTTTTAATCATTGTTATCTTACTTTTGTGAGTCGAGATAACAATCAGGTTGCAGATCGCGTTGCAAAATCTATTAGAGAAACAACATCATCTGTAATCCATCGTGATAATTTTCATGCTCATATCTGTAATATCCTAGCAAGAGACCTAAATAGTACTCTTATATACTTAATAATAAAACCATTTTTTATCAAAAAAAATAAGAAAAATGAAGAAAAAAACTCCCAGATCTAGACCAAAATGGACTAGATCTGAGCGGAAAGTTTTAATGGTTGTGAGAGTTTTTTTTAAGTTTTGAGAAGGAGCTAGAGAGGAGAGGGAAACTTAGAAGATACCATTTTCAACTCTAAAATCACACTTTCTACACCCGAAATTTCTTATATAATCTTAAATAAACTCTTAATATCTAAATCAGAAGGAAAAGAAATTCCAAAAAAATGGCAGGTCCATCACAAACACAAAAATACTCCAACAAAAAATGGTTCGTCATCAAAAGTTCGCGGTCCAACATATATTCTGGGTGAAGATAACGTTATTTGCAGATGTTAATATCAATCGTGCTTAAAAACAACATAATACTCTTTGGGGGAATATTCATAAGCATTTTTAGTCAGTAAAATCAGAATACCAGGATGTTACACGTTGTCGTGTTATTTTAATACGAATAACAAAGACGTGAATAGTTGGGTAGCTTTGATGATGCCAATGAATTTTCAAAGAGTGAGCGGTGATATTGAAGTCGATATGGTAGGTCGCGCTTCAAATTGGTTCATTGATTTTTAAAAAGTGTATTTTTGTTATAGTAACTAATTTATGAATATTTAAACTGCAACAACGAAAAACTCGAGAGGAATGAAAAAGAACAAGAACTTCGAGTTTCAAGCACGAAGCTTATTTACACATCATCAGAAAGTTGAATATATATAACCTTGATATGTATAATGGATATCAACTACCAAAGGAGTCACCTTGCTAGACTATAAATTCTTTTCAAGTATCTCCTTATTCTTCACTAGAAACAAACTCAAACCCTCAAACCCGACACTGACAAATCAATTCTACCTCATAAAAATAATTTAAACAAATCAAACCATAAGAGATATAAATATCTATCTTGTGAATCACAAAGTCTGAGATGAAGAGAATTTTGTGGTTTCTATCTATCAAGTTCATGATCTAAAGTTTCAAAAACTTAGAAAATCAATAAGAACAAGATTCAAATAACAAAAACTATCAGTCAAAGATAGTCTGGTCAGGCTTCATGAATCCCTTACTGAAGTTTTTCAAAGTTGTAACCTAATACAGTTTCCTAGAGGAAGACTCTAGTTTTCAACTAGGACACAGAAGTACCAAGATTGAATTTCTAGTGTGCAGAGAGTCTTTTATTTATATTGATGAATAATGCAAAAAAAAAAAAGGGGTTTGTGAATTAGTTTTCTTGTTTACGAATTGCTTTGTATTCAAGCAATCTAAACTTATCCATATTGATTGTGCATGAAAGCATATGAGAAGTTTGATTTAAATTACAAAGAAGATGTGTGCAACAGTAATGCTCTAAGAAGTTTGCCATACCTGTCAAAACTTAGCAGTTTACTTATCACAAGACTGAATTAGCTCATGAACTTCCAAAACAGTTTGTGAACTCAAAGTCATCTCGTAACTCAGAAACCTTTGATTTGAACAAGTTCACGAACTGTCAAAAAAAAAATTGTACTTGGAAATAAAAAGTGTACATAAAACATTCAAAATCAGATACTTCGAGAACTGTCAAAACAGTTCCTGTACCTTTGAATTAAATAGTGTCTAGTGCTATCTCAAAATCGACTAGTTTGCGAACTGACCAATTCAGTTCTTGTATGCGAGTTAATTAAGATAAAATATCAAGTATTTATATTTTAAAAGTTTAAGTTCGTGAACTGATATTTGAACTTTAAGAACTAACTTGACTTACTCCTTGCCTTGCATTCTTCTTTGCAAACGTTTATCATAATACTAAGGTCATACGACATGTTTCAGTAGATAAAATGGTAGATAATATGAGTAAATAGGGTAGTCAGTCTTCATATACCTTTGTTGATGAATATCTCGTTGATGATGGCTTCAGTCTTCAAGGTCGATTGGTGGATACTGATACTCAACTAACAAATTTTATTCCTAGTCTGAAATGTCTTTAATAGACTATAAATTAAGACATAGTTTTGGTCAACTAAAAGTGAATACAAGTTTGACATACCAAAACTAGTGAGTTTGACCAAGCGATGCTTGAACAACATCTTTGAGAATGACAGAGATTTGAGAGATGTCCCCCATTAATGGGCATTATGTTGAACAACATACTTGTCGAGATTGTGAACATCCTAATTAAATTCTCGCGGAACAAAATTAAATTGCACATTAGACACGGAAGTATGTAGGGCATGAATCCTTTCAATAATGCCTAGAATCTTTTTGGTTATTGTAGCAATCTGACCACTATGAATGTTGATCACTCTACCAAATTACCTTCAACAATTATACGATTATAACGTTCTTATTTTATCAAAATACATAGTAATAAGGAATTCATGAGATTCATCTATGAGAGGATTTTTCTATATCAAAATATGACATCCTCCACTTAAACAAGAATCATTTGAATCAGAAGCAACTACTGCACAAAAAGAGAGATTATCTTTAACAGATGCATCAATAATAATCTTGGAGAAGTTATGCGTTGGAGAGATCCATTGACTTAAGAGAGATTGTCTCGAAGATTTTGAATCAAGTGGGAAATTTTAACTACAAAAAAGATTTGAATCATGTGTCATTTTTTTGAGAGACAAGCCATTTTAGCTATAAAAAAAATAGATCACATTGTAGATTTTGAATTACGTTGTAGATTAGGATCCCATCAAATTTATATCATGTAGGTAGATTTTAGGTCACTAGATTTTTTTTATCTTATGATGCAAATTTGAGTCATATGATAATACTTGAGTAAATTTTGAGTCACGCTGTAGATTATGATCTAATCAAATTTAGGTCATAGAGGTAGATTTTAGGGCAGTAGACAAATTTTAGCATATTAGGCAAATTTGGGTCACATGGTAATTCTCAGGTTTATTTTTTTTTGAATCACCAGGTAAATTTTGAATTAACGAGGGTTTACTCAATAAATACTTTTATCGATTTCCAAAGAGTTTAATGGATTTACAAAGTATTGTGTTATTGGTTGTATACTTTTAAGATCTCTTTCAAAGTTTATGTTACTCGTTGTAGATTGTCAAAAGGTCTTCTAAAGTTTGTGTTACTCGTTGTAAACTTGAAAATTCAAAGACTTTGCATACTTATCTATTTTCAAGACTTAGAGTGACTTTTGGGTATATATTTGCCTTGATAAAAGTCTTGCAAAATATGTAAGATTTTGGAAGACTTCCAATTTTTTTATAAAGATATTTTTTACTCTCTTTTATTTTATTTCATGAATACACAATCTAGAAAACTCCTATTATAGAGGATTATAAATTATTTGATATGATTAAACATTTTTTTAATTTTAATTATTATGTAAAAATGTACAATAATTATTATTTTAATTTATTGTTACACTTTATTGTATTTCATTGAACCAAAAAAATAAGTTATATATATAAAATAATACTATAATAAATAAGCTACAATAAATTTTATATGTATGTCTATCATGCATATTTCCATATAAAATTTGTTTATATAACTCTTCAAGACTCTACAAATGTCTGCAAGACATTAGACAACTCAGCATAACTCCGCAAAAGTTTGCTTAATTCTGTATAATTCTCGCAAAGTTATTAATTTTCATTACTCTTTTTAAATCTCTACAAATCTACAAATGTATTTATTGAGTAAACCCCCGTAAGTTGTAGATTAGGATCTCATCAAATGTAGGTAGATTTTAGGTCACTGCACAAATTTTACCATATGAGGCAAATTTGATTCACATAATAATTCATGGGTTAATTTTTTTTTTAGATGACGAGGTAGATTTTGAGTCAAATTAGGGTCCCATCAAATTTAGGTTATGGAGGTAGATTTGATCAATTGACAAATTTTAGAAAATTTGGGAGACATGGTAATTCTTGGGTTACATTTTTTTCTGTTGTTGGACCAGTACATAAATTTTGAGTTACATTGTAGATTAGGGTCCCATCAAATTTAGGTCATGAAACTATGTAAGTAGATTTTAGCCAATTTTTAGCTTGTGAGGTAAATTTAAGTCACAACAACTCACATGATCATGGGTAAATTATAAGACAATTTCAAGATCACAATGTAGAATTTATGTCACAGTTTATGGATCACAATGCGGAGTAATAATGACATATTTGATTTATGAGATTTTTTATAAGATAATTTCGGGATCACAATGCAAAATTGAGATCACAATTTCGGGATCACAATGCCGAATAATAATGACATATTTGATCTATAAGGTTTTTATTTTCGTCTCACGTTAATTGTTTTGGTTACATATCTTTTTATGGATAATTATTTTTATTCTGACGATTTTCGAACTTAGGCGTCAAACCGACCGTGAATTTGGCATGAAAGAGATATTTAGTGGAGTAGTTAAAGTAACAATGCCTTTGGCAGGGTGGGGTTAATTTTTCTCTTCTCAGGTGACAGGGGAAATTGTTGACCGGGGTCAAATAAGCACAGACATATAGCCATTGTTACATTTATTCATCAGCAATCCATGGAAATGTTTTTTTTTTTTTTGATAAATAAAGTGTTTTTTTTTCCCTATGTATGAAATTATTCTCCACGTTAAGCAGACTCTAATTCTTTGGTGTTGTGAGCGGGGTATTTTAGTTTCATTGACAGCACACAAATTTTGCAAAACTGGGAGACTATAAAGTCGGTTGCTGACTATCATTTTATAAATAAAGTGGTTGATTCAAACCATAAGACAATTTACCTTAAAACTCCAAGTTACAGATGGAAACCTGTAAATGAAAAGAAAATTGCATTCAAGTCAAACTTAAACGAGTGGATGGAAATCCACAGCCGACATCTCTCATCAGTTTCGGAGGACTAAAGGTTATATTGATGGTGGAACCGTGGAAGAGAAAAAAAGAAAAGAAAAGGTTGAATGAAAGCGATGCCCAGTCTCCCTCCCCCCACGAGAGCAAAGCCAACGAACCATTAAATCTTGTCAGAGAGATAGATAGAGATTGGGTTATCTAATTTGTCGTTCTTCAAACATTTTACACCCCACACTCGCTGATTAACTTGTTGTTCGTTAAGGTTATATCCCTGCCCTAGTGCCCTGTACTACCTAGTAGTAGGCCAAATGTTGTATATCGGCAGAGTCGTGCACATATCTTTTCTCCGAAATTTCACCTTTCATTTAATGCCGGGTGTGGAGGAGCTGTGTCGAGCAGTAAATATCGACTCATCGCAATTTGGTACTATGTCTATCAGTTCTACAAGTTTGTAAATTACCATCTCGGCCAGTTTCATATATAAGTTGAACGTACAATCAACGTATTATTTTAAAACGGAAGGAATATTATTTTTTTGTTCGGTCCTTGTTAATATCCTATTATCTTGTGGTGTGCAAGGAATATTATTTTTTTGTTTGGTCCCTGTTAATATCCTATTATCTTGTGGTGTGCAAAAAAATAATAAATGAAGGCTTTGAGAATGATATATCAAACAAATAAAAATCTATTGGAAAAACAAAACTAAACACAACTTATTTGTTTCTATTTCTAAGAGGTCAAAAGCCGGAAGAAACATGCTCTTGTTTAATGATTTCAGAAGAGATCTGGCTTTTGAAGTTTGAATTAGGGGACATATTGAACCCATATGAAAATCTAGAATTAGGGAACACATTGAACCCATAAGAAAATCTAGAATTAGGGGACACACTGAACCCATATGAATAGTGAAAGTTCATGTGATTATTGGCTGATGATGAGACAATTTTGGAGAAAAGATTTTTTGTTGTTCAGCTTTAGGGCACCATATTGTGGTCATAGCCAATGAAAGGGCAATTTGTAGTTGAGATACATCAATTACAAACATCGTTAACTTTCACTAAATGAAGTAATTTCACCAATTTGTTGTTAGTCATATCTCCCTATTTAGTATCTTTGACTGTTCTCTATTAAGTCCTTCGATTATGATAATGACAATCAACTGAATTTACTAAATTTAGTTCTTCTCGTCATTTAAACAACAACGACGCTTTGGCCGAGTGGTTAAGGCGTGTGCCTGCTAAGTACATGGGGTCTCCCCGCGAGAGTTCGAATCTCTCAGGCGTCGTTTATTTTTTCTTTTTTCTTTTTGGAGTATATATTTAGGGGGTGACAAATTTAAGAATCAGCAAATGCAATGGCAACCCATTCGCTGACCTGTACTCAGTATCCCCAATAATAATGGGGGTGGTGGGCATGTGCTAAAGAAAGTCATCTTCATCCCCAACTCACTCATTTGCACATCTCATAAAATGGAGAGATGATGCATACAAACTTTGATTGCATATAGATGTGCAATAATAAACAAGACAATATCTATAGCCTCTTCCTAGGAACAACTTGCATATTATCTTCCTATCTCTGACTATTCTTGCCTGCCAACTCCTTTTGTTTCACTACTTTTTTTTTTTCCTTAAAAAACCCCAACACCCCACCGTAATATATGAAAGATAACCCTATTATCAATACTAGACTAATAATTTATACATCATCATAATCTCATTCTATTCTCATATTCAGTTCTAATATAATTAATTTAGGGTTAGTTTAATATAATTATATTAACCTTGTACTTTGATCATACATTCAGTTCGGAGCGCATTCAGTTCAGAGTGCATCCAGTTCAGTGCACACGTTTTGGTATTTTTATTGTTTCCTACACTACACATATTATCTGCATATTTGTTTTGATTTCAGTTGGCCATGCATTTGCATATCCGTCTACTAAAAAAAATTCCTTAATCTTGGGTCGCAAAGTAGGGAGCTGCAACTGCAATCCGGAATAAGGCTGTCTTAGTTCCTCATTCGTTCCCAAGAAGCTCTCATCTAGGATTGCTTTTCCCTATTCCAGTACTCCTCATATCCCCTTGCACTCGAATTGTACCTGTTATATTCTCCATCCTTTGTTTTCCTAGCAATTTGCATTCACGAATATTCTCCGTCCGTACCTTGATGACTCGGGATATCATGTGGATGTGCACCAAAATACGCGTGCATTAATTTTCTCGAGTTCTTCTCCAATAAGTTCTGTTTACTCGAAAATTATCGTACTTGCTTTGCCCTTCTCTTGCAGAGTTGATAATATTTGTTGTACTTGTATAGAGAGATGGTCCGCCGTAATAAATTAGTGTGTTGTCCCTTAAAACAGTAAAAGTTTTCTAGTATAATTACCATCTTTGGCCTTCTATGTTGTACCCGAAAAACAGTAAAAGCTTTTCTAAAGTAATTACCATCTTTGGCATTCTCATTTTGCAGGCACGTTATAGCATGGGAAAATATTAAATGTAGCTCAAGGAACTGAACTCAAACTGAACTGAACAGCACTGAACTAATGACTGAACTCAAACTGAACTGAAATCATAATTAATAGTGAAAAGGTAAAATAATTATAGAATGATTAAAACTATCATTTCCTTGATGATGGTGATTTCAAACTATGATTAACTTATGATCAATTGGTACTGTCAAAAACATAAATACTGCAAATGTTTTACTCAAAATCCTCCTCCTGAAAATTTTACAGAGCTTGCAGACCCAAAGACAAGGGAGAGCATAACTCATATTCCCCACTTATAATTAAAAAGATTTGATAATTTATTTTAAATTAAATTTTAAAAAATGCGTATTATTGTAGTATTCAGAAACTGCCTTTTCTGAACTCTCATGCTCCCCATCTGCAAATATACTTCCACAATTCCACCCATGTCACCTAAAATCCTTCCTTTCTTTGTTATTTAATGTAATAGATAATTAATAAATAACATATCCCAAATCCTATTTTAATATGCAGAAGAATAATATCAAATAAGCTATAGGGAATTTTGTCTTTGTCTTTGAAGAAAGAAGAATATTTCTTACAATTTGTCATACTAAAATCATTAAAATCAAAAACATAAAATCTGGTAATCCATACCTAACAAGAAGTTACAAAGGAGTATATAGCCTTTATATATATATATATATATCATGTGTTTTTATTTTTTAGTATTAATTTTTACGTTACTAGTCAGTGTTTTATATTGTTGATAACTTTATGAGATTTTTATTCATCTATGACAGATTAAACATTGTAAGTCTCCTCCCAAAAAAGGAGGTGAGTCAAAGGAAAACCTCTCTTCTGTTTACCCCCCACATTATTATGAGTTCAATAATTCTTTACATATATCAGTGTTTATTTGAAGGTACTACAGCTAGCTGTTTTGTAAGACTGCAACACTCCAACTCTGGTCCCAATTTTAGCACACCCACCATGGGCTCACAAACAGTTATAAACCAATGGCCCATGTCTAGATACAAGATTGTCCACGTGGCACACAGTGGAGACTTTGATTTTGATTACAATCCAATTCCTAGCCAAGAGGAACACATGTACTCCTCAACTCATCCTACATATGACCATATGACTCCTCTCTCTGTCTATCCTCTCTATATAAAGGACCTCTTTGAAGAAGTACTGTGCTAGTAAAATATTGCTCTCCATTCCATTACCATTCAAAAAAGCATATAAATGGAAGAAAAAACTGTTTCTTAATCTTCAATCATCACCTTTTTTCTTCTTCTTTTAGTCTGGAAAATAGTTACATAATTATATCACATTTCAACTTCCAAAAAGAATATCAACACAAAGTTGGTTTCCTTTTTCTTACTGCTTTGAGTTTTCTTTTGTGGAGACTAGTCCTTGATTCTTCTTCTTCCATTGATACAATTTTCTCTCTTTTTGGGGCTACATAATTGAAGTCTCTCTCCATCCAACATCTTTTGTAAGGTAAATTATTTGAACTATTAATTCTTTGAGTTGCATTCACAAGTTGGATCCACACTAGAAGTACTTGTTATATTGAATCTGAATTCATGTTTTTGAGTTTAATGTGTTTCTTTTCTTCATTTGGATATGCAGGTTGCAATTGTCTTCAGCATTGATCTAATGGACATACTAGCTGGTTGGGATAATTTGCCAAGAACAGTCACGAACGCATCGAACGTTCAACAGCGGTTTTGGAGCAGCCAACAACATGATATAGGAGGGAATAACTCTATGGTTTCATCCAACAACATTGTAGGTGGTGGAAGTATGATGAACAATCAAGGTGATGGATTTTTCCATCCAAATCATCCTCATCATCATGAGTTGCTCCAAGGAATGAAAACAAGCGCAAGTAGTTTGCATTCGAATAGAATGGTGCAACAATTAGCTCCAGCAGCATTGGATTCGGTTAATATTGTTGGTTTGAATTCGTCGAATAACGTGATGATGAATAAGCAACAAGAACTGAGTAATGTTGAGTTATGTTCTTCTCCAATGATGAACAGACCTTACAATGTTATCAGTCCGTATAATGGTGTGTTCACAGCAACTAAGGTCGGGTCTTTAATGGAATCACTTGATTGTTTGATGTCCGTTACGAAAAATACTGGCATCGAAAGAATAACATCCATAGAAGATTTGTGGGATTTTGGTTCTGGATCAAGTGTTGTTTCGTCAGGAGAATCTCAAAATAACAAAGCAAATGAAGAGAGAAAATGGCAAGTAAACGAACTTGATGAAACAGTGTCTCAAGGTTCTTCAAATCCTAATTGTGTTAACATTAATGGTGTAATATCTTCAAATACTAATAAGTCTAATTCCTTGAAGAGAAAGCACGGTGATGGTGTTAGAGAGAACGGGAGTTATCCGTTATTTGATCTTAAGTCAGATTGTTTTACGACGGAAGCAGGTTTTCAGCTGGTTGCGGAGAACCCACCGAAGTCGAAGAGATCAAGATTAGAGCAGTCATCCAATATTAATTTTCAGCATCCGGATTCATCGGTGTCTTTCACCGATGAACCTGACACGGAAGCCATTGCACAAATGAAAGAAATGATCTACAGAGCTGCAGCATTCAGGCCAGTGAACTTAGGATTGGAAGTGGTGGACAAGCCTAGAAGAAAGAATGTCAAAATCTCATGTGATCCACAAACAGTAGCTGCAAGGCAAAGAAGAGAAAGGATAAGCGAAAGAATCAGGGTGCTGCAAAAGTTAGTTCCCGGAGGAAGCAAAATGGATACTGCATCAATGCTTGATGAAGCTGCAAACTATCTCAAGTTTCTTAAGTCACAGGTCAAAGCCCTTGAAACCATAGGTCAAAAGCTGGAGTCTATGAATCCTACTTCACTATCAACACCACAATTCGATATCAACAGTGCCTTTTCCATGCAAGGCCTTTTCCAATTCCCAAAACCATAACCAACCATATTCCCATCCTAAAGTTAGAAAGGAAAAAAAAAAACAATTCATACACAAATCAAAGGAGCGAAACTCAGACAGACCGCACGAGATTTTAAATACGTGAATGTGTAACGTCAATGTATTTATCGATAGCTTTCGGTCTTTTTCAGTCTCTATTTCTTTGGTTCATATTATTGTGTTAAAGATTTACTGACCCTAGTGTTCAACAAAAATCATTTTCTTCATCATTACTGAAAATCAAAAGGCCATGATCATAGTCCCATCATTTCACCATCCACATGATCAAATCCAAAAAGAAAAGAACTCAAGTTAAAAATATCGACCCTAATCCCAAACAGTACAAACTTTTCGTTTTGATCTTAATTAGGGTTTCAAAAAGTTTTAAGTGTACTGAGGGGAGCATCACTAGGCAACACTTAATCATCAGTACATTAGTACACCCATTATAAGCCAAAGTAGAATATACAAGAAACAAAAAACCAAAGTAGTTAAAAAATTTAAACTTTTTTTTAAACCAAAAAAAGTTTAAAAATTGTTTAGAGTCCTATGATTGAGATTGTTAGTACTAGAAAGTGTTGATTATCACTTTCTCTTGTTTGTTTGTTTATTGTAATATCTTGGGTTTAGTGTTTTGTTGTACTTGATCAGCATGTTTTATTACTTTGAAGATCTGTGTGGGTTTTTCCTAAATCAAGAGACATTCTTCTCTGGGCCTGTGAAGCTCTAGTCAGTGCTCTAGTCAGTGTGTTTTGTCTCCTTGGTTTTACCCAAAGCGTGCTCTTGATATCTACTCCACTGTCAGTGATTTGCACGTTTTGCCTCTTTTGTTTATTTAGTCTTTGACAGCTTGGTCTTCTTGCTAATGGTGTTGTAAAACTACGTGTTAACAGTTTTCCGAGTAACACCATACAGTTTTCTTGCTTGGTCTTTTGTTAACAATTTTCTTGAACTATATTGTACTGTTGATTAGTTTCTTGTGATGATTATATGAATTGGCCAATCTTGTTGTTCCGTTTTCCAAGCTGACGAGTATTGACACCCTTAGGCTCTAAAATGACGAATTTTGGCAAGCCTACGTAATAACCCAACCCAACCCAACAATATAGTTCTAGGTACATTGTTCTTGCATGGAATGCAATTCTCTGAATTCCATTTGCCAAAACAGTGTCTGCAATTTGGCTAAGCAAAACTCAAACGATCTGTCAAAACAAGACCAAGAATTATCAATATAGTATCAGAACTTCTCATTGAAAATGTTTTTGCGTGGCACCAGAAGTTCCTTCCAAGAGACTACTAGTTCAGGAAAATCTAATAATAAATTTTTTTGATGATGAAACACCATCACAAAAAAAAAAAAAAAAATTCCATTGCCGGGATTTGAACCCGGGTCGCCTGGGTGAAAGCCAGGTATCCTAACCGGGCTGGACTACAATGGAAGGGTGACAACGTTTAGTCCCCAACTGATTAGAACACTATTCAGTTATTTTTGCCTAATTCTCCTTCTTCTCCATCCTTCTTCCAAATCAAGAAACGCTTTGCGTTTAAGTTTAATCTCCTTTTCAATTAATTTTTCTGCCCAGATTTTAATCATCATATTTTAATCATATATCTCTAGAAATCTAGGCAGAATTTAGGGTTTGTAAATATACTAACTATTATTATATATAAATAAAATATAATCCCGAGTTTGGTGATTATTCAATTTCATATAGCCTTTTAAGGCGTTTCTATCGATTGATTTAATCATTTCAAATATATTCAAGCGCAATTAACACTAGAGTGACGTAGATATGCATACTTATGAAGATCCATGGCTGCTGGATGTGATTGTAATTTCGGTGCACCGCGCAAATTACTCTTTTTTGGAGCATCTTATCTTCATGAAGAAGAGAAAAATGTTCTCATTGAAGAAAGAAAATTCAAATGGTGGAATCAGCAGTTTCTCACCATCCCTCAATCATCATCAAACTCCTCAATGGAATGCATGTATTTAGTACTTTTGTTGTATTTTATAATACATAATATTTGTATTTCTTCACATATGTCCATTACAATGTATTTGATTGATGTAAATCTTCTAGAAAATATATGAAATTTGGGGGTTTTTGCTACTATTTTCCTTCAAAGCAAAAAGTTATGTTTTCCTAACCGCATTTCCCTTCTGGAACGAAATCCCATTTCCATAAATCACATTCCCGATAAGTTGGGTCCTTTTTCTTTCCCGAAGCATGATATCAAATAAAAGGAGTAGGTTACAATTTGTCGTGGGTATGTGGTGCCCACAGAATCATGAAATATAACTTGACTAATAAAAGATAGGATTGCATGGTCCCATATTTTAGTTGATAAATTCTCCATTTGAATTCCATCTACTGCATAATTGGACAACCCATCTGCCGCTTGATTTCCTTCCATGTAGTTGTGCTGAATAGCCTCCTGCGGGACTTGTCGAAATTTGATTTTTATTTCCTCTATCATTCCCGATATGTGCCAAGGTGGTGGGGTAAAGGAAGTAATGAATCGCATAAGGTTCTCTGAATCGATTTCAAAGAGAACTCTTGGCCATGTCTTTCTATTACTATTATTGAAGCTAATAGCATAGCCCAGGTTTTCGCAGTTAAGGCAGTCATGATTCCTAGTGGTTGATCTAGAGCCATTAAACTTCGTGTGTCGGAATCTCTGCATATGAAACCTGCTCCCGCAAATCCCGGGTTACCTCTAGCTGTTTCATCTGTATTAATCTTAATCCAATCGATGTGTGGGAAATACCATCCTATCGATATTGTTGATATTCTTTTGTCTCTCGTTGGATGGTTAAATAACAGTGCATCTCCTGGTATGATTGGTGGTGAAGAGTGTAGTGCCCCGTAGAATTCTTGTTGTAGTTTTTGTGCCCATGCTAAGATTTCTTATGAAGTTGTTTACTTTTGGTGGTATATCAGGTTATTCCTAGCTAGCCATAAGGTCCAAAATAGAAAACAGAAAGAGGAGATTACAGAAGTTGATAAAGTTTGTTGTAGGATTTGAGAAATGGTCGTCTGAGGCGTAACGGTGAAAGTCGGGGGGAGGATTGGAGTTTGATGAAATTGATAGTTGAGTGAGTAAGGTGTTCCAAAAAGTAGTTGTCGTTGGACAGTGAATTAGAAGGTGATGTAAGAGTGAGAAGGTTGGTAATCCTTCATTGATGGATTTCCACAAGAAAAGCCAAATTTTTGGCGGGCATGGTAAAGTCCATAAGAATTTGGTGGGTCGTAGAGGAGTGTGAGTTGGTTGATCATGTGTTAGACATTTTTATCCCGATGAGGTGGTGTAGTTTCCAGATTTTGAGTGTGGCCAGATAATTTTGTCCCGAGGGGCATTTTGGGGTAGGTAGATGTTCATGATTTTTTGGGTTATGGTATTGGGAAGGGAGCTTAATTTTTCGTGATCCCAAGAGTGGGAAATTGGGTCTATAATATCTTCTACCATTCGGATTGGGTAGCATTGTGATTGGTCTAGGTTTGTTGAGTGTGGAATCCAATTAGCTTCTATCGGAGTTGATAATCTATTTCCAATATGATAGAATATCAAGTGTTGCATGGTAGGGACAATTGCTGCTAGTTGTCTCCATTGAGGACTATATGAGGAGGGTATGGAGTTAATGCCCTGTAGAATTGGTTGTTGGTTGAGATATTTTGCACTGAAGAGACTTCCGCAGATAGAGTTGGGTTGGTCATGTTGATTCCAGATTCTCTTCATGAGTAGTGCCTTATTATGATCACTGCTCTTCCTTATTCATATTCCTCCTTCGGATATTGGTTTTGTTACTTTATCCCATCCTATAGGGTGAAGTTTTTTAATGGTTAAGTCATGTCCCCAGAAAAAATTCCTGGTGATACGATCTACTTGTTTATGAATATTGTTGGGTAGATTTTGTGTTTGCATAATGTGGTTTGAGGTGGGAATTAGGGAGGTTTTGATGAGAGTGAGTCTTCCGACTGGAGTTAAGCATTTTGCCATCCATCATTTGGATTTTCGGGATAATCTTTGTAGTAATGAGCAAAGGTTTGGTTGGATACCCTTCCTTGTTTGAATTGGACTCCTAGATAGATTGGAGGTTTTGAAGTAGCCGGCATATTAAAGAATTGTTGAATTTCGTTTACTTTGGTCGGGTCTTGTGTTGGGTGATGGATGATTACTGATTTAGAACTATTAATTATCTGCCCAGCATATGTGCTATAGGAGTGCAGCAGGGTTTTAAGGTGTTGGTTACTATGATTAGAAGCTTTCTATGTGATTAGTAAGTCATCCGCATACATTAAATGAATAATGGGTGGTGCTTTTTTTGATATGTTGAGTCCCCGAGCTGACTTTTGGTTTTGTAGGTTTCATAGATTTGTAGATAAGATTTCAACGCATATAATAAAAATATAGGACGATAGCGGGTCTCCTTGTCTGATACCCTTAATTGGGGTGATGTATCCATGGGGTGTACCATTGATATTCATTAAGTATGTAATTGTTGTGACACATGGCATAATGTAGTCTATAAAGGCTGATGGAAATCCAAGTTTTGTAAAGGAGGTTTTGATGAATCCCCAATATAAGTTGTCATAGGCTTTCTGGTTATCAAGTTTGAGATCTATTTTTGGATCTTTGGTAAGGTTAGAGGTTTTGTTGTGATTGAAGAGTTCTCCAGCAATCGCTATGTTATCGTGTATTGATCTTTGTGGGACAAAATCACTTTGGTAAGGGATTATTAAGAATGGGAGAAGTGGTCTATTTCGGTTGACTAGAATTTTTGAAATGATTTTATAAGTGACGTTACAGAGTGCTATGGGTCTGAACTGGGATAGTTTTGTTGGATGGTCAATTTTAGGTATTAATGTTATGTTTGTGTGATTCATGAGAGGATGAATATTTAGGTTATTAAAAAAACTTCGAACCATTGCTATCAATTGGTGATGAGTTGTTTCCCAGAATACTTTGAAAAACTTACTTGTGTAGACATCTGGACCTGCAGCACTTTCTGAATTTATGGAGAAGAGGGCTTGTTTGATTTCCGTTGTAGTTACTTCCTTTGTGATTAGGTCCGATTGTCTGGGAGTTAATCTTGGTATGATATTTCAGAAAAGGTATTCATCAATCATTGTAGGCGGAGCCGTATATTTCCGAGCGTAGTGATCTAGGATGAGTTGAATAACTGCTTCCTTCTTGTTAATCCAGTTGTTTTGTGGATCTTGTAATTGTTGTATATTGTTACAGGCTCTGTGGATGGTAGATTTAGTATGAAAGAAGGTTGTGTTGAGATCCACCGATTGTAACCACTGAATCCTAGATCTTTGTTGCCAGTATGTCGCATGACATTATAAGAGTTCTACATGATCTATTATTATCTGTTTTTCTTGATGTAGCCAGAATTCCAGGTCAGAGCCCGATTGGGTAGCACATTGATGTTGTGCGTGCTTTATCTTGGTTGTTGATTTCTTGATCATAGTTGGTAGGTGGCCAAAGGTTTGTTTGTTCCATTCTAAGAGGGTTTGTCCGGTTGTTACGAGTTTTAGTTGGAGGTTGAGGGTGGGTTCACTATCTTGTTGTTGCTCTCATGCCAATTAGACTATTTGCTTGAGTTGGCGATGAGAGAGCCATAAGTGTTCAAATTTGTATTTTTTTGTTTCTTGCCAATCCATTGCTTTTCTTTGTAGTAGTATTGGGGCGTGATCGGATGCTATTCTTGGAAGATGAGTAACTGTCGCATGTGGATTTGACGTTCGCCGAAGTTGGGTTACTAAACCTTTATCTAATCTTTCTAGAATGTTATCCTACCCCATTTGGTTGTTTGTCCAGGTGTAAGGGTCTCCTCGAAATCCCAAATCTATGAAACCCATTTGATCCATGAGAGTGAGTAGAGGTTGAGATTAAGCATATGTTACTTGCCTTCCTCCTTTTTTTTACGAATGATCTATGGCGTCGTTGAAGTCTCCTAGAAGTAGCCAAGGAATGGAGGAATTGATGTTGCTAAAGATTGTTGGGAATTCCTGCCACAAAATTTTCCTTATATCCGGATGCGGTGGCCCATAGATACCCGTGAAGAACCACGGTTTCTCTGGGGGGGGGGGGGGGTGGAGTAACTTTTGTATGTATGTAATTTTGAGAGTGGAATAGCATTTGGATACTTAGGTTATCTTGCCACATTAGACATAGTCCGCCTCACCTTCCAATTTTTGGGACCAAGAAGTAATTATTGAACTGGAGGGTTTGTGATAGTTTCCTTATACTTTGGTCATTATCTAATATTTCAGAGATAGACAATATGCTAGGTTTGTGAAGAGATACTAACCCTTTTAAATGTTTAATTGAAGATGGGAGGTTTATGCCTTGACAATTACAGGCTAGAATAATCATTATGAGGATTATATATACTGGTTTAGAGGGCTTTGATGTAGGAGGTTAAATGAAAGGACTGAGAGGATAAGGGTGAATAAGTTTTTAGTGTGCTTTCAAGGTTTAAAAGGCCAACAAGGGGGATTTATTTATTCTATGTTCAGAAGTGGAAACATCTTACTTATAAGGTTTAAGCGGGCTTTAAGAGAGGAAAACAACCGATTAAAAAGTTAGGAATTCTGAAGTGCCATGCCTAAGCCGAACACGAGACCAAATACTATTGGGACTCAATAAGGGTATATGCAAAATTACAAAATGATGGATAAGATCATAAATAACACTACCCGGTGAAAAGAAATAAGAGTAAACCACTTCTTGTTTACGGGCATAACAGAACCAAAAGGAGATTGAAATTAAACTAAAGAACTAATTAATTCCCTCGCACAGAAAATTCGATGGAAAGATAAATTAACTGGGTAGGTTTTTTTTTTTTTTTTTTTAATTTTCTTTTTGACACATAAATGACTGGGTAGGTTATACTTGACTAACGTAGCCCAAAATGATGAAGGATTAAAATAATTAATTAACGAGGACCTTTTTGAAATTTGAATTCTCCTAGTTTAGAAGAATTCTATTCTTCAATGATATGTTATTATATCAACTAATTTAGATATAAATAAAATCTCTTGATATTCTTCTTCCAGTTATTACTAAGAAATAAAAGATATATTATTATATTAATTAATTTTGATATAAATAAAATCTCTTACTATTCTACTTCCAGTTATTTCTAAGAAATAAAATATATGCTATTATATCAACTAATTTAGCCTAGCATTTTTAGGGGCCACTCAAAAAGAATTAGGGGCCAACAATAAAACAAAATAGGGTCACCCAAACGTAAATTGAAGCCAGCCCTTAACTCGCGTAATTTGTAATGGCAAAATTGACCTTACATAATCGGTAGATAATATAAGATTTTTCCCTCCGAATGCATTCGGTAGATAAAATAAAAAACTTTGGTCCGATTGTAGTCGGTGTAGTATTTGAAGGAATTTTGTTTCATTTTTGAGTTATAGAGAAGAAGAAAAAGGACCATTTTTTATTAAATAAACAACAAAAATGGATGAATATGAAGAAGGTGAGAATCATCATGAAGAACATAATATTGAAGGTTCATGACCGTTTAGAGAAGATAATTTTGGGTATATGTTGAATGATCCAAACTTTTGTGGAGAGGAATCCCTAGACTATGCTTTCATGGAAGAAAATGGAGAATCACCCGAGATCGAAGCTAATGATGCATATAACATACATGTATTGTGTTAAGAAACTCAATTACCCGCTTTGTATGTGTTTGTATGCATTTGTAAACAAGAAAATTCGATTTCTGCATGCATTGAATGCCATGAACTATCCAGAATCGGTAAATAATGTATCTACATATGTACCAAATATAACATATTGAGTACCAAATATGTACATTCAGTAGTTCCAATAAATTCGATTACAACCGAATATGCAACAACCCCCAAATTGATTTTCCAAAATATCTACATTCGGTAGTTATGTAGAGTATATTTACTTCCGAATGGCCCCAAAAACGAAATCCTCCAAAATTATAAAACTAAATATTCTTATCTTTTACATTCGGTAGTATTGTAAATTAATCTAATTACCGAATATATCATTGGTCCCAAAATAAAATTTTCGCAAACTTGTAAAAATTGTAATTCTTCTTCTTTGAAAATCGGAAGTCCATTAATTATGTTAGCTCCTGATTTATTATATTCGGATGTATAAACATATATATTTCTTCCGATTATGTATTTTTTTGTACTCAGGAGACAATCTAATTTTTTTATTGAAATCGGTTGTCTGGGGCACACAATATACTAAAACAATCGGTAGAACAACTTAGTACTTGTCTTCCGATTGTGGAACAATCAGTAGGACAACTTACTACATGGCGTTCGATTATTATAGTAAAACTTGTTGCTTCCTTTTGCAGGCCGTTGTAGCGTTTGTTGATGATTTCTATTTGAGGCCCGATACTTCCCTACAATATGCAAACAATTTGGTATACTCATTACTATTTTTATTTTTTATTTTTTTAAATTATGTATGTTAAATGCTTATACTTATGATATTTGTTTTGTTATATGCGCGTTTAGTCATTTGCAAGTAAGGCGGAGGCAAGGGAATAGCTTATCAACAAGGCAAAAGACAAGATGTGCGTAGTAGTTCAAAACAATCATGTGGATGAAACTCGATTTGAAATGATTTGTGAGCGAGGTAGGAAGCGAAAGAGTCACGAGGTAAAGAATAGTAAGTACGTAAGGAAGATGAAGAGGAAATACCGAAGCAATACAAAGAAGATAGGATGCCCATTTAAGATTGTCTTCTATAAGCCCGAGGGTAAGGAAGGTGAAGAATGGAAAATGTATAAAGTTGATAATGGTTGTCACAACCACGATGATCCGGATACTCTAATTGGACATGTAATGGTTGCCAAGCTAAAACCAAATGAAATTGAGATGGTGAGGTCTATGAGGATCCAAAAAGAAAGTGCAATCATAAGTAAAATAAAGGCGGACGACCCCAATAACTTGTCTTCTTTGTCTACAATTAAGTCGGTCCTAGCTACGATAAAAGAGACGGAATGGGATGGTAGAACGGTTATGCAACAATCAGATTGGTTAGCGGAGTTACACGACTACACCTTGAGAAGGGAATAAAAGGATGGTAAAGTGGTTCGTATTTTCTTGGCACATCCCGAAATGATCCAATTGGCTCAATGCTTTCATCAATTTTTTTTTGATAGATGCTACTTATAATTGAACATTGCTTTCCACACTTCGGAAAAAAACACGTTTACGGTTGCATGGGGTTTAATGGATCATGAGAACAATGTGAGTTTCATTTGGATGTTGGAGACATTGAGGTCCATTTATAACAGTGATAATTTTCCAAGGGTTATTGTAACGGATAACGATTAAGCCTTAATGCATGCAATAACGGTAGTATTTCCGGAAGCCCGAAACTTGCAACCTCAAATCCAATTTCCATCATCATTTCCAAGCTAAAAAAAACAAGGAAGGGTACCAAGAGGTCAAAGGAAGAGGATGCACGCATTAATAAATTAAACGTGGAAGAACGAGAGGAAGATAAAAGGTTATTTGAATAAAAGTTGAAGGAGGATGGAATGATTTGGAAAATGTTCATGAAAGTATGGGACAAGATCGTTTGGTCGATGACCGAGGAAATTTATGAAGATAACTTGAAGAAATTTGAGGATGAATATGACACGAACTACCCAAAACCCGTTGAGTATTGTAAAACACAATGGTTGGCACCACATAAGGAAAGGTTTGTGTTTGCATGGACATATGAATATCGAAACTTCAAGAACGAGGCGACAAGAATTTCGGAGGGGTCTCATGGCCGATTAAATAAAATATTACTTGGTAGTCAAAATGGAGTTGTGTCGATCCAAGAAGAAATCCATGAATACATCAATCGTGATCTCATAAAGATTAGGGCTTGCATGTAATTTAGTGTACATCAATTCCAAATAGAACATGATAAGGAAAGATTGCTTCTAAGGGGCATTGTTCATAAAGTTTCAAGATGGGAAATAAATCACATGATGAAACAATTGAAGTTTTATAAAGCTTACGATGACGAGAATACGTTTTGTGTTTGCAAGGATATGATAGGTATTGGACTCCCGTGTCGTCATAAGTTGGGTAGCTATGTTGAAGTGATTGAAATCAATGATATTCATCCATTTTGGAAGCAATTAAATTTCACTCCAAGCACCCCGATAGTTAAAGGTCCGTCTTTCTTGGAGTCGGAATTGTGTGCACGAATAGCCGAGCGTTATGCTACATCAAATGGCGCCAAAAAGCAAATATTGATGCACCATTTGGAGGAAGCCCTTCACCCTTGTTTAAGGGAGGTTGATGAACCTATTAAGAAAAGGGGGCGGGTAGGCCGAACATCGAAGTGTCAAGGACCATCGAAAGAAAAGAGTTAAAGAAGTATGTGTCTCATAAAAGAGACCTTTCTAGGCATGAGAATACATAAGCCGAATTTCAAGATGATCCGGAACCTAAGAAAAGAGGTCATCCAAGAAAGGATCAAAGTGGACAAACGTCACGACAAGTGAGACCAAAGGTCTCTACGGATCCTTCTCAAGTAAGTCAATCCTAGGTGGTCGAAGAAGTTGTTGAGAAAATGGGCGCCTCTCAACCAACTTGGCCAAAGGAAATTGTGACTATAAAAGAGAAGAATGGTACTCTTAATTTCCCTAGGGATCTTCATGGAAGACCATATCGAACCACGCATACAATATACGAAGAGTATTTGGAACAACTCCCTCCACTCATTGTTCCATTTGTTTTTTCCACTGACGAGGTTGATGGGATGGCAATTATGGTTTTCACGTCGCTACGGAACAAATGGGTTACTTTAGAGAGGAGGTTATCGAAGATGTCACCCAATGCCAATATTTAGGAAATAAGATGGAGGTACAACTAATGAAGGACAAGGATTTATATATGGAGATGATGAGGCGAGGAGATAGATACGACAAAGAACAAGAGTTCAAAGAATTAGTTGCACGTTTAAAGTGTCGAAAGGGATTGAGGACAATCGGATCCAAGTATTGGATGACAATTCCTAAAATTGGATATCTCCTAGCGGACGTTTTGAATTACGTGGTACATTTCTTTGTTCCTCCTATGTATGGACTTAGTATGACGTTTTCACCCACAAGAACGGTTTGCGACGAGTCGGTTAAAGATAGAAGAATCGTTATGGCATTTGTGAATGAAATGCATTTTATCAGTTTAAGGGTAAAGAAAGATTGTTCGTTACCTCAGTTGAGTAAGTGGCACGATTACTTCCCAATGAACCATTGCAAGGATTGGGTAAAACAATATGAGTCCAACATGGTTGATTGGGATCGCGTCATGAAGAACAACTTTCCCAATGGGTTACTCGGTCAAGATGATGATGATGATTAATTAGTTTGGTCATTATGTTTAGAAGATGTAATTTGAGCCGACTTTTTTATACATGTTTTTTTGAAAAAATCCTATGAAGATCTATATTATAAGGAACAATGATGTTTTTACCAATGAACGGACATCTACCGTTTAGACACATAAAAAACGGTTGTGATTGAGTTATTATCATTAGAGAATCTTCTTTTTACCCTATCGATGGAAAGTTACATTTTGGATATATAAACAACGGTTGTGATTGAGCTATGAAATCGGCAAAAACGGTGTTTTTATCTTTTAACCTGCCAAATAATAACTCGGATGAGCCCTAGAAAAAAATGTAACGCACGTCTTAAACCCCAAAATCCCCATTTTCAGCAATCCATTTCGCGACAATGAATGTAGGGAAATCTGAATGTAAGGAACAACGATGTTTTTACCAATGAACGGACATCTACAGCTTAGACACATAAAAAACGGTTGTGATTGAGTTATTATCATTAGAGAATCTTCTTTTTACCTTATCGATGGAAAGTTACATTTTGGATATATAAACAATGGTAGTGATTGAGCTATGAAATCGGCAAAAACGGTGTTTTTATCTTTTAACCTGCCAAACAATAACTCGGATGAGCCCTAGAAAAAAATGTAACGCACGTCTTAAACCCTATAATCCCCATTTTCAGCAATCCATTTCGCGGCAGTGAATGTAGAGAAATCTGAATGTAAGGAACAACGATGTTTTTACCAATGAACGGACATCTACAGTTTAGACACATAAAAAATGGTTGTGATTGAGTTATTATCATTAGAGAACCTTCTTTTTACCCTATCGATGGAAAGTTACATTTTGGATATATAAACAACGGTTGTGATTGAGCTATGAAATCGTTAAAAACAGTGTTTTTATCTTTTAACCTGCCAAACAATAACTCGGATGAGCCCTAGAAAAAAAAATGTAATGCACGTCTTAAACCCCAAAATCCCCATTTTCAGCAATCCATTTTGAGTGAATGTAGGGAAATCTGAAATAGATCCCAGTGAGATTTTAAGAGACACGGATGAAAGTGGCTGCAATCAAACGATTTCTTCATTCTCTTTTGGTTATACAAACTCGATTTTAGGTTGATTCACTTATCTATTCTTCTAATAGCTCTTGCTTTTCTTCTTTTCTGTAACTTGGATATCCAACTGTATGATTCCATGTTTAGGTTTTTCTTCTTTTCATGATTTATTTGTTTGGTCGTGTTTGATGAAATTCCTAAACGAGTCTCCTTAAAGATTATTGATGTTTTTGCTAAATGATACTCATACTTATTCATTAGCTTCATGTTTTTGTTATCGATGATTCAATGTGTGTAATTGACTATGCAATTAGATTCTTGGTAACTTTTTTTTGGGGCCCTAATTCAATTTTCTTGCTGCAATTTTTATTTATTTATTCTTAGCATAGTTTTGGTAGGTTTTTTGTTGGCTTGATTTTTTAATTGATGCAGGTAAACTTCCTAGACTATATTTGTATTTCATTCCAGCCTGTGCATATTTGTTAATCATTAGGTTGAATTGATTGATATAGAGAGAAAAAGAAGCTTCAGTATAAATTGCAATGGGTATGTAACCCAAGAGATGTTCATGTGAAGACCTAACCTTTATGTAATCGATTTTTTGTTTCGCGTTTTATTATTACAGAGACTATCGAATTTATTTAAAATTGTTGTTG
This sequence comes from Papaver bracteatum, assembly GCA_023529315.1. Lineage (NCBI taxonomy): Eukaryota > Viridiplantae > Streptophyta > Magnoliopsida > Ranunculales > Papaveraceae > Papaver > Papaver bracteatum. Next base: position 41,923 of record JAJJWX010002781.1, on the reverse strand, counting down.
AACTTGGTTGTGGTAATGGTTGGATTTCAAAAAAAAAATTTGTTGTGAAATGCTCTCTATATAGGGTAACATTCTTTCTGGTATAATGGGGTCTCTTAGGGCATACACTCAAGGATAGGGTTTGCCTTGAATTTTTTTTTTCTTTCCCCATTTTGGATCAGATCTTTCTTTTGTTAATTACATGGTTTCGCAGTCATCGTCGATAAGTCCAAGTAGAAGTACAGAAGGCTATCAATCCAGGGGTATTTTTTCACTATAGAAATGGTGAATCAAGGAGGAGGCAGCATATATGTTTGTTGTTTTCAGTTTCTTTTCAAAATACCGGAGGTAATGTGCTAGCTTTTATTTCTTTCCTTATCATTTATTAGTAAAATTGGAAGATTAAGATGATGAAATTGATTAGATGGTTGGATTATTTTATTGGTATGAGGTTTTTCATTCAAGTAAATGTGCGTAAAATATCTTCAAGGCTTGAATTTCAAGTTTATATGGGTTTAAATTTGTTTCATACATTTGATCTTCAAATTAAGTCATCTAGAATGCAGGTGACTGCTTATTTTTCGCAATGCCATTATCAGATTCACCATCTTTTTTAAAATTATACATAGGTTTGATTTTCTCTATGCTTTATATTCATTTTTTAGCACAATTAGCTGTGAATTTATGTCATACAATCATTAGATCATTGGGAAAGGGAAAATCTCCCTTCTTGCATGTGCATTATACACTTACAACAAACAAAAGCCTGTGCTTCTCTTAGGTTTTCATTTTAAGGGGTACTAAGAGCTGAACTCATGTAATTTTACAGGATAGTTATATATAGTAGTTTCTCTATATACAATTTGAAAATCCCCTGTAATAACTGAACTAAGAGCTGGAAATGAAAACAACATCCATATATTTGTTTCATTATGGATCTTCACCTGCATTAAACTGATTTTCCAATTCAAAAAATTGTATTATGACAGTAGGTACTATGTTTTTCTTGGTTGTTATGCTTACACATGCTTTTTCTTAAAAGAAGATCATGACGAGTATCTTTTACCTGATATTGTGTAACTTCTGCTCCAACCCTCCCAGTACACATGAATCCCTTCCACTCCCCTCAATAATCGTTAATGGCTCTTAACTGTGACAAGTTGAGAGCACGTCGGGAAACACTAATTTTTGACGTATCGTTTTTTGACACCTTACATTTTTGTGCAAAAATTTTTATACAACCAACACATCAGTAAAAAAAATCATAATTTTTCTCATTCAAAAGCTAATATTTCAACAATTCTATCCCATTAGTTAAGACATCTGGAAAAACATTTATGGTACTCATTTCAGCGACGAAACGTATGGTATATTTAGTTGAATGAATCCCAGCTGCATTGATGCAGATGATTAGTGACAGCTTTAATCGTAAAATTATTCTTTGATAAATTCCCAGGTCCCAAACATCTCACTATCATCCAAAGAACCCAATCTCGCTAATACTTTTGCCGATTGACCCTACAAAACATACAAATCCAGAGAACCATACACAGTAATTAACCAAATACCAAATATACAAATTCGAAACTCTGTATACACTAATTTACCTTACAGCAAAGATGCACATTCCAAAATCTATGATTAGTATTGGTTCTTTATACCAACAAATGTTTAAAAAGTGAAAAATTTCCAACTACAGATGTAAAAGCTACATGTGAAATGTTTTAAAGAATACTTCAACAAAAAAAATGAATCTAACGTATGGCAAGTTCCTCTTAGAGCAATCGGTATAGAAATCAAAAGAAAAGAAGTAAAAAAGGACAGTAATAGTAGAAAAAGAACACCTCAGGATGCCAAAAATATACCTCTGTTTTCAACGTATACCAATCTCTTGCGCAGATCATCGCATAATAATCTTAAAATCTACTTCGGCATTTATATACTTATGAAAAGTTGCAATGACCTGGGCCAATTTCATTTTACGTGACAATATAAACGCACACAGTAAGCAAAAAGGGATGCTACTAAAATGTTTGTTGCAAGATACAACGACAATAGTACACACTTTTATCAAGAGAAGACGGTAAGAAATATTAAATACGCAGGAGTTGGGTGTAGAGTACGAACCTAAATTAAAAATGTGAATATGTATAAAGTATGGCCGATAAGCTTTGAAGTTTTTGCATGCTGTTGCGAGGTCAAGCATCATGAAATCCAAATTGTCTGATGGCACATGTTATTGCCAGATGGAAACTCAAACACATGAACATCTGCGATGGATATCATCCATGCTATATCAATATGATATCTTAGAGAAAGGTAGAGTTCATATGAACAAAAATAAATCTAGAGTCTAGACACAAACATGCTTAAAATTAAGGTAACACGGCAGGGATTTTAATTCCTAATTCTTATTTTGATAATCAAATCAGACTCCAATACAAATTCAGTTAAATTGCATATATTTCTTTTCCAAACATCATATACGGTTAACAGCCTTGATTTCAACTAACTTCATGAACAGATAAAATGCATTTAAATACCAAACGGACAATGATTCATACAGATCAAAGATACACTAAATTGATATTGTCAAAGAATACATTAAAAATTGATATTGTCATTCAATAAAAATCCCTAGAGCATCATTCATAAATTCACTTGAAATTAAATGAAATGAATCATAATAGATGTTATATTTGCCACAAATCAAGCAAAATCCGTAAATTTACAAAACCCTAAAATTGCAAATTCCATTACAAAATGATTTTACATACCTAATTAAGAGTAATAGGCATTTCTTCAAACACTTCCATGGCATAATCAATGTATCCAAATATCCAATATTAAACCCAAATCTGTATTTGAAAAACCCATTTTTTTCCCGTTAGATTCAATCCCTAAAGAATGAATAATGATAAATTCCTCCATCGTGATGATATCAGTACGAATACAGGATGCAACCTCCATTAATTTTCCGTATAACAGTTAGGATCATCAAATTTGAAATCAAATTTAAACTCAATCGTCAGTTGAAATCGATAGAAGGAGTCAAGTCATATCTAATTCATGAATTTATTAGTACCAAAAAAGAACTAACATGGTTATAAATCAGTACAACTGCATGTTGAATTCCTCCATTAAATCTTCGTTTCAACAGGAAATCTATAGAAGAAGCTGAGGGAGAACGGAGAAGAGAAGAAAAAAAAGAAAACCCAGTTTCTGTTCAGTTTTTGTTTTTGTTTTAAGTATGTAATTCGAACCCCTAAAGTTGCATTTATTTACAGAAACCCCCCTGTGCAGCCACAAAATTTAGTCAGCGGATTTTGGAGATCTAACGCCAGAATTTGAAAGTCATTTCATCTAATGGCTGTGATTTGATGTGCAGACACCAAATTTAGTCAGAGATCTAACGGCTGAATTTCAAAGTCAGTTGATCTGACGGTTAATAGTGTGCGAAATTGGGAAATGTTTCCAGTTTTCGTTATTGTTATTAAAAGGGGGAGATTTGTTGGTGTGTTTCCTGGGTGTGTTTTTGCAAGCTTTGTGTCTATAAGTCTAGGAAGATTCAAGCATGAGTTATTGGTTACTTAACATTCGTGTTATAATGCCCATATTGATCTTTTCTGTTGCATATAAATACATTTGTCGCCTGTTCAGTTTTGCGCTCACTATAATATTGTTTTCCTATATTTTAAACATAAGGTGTAAAAAGAATTCTATTTCATTTAATATCAGGCTCCGTCTCTTTCAAAATATCATTCTAAATGTCGTGCAACCCTATTTATTTCTTTATTATGGTGGGAAAAAGTCTGCAAATACGATTTTTCCCTCCACAAAATCAAATTTTGTGTGTCATGTCTATAGCCACAGTTGAAATTATTGATGCTGCAACACAAATAAGTTTACCCCCGGATTTAGATGGCGCCTTTGGGAATATATTGAGCCTTGGATGGCACCTTTGGGAAAAATACTGAACTAGGTTCTATGTAGTCTGCAAATGAGTGTGGTCCATGCAACCTGAAAATTATTTTTTTGTTACAGCAATCGACTTAAAGCGCAAATTTACTATTACTGTGGTGCTCGGTTATAATTAGCAAGCCCTGCTACTTAAAATGTAGTACACCAAAACGGATAACCTTGAGGTTTAGTTTTGTAGTGTGAGTTGTCATTAAGTTTATGGGTCTATCTATTTGATTATCCGATCAGTAAAAAGCAGGCGAGCTCCTTTGTATAATCTTACATTCCAATTAAGTGAAGGTTGTGTTTCTTCCATTGTCCGATTAATTAAATATTTGCAAATGTGAGTACATGTATATACTATTCATGAATTTATATTACATACTCCAAAAGAATTATCTTCTCTTTTTTTTTTGACGGAAAGAGAGGTAATCCTCTCAATTTCATTAATACTAAAAGATTGTATACATCATGTTCAGATACATCATTGAATAACATAATAAAATACATATTTTTTGTATCACAATAATAAGCAAATTGTAACACAAACGTATTAAATACATGAATTTCAAAAAGGAAATTGATGATACTTGAGGGATGGCCTTTGAATTAGAATTCTGCCATTTTGATTTGAAGAATTTATCTTCTTCTTCATTAAGATGTTGTCCCAAAAGGGAGTAACAAGCACAAAACATCATTATCACAATCAAATCCGGTAGCCATTGATCTTCATGAAACTGTAGATATACGTCAAGCCGTAAGAAATTGTCCTTGATGAATTTGAAACAATTGTTGTAACAATCGCTAGAAACGCCTATAAGGCTATGAAAAACCTCCAATGGATTTAAGAGAACTATTAGAGAGATAATGAAATTGAAACTGGGAAAACCCATAGATCGCATACAATGGCGATATTTTTATTTAAATAAAATACTAATAATATATTTACGTATTGTATCCAAATCTATTTGGAAATCTGAATACTTCAGATAATATCCAACAGATTTGGATTACAATATTAGAGAATCAAAGATTTTGGAAGATTTGTTTCAGAGAATTTTTTGGAGAAAAAAAAACGGTTATGGAGAGAGGGGAGAGAAAAAAGATTCTTTCTAAAAAACATACATTGTTTAAGATATAATATCCAAAAACGGTCATCAAGTAGTTACAGTTAGAGAGGTTAAGTTTATGTGTGTTGTCAAACATTAAAAGTTCAATAAGTCTTTTTTTTTTGTATATCATTTTTGATGTATTCAATAAGTTTTTATATTACATAAAAAAAAGGTGTAGGAAGAGAAAATATTAAGCTGATGCATCTTGCCTTATAAATGACACCGCTTACAGAGGTAAAACGGAACAAGTTTAAGGATGACCCCCACAAAATATGGAACAAGTTTAAGGATGACCCCCACAAAATACGGAACAAGTTTAAGGATGACCCCCACAAAATTAATCCGCAGAGACTTCACCTCTCAAATGATATCATCACTTGATTTTTCTTCCCACTAAAAGTTCTTGCATTCCTTTTTTAAAAGTTTCCCATATTATTAAATTAGGAAACCATTTCCAGTTATCTCATTAAGATACGAAAACCTGGAATGAGATATAAAGAGCCAAATGTAAGTTGAACAAGTATTACAAGATTCCAAAAAATTCATTTTATATAAAAAAATGTGAAATACGTGAAACATAACATTCTGCAGCGTCAATAAGCCAACATCAACACAAATCCCGTGATATAATCGGTGGAAAGTGTTACAATGTTGTCTCTCGAATATGATAATCGGAAGTTTTTTATTTTTCTAAAGTTCCGATTATATGCATTTTGAACTGAGAACCCTTAAGAAGTTAGAAAACTCTCATAATCGGTAGGTTAAATAATATAATAATTTCCGATTATTACCTTACTCTGACAAACAAACTTTGAAAATATTCTCAGAATCGGTAGATTACATAACATACTAACTTCCGATTATAACAAATTTCAGACGATAATTTATGGAAATGTTCACAGAATCGGTAAATAAGATAAGATAATAACTTATGAATATATCCAAATTGTACCAAACTTTATACTGTGGCCGCGACCCTCAAGAATTCATAACTTCCATCATATATGTATTCTTCCCCGTTTCCTCTACGTAGTGTCATTTTGCGAGTGTCTCCTACATAAACCAACAAATACAAAAAAATGCTAAGTTCGTATAGTTTAGTAAGAAGGTATAGCCACCCGGTCTATTGTAAAAGAAGTATGCAAATACTTACAAATTGTTGGATCGACAAGCTTAAGTGGTTAGTGTTAAAGATCCTTTTTTGTATTGCTATGTAATCATTTTCCCTTTTTAGATAAGTCGGAAACGATCATGAACTTGTTGGAGGGATCTTTGCTTTGGATTTCCATATTATCGCACAAATTGGCTATACACTCTCTCCCAAAATATTTTAGGTGTTAACCTTCCGTCTATGACATCTTCACGTCTTGTTTCATGGTACCATGTTTTGACAATTGCCAAATCTTCAGCTACGTCAAAGGTTTCCATGATTGTAATATGAGATATAGAATGAATTAGAAATAGTAAATGATGGAAGATCTTCTTGTAGCATACACAAGAATAGATGTGTGTAGGTTGGTGCATGGATGACAATAGGTTATCCTACTTATATAGATGAGAGTCGCAACGGCTCTTTTTTTTTTTTTTTTGAAAATCTGGTCGTTGAGGTGAGGTGCAACACGAGTGTAAAGATACAAAGTACACTTTGCTAATAATGATGAACTATAATCGGTTGAAAGTGTTAGAATGTTGTCTTCCGAATATCATAATCAGAAGCTTGTTATTTTTTTTAAACCATCGATTATATGCATTTTGAACTCAGAGTCTTTAGTTTCGTTCAATAACAATAATTAGTAGCCAATATTATCTACTATCTACCGATTATGTGTGTATTTCGAGGCACGGCTAGTTTTTTTTTTAAATAAATATTTGTTGGAGTATAATCGGTAGATTACTTAACATATTAATTTCCGATTCTAACCAAACAGTGATAAAAAAATTTTGAAAATTTTGACATAATCAGTAGATTACATAACATACTAACTCCCGATTTTTGTTAAAATTTTGAATATCATAATGTTATGTAACAATTATACTTCAACAATTCTATTACAATGACTTGTGATTAGTGTCGTGGACGTCTTAGACGAGCCCTAAATGGATTAAATCTCCTCATTGCCTTAAGGATTCTGAAATGAGCTTCGTAATGGAAGTTTGATCTTTTACATCTCCGCCATTCCTCGAGAGATCGTGCTATAACCGTATCATTTGTTTCACCCCTCAATCGATATTGATTCACAAGATAAGTTAAATGGAAAAATTCTTCGACGTGTCTATTTATTGAACCAACTCGGAAGAAAATATCATATGAGTGACGGTTATTTGGGTTACCGGTGTCGGCGCAAAAAAAATCATGAATTCTCCCCAAATAACTCATACTCATTATACCTCCTTGCCTGCTTTCTTCTCCTCGTCTATTATTATTGGAGGTTTAGGGCTAACCGTTAAACACCGATTACGAGACTTGAAATAATCGGCAACAATATTAGTTAACATGGCTTCCGAATATAGAGTGGCTCAAAAATCAGATTTTAGAAAACACTGAACTTTTTCAAATTTTGAACTTATAATAATCGGAAGATATATTAGTTAACATGTCCTCCGATTATAGAGTGGCTCAAAAATCAAAACCTCCCAAAATCCTTAGGTTCATTTTGGAACGACCATAAGCCTTGGTACTTCGAAATGCTTAACTACCATATTCAGTAGTAATTAATTTCATGGCTACCGAATATAGAGCGGCTCAAAAATCAGACTTTAGAAAAAACTGATTTTTTTTTCAAATTTTTAACTTGTAATAATCGAAAGATATATTAGTTAACATGACCTCCGATTATAGAGTGGCTCAAAAAATCAAAACCTTCCAAAATCCTTAGGTTTTGGCATTTTAGAACGACCATAAGCCTTGGTATTTCGAAATGCTTAACTACCATATTCGGTAGTAATTTCAATTTCATGGCTTCCGAATATAAAGTTTCTCAAAAATCAGATTTTAGAAAAAACTGAACTTTTTCAAATTTTGAACTTGTAATAATCAGAAGATATTTTAGTTAACTTGACCTCCGATCATAGAGTGGCTCAAAAATCAAAACCTTCCAAAATCCTTAGTTTTTGGCATTTTGGAATGACCATAAGCCTTTGTATTTCGAAATGCTTCATGGCTTCCAGTTATACAGTGGCTCAAAAATCAGATTTTAAAAAAAACTGAAAATTTTCGAATTTTGAAGTTGCAATAATCGGCAGCAGTATTAGATAATATGGCTTCCGAATATAGAGTGGCTCAATAATCAAATTTTAGAAAAAACTGAACTTGTCAAAATCAGACGAAATATTAGATAACATGACCTCCGATTGTAACATTCGGAAGATATGTATATTAACTAATTTTCCGATTGTGCATCAAAATTCAACAGTTTCATGATGTTATATTTGAGTCCCTTGTAAATCATTGTTAAATTCACACACCATTCATAATCCATAAAATTAACCATTCACAAACCGTAACGTAATTTAAGAACTTATAATCTGATCCAAACCTTAAAAACTACTTAATCCAACACAAATTATTCATAAGACTAACATAACCATAAAACTATGAAACCATTATTTTATAACATAACCATTGTCACTTATCTCGCCTTTTTGACTTTACGACTGTGAGTACCTCCAAGACCTGCACGACCTCGAGTTTGAGCACCTTTATCTTGATCACCTTCAGCTTGAGCACCTGAAGTGCTCGAAAAAGCTCGAGTTCTTTTACCCATATTTGATACTGCCATCTTGGGCAGATGGTTCTTCGTGCCTTTCTCCCCAAACTGAGCTGCATAATATTCATCATCCATATTATCAACTAGGTCTCTAGCCTCTTTTATCTTCTCAACTGGCACGGGATCTCCACTCCTCATTCATGCAGTTAACATTTTGGAAACACGTTTGAACCGATTCACCTGCTTTTATACATGACATAACATCAAACGGTTATTATCTAAGATTTATAGCCATAATATAAAACGAAGAAAAAAAAACATAAAAATACGCACCAATCTATCATAACCACTTGGCTTGTCTTTGATTATACAATTATAAGTGGATGCCGCCGAAATAGTCTTTGATTTTTTTTCATGGATAACCAAATGATGGGCTACCATCCTATACCAACTCATATAGCCTGAAGAATTTTCATCAGATCGGGTGACAGGTCTACTAGGTTTGATAATGAAACTTGCACTCTTATCCCATTTATCAATAATGGTAGGTGGTCCTGAGTGAACTATCATGAGATTGTCACCACTAGAAGCGCAGTTTTCCAAAACCAATTTGTAGGAATCCACGAAGTGATCCATTGGTTTATGTTGTACATACATGTGTTGTCGCATCACCTTTGAGGGGTTGTACATCACATATCCTGTGGGGTACCACAATGGTCCAAAATAAAGGGACGAGTTGATAGGTTCATAATTCATATGATTTTAGTGTCTATTTCATACTTGTTTTAGCTATTATTCTTGTATATTTTCGTATTATTACTCTTGTTCTCTCTTATTTGTCTCAATTAGGTGAATCATCCAAAAAGGAGCTACAAAGTGCTGAAAATAGCTAAGAAGTAAAGTATTCCAATTATTATCCAAGTGCCCAAGTCCAAGAGAAGTGGAAGAAGTGCGACGAAAAGGAGCAAAACGCTCAAAATTAAGAGACGGGCCAAATGCCGAGATTCAATCATTCAAATTAAGAATTTATTGTCACCATCTTTAATAAAATTGAAATATAAAAAGAATGCAAAAAGAATGAGGTCATTCTGAGTTTGGACGAAGAAGTTGTGGCCAAAACAAGATTTTTCGAATACCGAAGATAGTAAAGTATGTAAACGAGTACGTATACTTAATTCCGAAAATTTCTGCTGGAATTTGTGGTACGCATACCGGTACGCATACTTAGCAAGTATGCAAACGGGTATGCATACCATGGAAGGCCAAAACTCACGGTTAGGGTCCTTATTTCGTGTTTATGGGTCGGGTTCTTGAATCGAACTAAATACTTGATGGCCAAGCAATTTAAACCTATAAAAAGGTATAAGGTTATGTAAAATCATATATCTATCATCTCATATCATAAGCTAGGTTTACCCCTTTAGGGGGAAACCACCATGATTCATCTTCTTTGTAATATGAGTAGCTAAATCCTTTGTTGATTAAGGATGAATTCAATGTTCTAAGCGTGAAGATTTATTAATAATACAAATCTATTGAGAGTTTTTATCATCATAGTTTGTCTTTACTTTATTTAGGGTTTATGAGTGATTCTTAGATTGATTTGGGATACATACTAGATTAGTCTATTGATTATTCTATTGCTAGTAGAGGTCATGAGATAAGTAATCGTCGATTAACTCTTTACACAAGTAGAGAATACTAGACCTTACAGAGGGATTCTGTGGAACAATCATGTATAAACACAACACCAGTAAGTCAACCTTGAGCTAAGAATTTAACTACTAGGATTAACCTAATTCACAAAGCTTAAAGCGTTCGATTGGATTACACCTTGAGTGAGCTACTACTTGGTGGTGCGGTTCGATAGAATATGATACTGGAGAGCTTCCGTATCTGTGGTAAAAGGAGTTTTAGGGATAGCACTTGGTAAGTATTCTAGCTATTATTTTACGGTTAGTGATGAATGGTTCTTACGAACAATAAATAAGTATTATAATCCTGTTAACACTTGGTAACGGCGAAGGATTCCTTGATCATCTCTTTCTTTATTGTCTTTCTATTTATCTTACAACCAAACCCATCCCTTTGTTATTTACTTTATTTTGATGATCAAATAACATATCAATTAAACATCTCTCCGTTGGAATGATCTCTTACTACCGCTATATTACTAGTTAATTAGTGGGAAATATCTTTATTAATTTATTGCATTAACGACACGCATCACAAGTCTGACCGAACATTTATATGTCCACTAGCTCGGTCTTCCTTGTATGGATCAAAGCATACTTCTGAGGCATTCATTTGGTCCAAAATATCCCTCATGCAAATCAATTACTGCTCTTTTGACATAGAATTGTTGTCTTTGAAGATATACTTTGTTCCTCTAGGAGTACCTTTGCACCACTCCATGTTCTCGCTGGCCAACTTCAGGATAGGGAAGTGGTCATAGATCCATGCTTATATAGATAAGAATACAAGTAATAGGAAATGGATTATCTAAATTCGGAAGTTACAGTAAACAAAATGTAACCGAATATAGACAATCGGAAGTTTGACCTATCCGAATATACAACATTCGGACGAATAAACATATGTAATTGCTACCTAATTTGCATCATTTAGAGTTCAGTAAACTTTAGATTTTGATCCAATATAATCGGTAGTAAGGGTTCAACATTAAGTTCCAATTCTTAACAATCGAAAGAAAATATCAGTATTGTGTTTACGAATAAACTACATTCGAAATATAAACATATATAATTCCTCACTAATTAACTGTAATTTTGGAGTTCAATGAACTGTAATTTTGGAGCCTATATAATCTATAGTAAGTGTTCAACACTAATTTCTGATTCTTAACAATCGAGAAAAAAATGAAGAACTGTTTCCCGAATATACTACATTCGGAAAATAATCAAATGTAAATCCTAACGAATATGCAACATTTGGAGTTCGGAATATATATCATATGCAGTGTCAACTGAATAACTATAGATGGACTAATAGAGTTAACAAAAACCTGCAATAGTGCCACATTCCCGACAACTTGGCTAGTTCCTCACCTAGACTCCTTTCTCAACTCTTCCATCAAGAATGCAAGGCATGTCGTGCCCCAAGAGTAGTCACCGACTTCATGGAGAGGATCCAGAAGTTTTAGAATGTTGTCGTCGATCCGGTTGCCAGTAGTATTGGGGAAAATGACACATCCCAACACACAAAGGAGATATGCGGTGGCCGCATGGTTGACTTGCTCATATGTTAATGTTCCTTTTTGTTCTTTATCCAAGGTGCCTCGGAACATATTAATCAAAATGGAAATGTTGATCTGTCTAGTTCTGTAACTTTCATGCCTCGTGAACTCTTTTCTTGTTGTCTCTTCATCCCAACCTAAGCACTTTTTAGTTAGAGCATAAAGTTGTCCCCAACTTAACTGCTTTGTGTAGTTAAACTTCACAGATGTGCCTTGGTCGGGAGTTTAAGAATTTGCACAACATCATCCGGGGTAATCGTCATCTCCCCAAACGGGCATATGGAAGGTATCGGTCTCAGGATACATTCTCTCCACGAACGCCGATATAGCCACACGATCATGTTCTAACATTGAATTCTCGGCAGGATTAGCTAACCCCAAGTTGGTTATAATTTTCTTGAACCTTTCACATTCATCACTCTGAAAAATGTGAAAGTTAGTAGTACCTCATGTGTTTAATAGTATCATCAAGAGCCCCATAACGTTTTCGTCTTTGACACAATTCAGCTCCCTAGTGGAGGGTGTCGTCCTTTATCTTCCCCTTGATTTCCCCTTCAATGAAGCTTACCCCTAATTGGTGAGGTTGAGATATTACCATCCGGTGATACCAACAATCAATTATTTTCCTGACCTCTTATCCCTCCGCCGATAGGGCTTATGGTTGCGATATCACACCCTAATTGGGGTTTCTTGAGGACCGAGTGTATCCTAGTCAGGACTTTCTAAGGATGGCTGGGAACGCTCCAGACTCCCTATCCACCCTTAGATCAACCATGTACCACGGCGCCCTGATCGAGTCCCTACACTCCTTAAGAGAGAGTTTATTGCCCGACTTTTCACTCAGGAGTCTCTCCTAGATAAGCTTTTGTCTCGCCCCAACGTCTCTATGGCCCAGGTTTCAGGGTTGGTATGGCTTTCCCCTGTACGATGCATTATTAGGTTTTAACCAATGGTGACACGCATTAGGTATTATCTATTTTTCCTCTTGCATTTATGCGAACTAGGGTGCACGCCACTTTTGGATGCCTAGCCTCCCTATTAGAGGTTTTTATATTATTGCCTCTTATTAAGGTCTTCTTATAAGGTCTTATTTTCGTATTTTATTTTATTTATTATTTATTTAGTAATTTGGAGTATCAAATATCTGGAATAAAAATCTTCGCGTTGCATTAATGTTTCTGATGATTACATTGTTGAAACCTTTTACTGCGCTCTAGTTACTTATGAATAATACGTCTCCATTTCCCACGACCCTTTTTATGATATATGGTCAATCCCGTGTCTTCTCTAACTTTCCATCTCCTCCTCTTTGGTAGGGTGGTATTTCTCGTAGCACTAGCTCTTCAGGTTGGAATTCTCTTTCTTTAACTCGTTCGTTATACTCGCGTGCCAGTGATAGACGCATTTATGTGTATATTTGGATCTCAGTTATGTAAATTGTTAGTGCTCGATTTTGTACTTATTTGGTTATTTTATGCCTTTGTAGGTGTTTTGGGAGAAATAAGCTTTTGCGCCGAATTTGGCTCGAAAAGTGGTGTTTGTACCCCCGAGATGAATTACAAAAAACACCCATAGGACGCATTACATGCACCCGGAGGACCTGCTATTCGGACTCTCATTTTGGCTAAGGGACACTCCACTGATAAGGTCCCTTTTCTGTATCTATGTTGATATTAGTATAGAAAAAAGGGATATTCCAAACGAGTTGATCCATAAATCAATTATGTGTTAATATTCAATAAATCGACCGCTTGTTCCCTTAAATATGCCATACGAGTTGATATAGAATTAGGATTATCGACCACTGGTTCCCTTTGAAAAAGAGGGGGTCTAACAACCACACTCAATATTTCGATTAGCAATCTGTATGGACAAACTCCAAGTTACTTTATGATAGAATCAACTAGATAGTCAGACTCAACCTAGATAAAAATATCTCAAGGAGTTATTATCTCAATCTCTCGATTTGATATTTACTCAAGCAAATTTAAATAGAATCTGCCAGTCTTTATCAAAGAGAGATAACTTGGATGGTACCAAAGACCAATATCCAAGTGTCAATCAATTTAAATCAACAACTAAGAAGGTCGAATATTCTAATTGATTGAACAATGCACAACCTGTATTATTTCAATTATATAACGAAATATAATGCGGAAAAGAAATAACACAGACACCAAAATTTTGTTAACGAGGAAACCGCAAATACAAAAAAACCCTGAGACCTAGTCCAGATTAAACATACACTGTATTAAGCCGCTACAGACACTAGCCTACTCCAAATTAACTTTGGTCTGGATTGTAGTTGAACCCCAACCAATCTCACACTGATCCAAGGTACAATTATGCTCATACGCCTATGATCCCAACATGATACTATGCACTTGATTCCCTTAGTTGATCTCACCCACAACCAAGAGTTGTTACGACTCAAAGTCGAAGACTTTAATAAACAAATCTATATCACACAGAAAAGTCTACAAGATAGATAAATTCGTCTCCCACGAATAAACCTATGAGTTTTGTTCCGTTTTTTTATAAATCAAGGTGAACAGGAACCAATCAATAAAACCAGACTTATATTCCCGAAGAACATCTCAGTTTTATCAATCACCTCACAATAGTCTTAATCGACCCAACGAAAAAAGATTTTGTGGAATCACAAACGATGAGACGAAGATGTTTGTGATTAATTTTATATCTTGCCTATCGGAGATAGAAATCTCAAGCCAATTATTATAATTGTACTCGTACGAAAGAAACAACAAGATCAGATCACACAACTACAAGAAAAGTAGTATCGATCTGGCCTCACAATCCCAATGAAGTCTTTAAGTCGTTAACCTGGTTTTAGAAGAAGAAAACCAAAGGTTAAAAGATAATCGACTCTAGCTTAGCACAACTAGTATCACAAAGAATGTGTGGAGGTTTCCCAGTTGCTAGAGTTCTCCCTTATATAGTCTTTAAATCAGGGTTTGCAACCAATGTTAGCTTAGTAACAAAGTATTCAATGTTCACCGTTAGATGAAAACCTGATTAGATTCAAGCTAATATTTATCAACCGTTAGATCGAAAACTGAGCTTGTCATACACACATGTACTAGATGATTTTAGGTTCGTGTAACCGTACCCAAACTTGTACATTAGTTGGTTCAACACTAGTTAACCAAAAGGTTAGCCAAATGATAACTTTCATATCAACCATATTCTTCTTCACCATGACTAGTCCAAAATGACTCAAATGAACTAGTTAGAGAGTTGTTCAATTGCTTAGATCTTTATGTACTACACAAGACACAATTGAAGCAAAAACGATGTGATTCACTTGAATCGATTCATAAACTATAAAGTCACGGTTTGCAATAGCATTCCTTAGTTTATTATGATAACTTCACAAACATAGTTTTTAGACATAACCTACTCAAGTTCGCGGACTTAAGTTCCAGGACGGAGTTCACAAACTCCAGCACAAATTCTCAGGTTCGAGAACTACGCCAGTTCGCAGACTGAGCTCACGCACTACTCCGGTTTCACTTGATCAACAAAGTTCGCAAACTTCGGTTCAAGCAATACTTATTTATACATATATGTGTTACCACAACAATGCTTATATCCTCCAATGGTTATATTGTCTAAACTCTCATTTCAATCATTGAAACATTCTTAGAGGACGTTATATAGTTGATATTCACAAACTATTTCTCGTCAGACCAATTTCCAAAATGATTGAAACATAACATGACTTTCGTCACTAGGTAAAGATGAACTTGGATAAAGCGAAAGCTTTACCAACACATATTTCGAGAAATAGATAAGCGAGGTATACTCAGCTAGAAATATCATATGTGTATAATCTTAGTCTATATAGTAATAAGACTTTGTTTCAAGATACGAGATAGAGTAGATAGACTTTTGAGTGATAGATAAGTTCAAGTTTCCACATACCTTTTAGTCGATGAATATCCACTGGTTCCTTGAGTAGTCCTTCGTCTTGTATGATGATCGCCATGGATTTCTTGAGCTCAACTACACTTTCTATCCTAGTCTTAGACCTTAGATATAGGAGACTAGAAATCAAGACTTTATAGTTTTGATCACTAATATTGACAAACATGCTTGAGATAGCAACGCATGCGAGTTCGACCGAGCAATGCTCTAACAATCTCCCCCTTTGTCAATTTTAGTGGCAAAACTATTAATACATATGGAATACAAAAAATATATAAATAAACTTTGTAGATCCTATTCCACATGTCTAATCTTCAACATTACTCGAAATCTTCGTCACTTCCAAGTAGTCCAATGATCTCAAAGGTTATAAGTTTAGCATCATCGTTGTTAAAAATCTGTATCTATAACAATGAGAAAAGTAGTGGTTCTCAATCATTGTTATACAGTGTCATAGTATTATTACACAGCGTCAAAGTCCAATTGCATCACAACTTCAACAACAATACTACGGTAATACTTCACTCCCCCTTAGTCAATACTCCATATCACATGGAAACCACTCCCCCTTACATAATGATCCGAAAACCATATGTATTTGTAGTATGAACTACATATTAATTCTCCCCCTTTTTGTCAATAAAATTGGCAAAGGTATAAGAACGGGATCCTAAAGAAATTTTCGTAAGAGACATTTCATGACCAAATGTAAATGTATATCATCTTGTTTAAATGCAATCATAAAGCCTAAGCTAAATGTATTCATCAAGAAGTCTATAAAGATACAAGATAATCCCTCTAATATTCCACAGCTGCACTCCCCACAAAGATTTGGCAATTAAGCACAAGTTTAAAAGAACTCTCCCCCATAAAATCTCATTCCCAAGGGAACAACAAGAGTGACCTTATAATTTCAAAAAGAAAAGAAGGATTTCTTTAGACTCAACAAATCATATACAAGTATGAATTTGGAATCCAAAAAGAAATATTCAATCATATTAACCACGGAGAACCAAGATTAATTTGACTAAATATGCTCGACACAAGTGAACTTATGGAGACTTAAATCAGTTAGATTAATCACAAGAAAACTCGCAAATAATCTAATTATCATACTCAACCAAACTAATTACAAAAGTAATCAATTTAATTGGCCACACTCGACATAAGAAATCTATGGAGGAATGACTAAGTTAATCACGAATAACCAACCCAGACAAAGAAATGCTCAAACATAAGAACACTTATGGAGTGCTAACTAAATAATCACACAAGATGATTAATTTAGTTCAATCATGTTCAACATAAAGTACCTTACGGAAAAACAACTAAGCTAATCACAAAAGCAATCAACTTTTGTCGTTTTAATGCTCAACATAAGACACTTCATGGAACAACACAATATTTACACAAAGATTTTGGATCGGTGAATCGACCTTATACCGTGGAATAAGCAAGGATTCATTCTATTACCATCACTATTTGCACAATGAAATACAATAGACATAATCCTTGAATCACAAAATATTTTAACTTATCTTACATTAATAATTGATAATATAGGCTTAACTTTTGTGTTTGTCAAAAGTCTATTCATTCTTTTATCAATACTTGCATATCAATTCATGAACGACTTTACTTTTGACAAAGTATGGGACAATCAAGTTCACGGACGTAAACACACATATCCCAAAAAATATTGCAATATATAAAACCATAAAGATTAATACTGGAAAAATCATCTTCTAAATCAACTTTAGAATTTAAATGAAAAAATCCAAAAGCATTGAAGATGAATACTTTGGACATAGCTATGTGAAATCACAATAATTGCTATTCCAAACTCTAGTAATCCTTCTCAAAAACAAGAATAAATTCTCATAAGAAGTTTCCTAGGCACCAAGACAAACTCGTAATGCACATATAATATGATTTGTCCTTAGAGGGTAGAATCAATCTTTTTCTCCCTGATTTATACCAATAATAGCTACCAAATGCGTATAAAAAGATTTTCCAACAACATTCTTGTAAAAGCTACAAATTAGCTTATAAGAGTAGTTCTCCAATAATCCAAGTGCCCAAGTTCAAAAGAAGTGGAACAAGTGCAATGAAATGGAGCAACATACTCAAAAACAAGAGACGGGACAAATACCAATCTTAACTCATCCAAATTCAAGGTTTCTCATCTCTATTATGAAGATAATTTAAATAGGAAGAGAGTGCAAAAATAATGAGTTCATTCTGAGTCCGGACGAAGAAGTTATGGCCAAAACAAGTTGACCGAATATCGACGTCTACAGGCAAGTCCGCGAACTTACGGGTTTGCACACGAATTTTCAAGTCCGCGAACTTAAGCTCCTGGATTTTGGTTTTAAAAGATGTTATGCATACTTGGTATGTGTACCATGAAGTCCAAACATCTGGAACCACTATTTTCAAACCTAAACGTTTAAGAACCTTAAACACATATCAAGTTAGGTAGAAATGAACGATAAGCAAGGTACATGGATAATTATAACTTCTAAGCCAATAAAAACACAAATATTGCTCAAGTTTATAGACATACCTTTTTATACGAATCCAATTGACTTATCGAACATAATCTGTGTGCCCCAATTCTCGTGCTTTCCTCACCGTATTCATAGCATGGCATTCCTTGGTGAGGATGCACTTACAACACATTCAGGTTATGTTGAGGTGAACAATATCTTACTCACCACAAGTGAATTTTGGATTATCATGAAAGATATCATTTTTAGAACCTTTCACATCCAAATCCATATTTCCAAAGAACTTTTTAAGTTCCAACATCATGGATACTACCTTTTCCATAGTCATGGAATTTTCTGGGAGATCATTCCTTCTCACACTCAAAACATCATCGACTTTCTTTGGTATCCACTTCTGAGTACATTTAGGAACAACCTGAACTTTCGTCCCATTACTCTCTTCTAGATTTCTCAAGAGAGCTGGATTGATTATTCTTTTGCAAGTTAGTCTTTCTCCAATTGGGAGCATCGGATATTGTCTTTGTCTTTACGAAGTTATGCTTTTGTTAACCATTACGATTGTGGAAAGACTTCGTATGACGTTTATAGGCAAATCTAGGTTGATCACAAAATTGATTCCTTTGCCTAAAGGTTGGACAGTTACAACCTGTAATGTTAAGGGGATTAGTCTTAACATATGATCTTGGTTTCACAACTTATTGTGATGCCCAAATAAGAACATCATGACGTTTATCATCCCTTATACGGAAACGACATCTCCTTTCCAGGTGACCTTTATTTCCGCAATAGTGGTAAACATAAGGAATGTTCTTACCTCGATCCGTGTGTGCTGACTTTGGAGGTTGATATACTTTGCTATTTTGAACTTTAACTGCCGGTGAAGGTATTTCAATTTTTCCATCAATGGAAACCTTTTATTGATAAGCATCACTAGCCTTCACAAATTTTACCTCTTTGCTAGTACTTGGAGCATATATTCCCTTATAGCCCAATCCTCGTGCATCACGTTGATTTTTACTTTCTCCTAGCATAGTGGTTAATTTGCTTGAACTATAATTGAACCTTTTCAAGTCATCTTCCAACATCTTGATTTTATCAACAACAACAGTTATATCAGTCTCAAGGCGTTTTTCTCGAGCGAGATAAACGCTTTCTCTGTCATCAAAACTTGCTTGCTGAGAGTTAATCCTTCCTTCTGTTTTTGCAAGTTTCTCTTTCAACAAGAAATATTTTTGATATACACGATCACATTCAAGTGACTTTCTACTCAAGTTTTCCTTGGTATCTTTGAGGACCGATTCGTAAGAGCGATTCTGACTATAAATACCACCGTAGATCCTTTTTAAGTTCTTGTTTTTTCGACATATAAGAGTCATAAGAGATGTGACAGGAGAAGTTGTAATCTTCTTCATTTTCAACGAATCCAAAAACTTATCATACTCTGAGACTTCCTTATCAACATCTCTATCAATATCTGAATCACCTTCATCAGAAAGTTCATCCAACTGTTCTTCTAGGAGTGTTTCCCAATCAACAATTTTTACATCAAGAGAATGTTTATATATTAACTTAGATATGACAGTTCTCTCAGGTGAATCCAAGCTTTCAAAATCATCTGGTAATTTCTGAACTTGTACGTTATTAGAGATATACACGTCCATATATTCAGATCGCTACAAACACAGACTTGTAAGGTCTTGAACGTGTTTGCCTACTATGATACCAATTAAAAAAGCGTGGGTCTAACAACCTGTAAATGGGGCAAAATGATTTGCTGGTTTTTATGGAATTGAGGAGACGACCGTGCAGAGGAGACTCCTTGAACCAAGCGAAATGTTCAACCTCACATATATGCACTGCAAGAAGGGAGTGCTTTAAATTCTAGAGATCAATCTGTAGTACTCCGGCCTAAACCAAGACAATGGCCGTTCCAGAGTAAATTCGGTCACAAGAGGGGATGGGTTGATCTGTAGGAGGGAAGATGAGATATGTGTGGAATCAATAGTAATCAAATATTGTAGGTGTGTTGTGAATTCTGAATAAGATAAGTTCTGAATGATTGAAATTGATCAGTTAAGAGTAATTGCTCAATTGATGAGTTGATGATCCCGTGATGTCAATGAGACGTGAGATTCTCGTCGTTGTTGACGTTATTCTTTCAATCATGATTCAGAGACTTATTTATATTGCTGGAATTGTAGACACCATGATCCCATGAAGTGTGACAGTTTATGGAATCAAAGAGTGGGGAAGCGGAGATCGTGTTTAAAACCAGTGGCTCATCGTGCATAGACTTGGTTGAATTTCCACCCACTACTTTGTTAAATTCTTCAACTGATTGCACGACTTACTCACATTCCATCGTATATTTGAACACATGTGCCATAGACCGCCAGACCAAAACCCTAATTGATATCCCCCTAAGTGACACGATTGACGTCTCATGGTTAGTTTAGTCAGTTGCTGACTTCGTGATATCATGGGATGATGAGTCCATGTAATTACTGAGTTGAACATGATTTTGTAAAAATATTTTGAAACTCATGGATTGAACGTGGGCATGATCCTCACGTTGATAGTTGAGGCAAGCAAGTATTGCTCATTTGATGATTTGTTGAATATTGATAGTTGAACCAATATTCTTTGTTTTGAGCAAGTATTGCTTATCTGAGCAAGTGTTGCTCATCTGATAAATTATTGGCAGCGTGACCAAAATAAAATATTAATTAAAATACTGGTAGTTGAACCGAGTATAATTAATAAGAATATTGATCATGAGTCATAAATTTATTAGTGTTTGAATCTAGAATTATAATCCTTGGACTCAGAAACCCACATTTGATCAATTGATGACCACTTCATGGTTTGTTAGGAATTAAACCATGGAACGAAGGAAGGATTAGTTTCATGATACCGTGGGTCCATCATGTAACACCCATATGCTCACGTGAGCAAACACCAATACCTCTTGAAGAGTTGGTGACTTGTTGATTGAAAGAATGATTAAATGATGGTTTAATCATTTATTCGAATTACTGCTGGGTTCAACATTAGGTGATAAGACCTAATTAATTATGAAGAAATGGAGGACCGACCAAGGGGTCATGAAACCGGCCCTGGGTGGTCACGGGATCAAGTGTTGATCGTTCCATGAAGTTCCAAGTCGTTTGGAAGAGTTTTGGACCTAATACGCGCAATTGCGCAAATTAGGTCAAATTGTGAACATATGTAAGACCGGATCATTGAGAGACAAAGATCCAACCTTGGTCGGTCAAGGTAACATGCTCATGTCCCCAAAGCGTTTGTGTCTCAGTTCTGAGAATTTTGATATTTTCGGATGTGCGTTTGAGCCATCATTTTAGAAAATATGAAGAAACCAGAGTTTTTTGATAAAACCGTCAAAACTTCATGAGATGAAGGAAAATAATGAAAAAGTGTAGGAATCATGAAGTGTGGGACCAGCCATGGCCGGCCGGCCAAGGGAGCCAATCCACACGGTTTTCCAAAATTTAATGATATTTTCATGATTTTAGGGAAATATGATAAAATCAAGGAGTTTTGGTAAAATTAAAGAGTTTTATTCAAATCAAGGAGTTTCCATGAGATGAAGGAAACATAAAAAAATAATAATAATAAAATAAGGGACGTGTGGGCGTGTGGGACCGGCTTGGAGCATGGTTGGCCGGCTAGGGCCCGGTCTCGTGCGTTTTCCCTAATTTTATGTATTATTTCACAATTTAAAGGAAATTTCATAATTTGAAGGAAATATCATGAAATCAAGGAATTTCATGAGATTATGAAAACATGAAAAATATAATAATAATAATAAAAAGGGATGTGTGAAGCCATCTAAGGTTTGACCGACCGGCTATTGCCCGTGGAAACGGATTTTTTCTAATTTTATATTATTTTTCATGGGACCAAGGAAATATCATGAGATTAAGGAGTTTTCATGAAATTAGGGAAATAATAATAAAATAATGAGGAATCATGAGGCGTGGGGGCGGCTGAGACCAAGGCATGGCATGTTGGCCAATGATCACGCCCCACAATATTCTTCCCTAATTTTATATTATTTCTTTGGTGTGAAAGAAACACCATGAAGCTGAGGAGTTTCCTCAAAACGAAGGATATTTGTTCAAATGAAAGAATTTTCATGAACTCAAGGAAAATAACAAAAAATATGATAAAAATATGAAACTTGCGTGGGATTGACCACAACACGGTCGGCCGGTCAGTGGTCCCATGCTCCCAGTGCCTTGGTCAATTTTTAATTATTTATTATTTTCTTTCCTATTTTGCATAGGTTCATCGTCTCGTCGTATTTTGAAATACTCGTTCGTGCGGTGACTGCTAGTGCATCGTCGTTGAGTACACTTTCACCATTTAAATAGGGGCTTACTCAGAGGTAGCTCATACGCCCGTGCGTTGAATATTCATTACTAACCCAAGGATTTCTGCTAGGAAGAACCATTGTTTGCAGTAATGAAATATCTGCGAAAATATTTGAATATTTTCGGAAATTCTGTGGATGAATCCAAGAATTTGGGAATAATTAACTTATGGATCTATACTAGTAGAGCAGGATGTCTAGGAGCATTAATTATTCCGATATGAGCTTGCTGGAGCTTCATATCCTTTATATAGTCAGGGTAAACTCGTTGTTTGTATCCTGAAGACGTTATCGCTCTATACTAGCAGAGCAGGCTGTCTAGGACCCGTCCATCCCGTGATACTATATAGAAATAATTACTGAAGTGTTCAGTATTCATGAGATATGCTTTTATCTAGCCGAGAGACCACATATCTACATGTACTCTGAGAGAAAGTATTCTCAATAAGAGGATTCGATGAGAGACCCATGTCTCAATACATATATGCCGTTATCCAGCCGAGAGACTACATATCTGCATGTACTCTAAGAGAAAATATTCTCAGTCAGAGGATTCGATGAGAGACCCGTGTCTCAATACTCGCATCTGATTGCTGGATCATAAGTTCATATAATTATGGGTTTATGATTTTAGACTTCGTCGAAAATCCACCATCTACATTAAGTCCCCTGCTTAGTGAGGAAAGCCGTGTTCCTCACTTAGCATTGAATGGTGATTTTCCAGTCATAAACCATGTAAGTAATTGAACTTAGTCGTAAGTTAAGATGTTACCGGATTTCGATCGTACGAGCATACCATGACTTGAATGAAGATTCCAGTGACATGCTAGAGCGTCATTTGATGAGCATAAATTGGTGTTGAACCTATGATTTGGACGACGGGTCCTTGGTCATTTAGGATTCGCGGGCCGAGCCCAATAAGGAAATCCTTAGAAAATTTGGTTTTTGAAATAAAATTTGATATAAAAGGATTTTTTTTTTTTAATTTTCCCACATGACCAGAACTTCATCACCTCTCCATCACCTTCACTCTAGCATCAGGAGGAGAGGAAAAAGGTGGCCGGACCACCAGCGCCGCCGCCGCCACCGTCCGGCTGTTTTCTGCCGGCGCCGACAGGTATGCGTCCAAACATTTTTTATTTTTTTTTATGTTTGCTAAGTTAATGTGAGTTTCATGATGTGATCATGTTGAAGTTATATACATGTGCATATATGAGTGTGGGTTTCGTCGATAACCCTCGTTTTTGAAAACGTATGTTCGTTTGATCGTTAGTTTTTGAAAACTAATAATAATCCCTGATTTAGGAGAGATTTTTTCCTTCATATATGAATATTTAGGTTCAGTAATAAAACTATGTTTATGAGCTTTCATGTGAGCCAAAGTTTTATCATGAAAAGATGAATTTTTGCAAAACCGAAATAAACCCTTCGTTTTAAAGAATGGTGATGATACGAAGCGGGGGTTTTTCTTCTTTATACATATATGAACTTGTGTCCAGTGATAAAATTGTGTTTATGAGCTTTCATGTAAACCAAAACTTTATCTTATAATGTGTATGTTTTCACAAAATTGAAATAAACCTTCGTTTCAAAGACGTATGACGATACGAAGGAAGATACTTTTTTATAAAACCATGGTATGTTCATGGATTTTTTTTTTTTAAATCGTGGAGTGTCCACAAGGTTTATTTTTGTGAGCCTTTCTCACGTTGAATTTTTTATTTATTTATTTACATGAGTAAATAAAATATTTTCTTTAAAATCAAAACTTGAGTTTTATGTAATACTACTTAGAAATAAACAATTATTTATGATGAAATAATGTTTCAGTTTTCATGATTCCATGGTGAATGTTCACACAGTAGAAATATTCATGATTTTATGAAAAATCTGAGTTTTGTTTGTCTTCTGTAGATTTCGAAGAAACGAACGATATTGAATTGTTAACTCTAGCATTACTCTCACTACTGTTAGTGGAAGCGTAAAAGGTAAGAGTTAATAATTACCATTTTTGCCGATGGATTTGTTTGCATGTTGGTAATCTTTTATGCTTCCGATTCCAGATAATGTCCGACAACAACAATTAATCTTTTTCCTCTAGCTCTTCTGATGAGGATTCCAAAGTTCATGTATCGAAGTCTAAGGCTTCTCAGGGTGAGAGGCCAAAGTATGGCGTACCCTTGAATGAGCGGAGGGTTACTTTCGATGAACTCGGGAATAGAAAATTTGAGGATGATGCAAAATAGGCTCGGCGTGAAAAGGATCGAATCAGGCGCAAAATACAAAGGATTGAGGAGAAACGTCAATTCTTGGATGGGAGGCCTGCTGATTCTGATGATTCTGAAGAAGACATATGGGAAGTACCCGGGACTTGGTCTGATCAATGTGAAAGAGAGTACTAGAGTACTATGAACCAAATTGGAGTTGAATCGGAAGAAGATTCGGATTCAGATGATGATCCTGAAGCTCGTCTGAACCCCATCACTGCTGATTCTGATTCTGAAGAGGAGGATAGTGACGACAACTCTGATGACTCAGATGATTAGAAGGATAGCAATGACGAATCTGACGAATAGATTTATTTCCTTCTTCTTTTCTTTATGAAACATTTGAATGTTCCTTAGGCTTCATAGTAGTTCTTCGACGATTTGAACAAATTTTCTTCTGATTTAGAATTTTCTTTAAATGAGAAAACCCTTTTATTAATGTTGATTCTTCTTGGATTGAATAAACGAACCAATGTTCGTGTCCTGAAATTCATCATGACCTTTTACTAGTCTTAGTGATTCCCGTTTGCATAAATTACTGGGATACGTGTTGCGTGGGCTGAGAGAATACGTGTTACACCTGATTCCGTGTAATCTTGACCATGTGCGTCAGTCCCCAGTTGTTTTTCTCTGCATCTTCAGTGTCGTACTTGTTGAAATCTTAGGGTTTCAGTAAAACCCATAACTAAATTGACTATCTACAAAAATAAACCTTTACCGTGTCTAACATATATCTTCTAGACTTTGAGTCTATCGTCTACGCAAATATTTCTTCGATTCATGAGTTAGTTTCATCGTGCAGAGAATTCTTGATCATACCTTGTTGCCTCCATGTCAAGCAATGTTATCTCTTCTCAAGATGATACTCAGTCGAAGCGTGAAATAGCAGCATCCATCTCAGTAAGTTGCATCTCTTTTCATCTTTGCCTGATCAATATGACGATTCGATCATTAAGAAAATGACTTATTGCAGGATAATCAGAAGAACACTTCTTCTCAGCCCAAGCGAACTGTTAGAGCTCATATCCGGTATAGGTCGTCTCGTGCTGAGGCTGGATTATCTGTGAGTAATCTTATAACTCTTGAGATTATACGGTGCTCTTATTGGAATTAAATACTCCATTGTTTCATTGCAAGCGGATGTTCGCATCGTTGTCGATGCCAGAAGAAGGAGCGGAAAGTCTGTGACTATATTCAAGGTTGAAGATAGCACTGACCGAGTCGGTGAAGATTCTGTAAAGTCCTTGGGGATAGGAAACAGTGTTCATGCCCGAGAATATCCTGCAGCTGGACTCCCATTTGAAGCCCCTTTGATCAATACTTTCCCGGACAATGAAGTGGTTGGTGGGTTCGTCGTTCCCAAATGTCATGCGTCTTTGTATACTAAGATCTGGAAGAAGTATGGCCATATTGCTACTACATAGGTATGGAAAGGCTTTCCTCCAACTCTCTTAACCACGATAGCTGGACTGTTGCCGATTATTGAGGAAATGAACCAAATGCACTTGCGAGATGTCAAAAACCATGAGCTGCAAGAATGGGATGAGATGATTTCAAACTTTGAGACATTGTGATTTAACGTGAGCTGGCTCTGTCTTCAACTTGAGATAATCAAGAGTCATAAGGCAACAAAGGTTGCTGATGCAATTTCTGTGAACAATGCTTTATTAGGAGAGGATAATATACTGGCTCTGGAATCTGTTAGGGTCGAGAAGGCAGTTGAGGATTTTAAGGTAAAGACTAGGATCTTTCAGAATAAAATTGATAAAGTTTCTTATAGGTATTATCCACTGCTGGATGGTTTGATCTGAGTGAGCATTTATGATTATTATTTTTGAATTGGTTTAAGTTTCTGGTTAGGTGGAATAATTGATCGTAGTACGAATGACTTTTGCTCATTTATGAAATGTTTAATGAACAAAGGAGAATTTGAATTCTCTTTGGAGGAATGGAAATTACATTTTTGAAAATGCTTTCAATGATAAAATGATGAAAAGGCAGTTGTATTCTATGGATCAGGCGTAATATGCTTTGAGCCATTCGTCGTTGATTATATTTCCTTCCACTCCTCCGTCAATCTTTAAGATTTTGTAGTATCCGCTGGATACTGCTTTGGTGACTACATATGGTCCTTCCAATTTCGGAGAGAAATTGTGGGCAGACATGTCTTGTTGAATGTGCTTTGATGTCTTTAATACCAGATCTCCTACTTGAAATGTTCGAGGTCTTACCATTTTGTTGTAGGCTCTGGAGATTCTTTGCTTGTAGGTTTCTACATATTTTTCCACCTTAGCCCGTTTTGACTCGAGCATGTCCAGTTCAGCAACTCTTGAGTTGGACACTTCAGCTTCATCCCATTGCACTCCACTGGATGTTGCGATCCTTGTTGAAGGAATTTTAATTTCTGCCGGCAGTATGGCATCATCCCTATAGACAAGAGAATATGGTGAAGTCCCGATCGAGCTCCTTGGCGTTGTTCGATAAGCCCACAAATCCATAGGCAATTATTTGTGCCAGGTTCGAGGATTATCATGAACTGTTTGACTGAGAACGCGGATCAAAGTTTTGTTGGTGCTCTCTGCTTGCCCGTTTCCTTGAGGATAGTATGGTGTAGAGAAAACTTGTTTGATGCCAAATTCCTCGAGCAATTCTGTCACATGCTTGTTGGCAAAAGGGGTTCCATTATCGGTAAAAATATGTTTGGGAACACCGAATCTGCATATTATGTACTCTTTGATGAAGGTTGCAATCGTGATTCCAGTGGTGCTTCGAAGAGGAATGACTTCAACCCATTTGGTGAAATATTCGGTTGCAGTGATGATGTATTCATGCTGCTTAGAAGATTCTAGATTGATTTTTACGATGATATCCAGTCCCCAGCTATAAAAGGCCATGGACTACTCACATAATTCAATGGGAGACAAGGAGTATGGATGAGATTACCATGGACTTGGAATTGATGACACCTTTGAACGTGCGCAGCCGCATCATCTTCCATGGTCGGCCAGTAATATTTCTCATGAATCTGGAGAAATAATTTCCTCTTTCCATGATGCTCTCCATCGTGCATCTCCTTCAGGATTGTTGGGATCTCATGCTCAGCTAAGCATCTCAGCAGGTTTCCACCAAAACTTCTGCGATATAAGATCCTGTCGAGAAAAACAAATCTATTAGCTCTCTGAATGAGCTTGATTGCTTCTTTCTTTTCCAGCGGTAACTTATTATCCTGGAGGTACTTAATGTAAGGTTCCCTTCAGTCCCCAGTGTGATGGGCCATTAGATATTCTAAGTGATGAGGAGGCGTCTGACAGATGGGACATGACTTTTGCAGAGTTCTTGATTAAACCTCCATGGAAGGACAATAGTATCCCATTCTTTGAAGCTTTCGGTAAAATGTTACCACCAGTGTCTATCCACATGTTCCTTCATGTATGCGTTTGAGTTGTTCGTCCATCTCGTTAGGTCCAAAGCATCGTGATAAAGACCCATCCGAGTTTCGGTAGCATAAATCTCCATGAAGTAGAAAATAATTCCTCAATTCCTTGAGAATGATCTTCCCTTCTGAAATAGAACTGCTCAATTCATGAATAATAGGTGTTCGCCAATCATCTACCTAGATGTCTTCGACTTGATCAAGCCAGGTAAGTGACACAGTGCTCCTTTGTACAGTGATGGTCTTCTCTGCTCCTTCAAATTACAGCTTAGAAGCGAGAGTTTATAGGCAGTCAGCGTGTTTATTGTGAGTTCGTCCAGTATGTGTAATCGTTGCATCATCGAAGTAAGTTAACAGTCGTTGAGCTTTAGTTCTGAATGGAGCAAGCGTGATTTCTTTGAGAGAGTATGTTCCATTCATTTGATTGACCAGTAATTTTGAATCTCCCCTTATCTCGAGGTATGTTTCTCCTGCTTGCTTAGCTAGAGACAATCCCAGCAAGAAGGCTTCATATTCTGCTGAATTGTTGGTGCAGTGAAAATCCATCTTGAATGAATGTGAGAAAACCTCACCAGATAAAGAGACTAGTACTATTCCTGCTCCTCCAGTGTCATTGCTAGGGGTGACGAAACAGTCAAAGTATAGAATCCATGTCTCTTCTTTGATGACTAAGATATCTGGAAACTCACCAGGTACGTCTTCATGTAACACCATTGTATCATCTCCTGGAAAAGCAACGAGTAAGTCTGCCATTGCTTGGCCCTTGATTTCTTTGGGAGGTGTACATGCTATGTTAAATTCTGACATCTGGAGTAGCCACTTTGCTAGTATTCCTATCAAGGCTGGCTTTGATAGTAGAAACTTTATAGGGTCATCCTTGGAAACGAGCAAGACTCTGTTAGACAGTAAGTAGTGTCTGAATTTCCGAATTGCATGTACCAATGCCAGGAACGCTCTCTCAGCTTTTGGGTATCGGAGTTGAGAATCCCGCATTGTACGACTGAAGTAGTAGATTGGTCGTTTGACGCCTTCGTCATCTTCTTGAGCAAGGAGTGCTCCAATAGAAACATCACTAGAAGCCGTGTAGAGTATCAATGGTCGTCCTTGCACCGGTGACTTCATGATAGTAGGTGATAGCAACATCTGTTGTATTTTCTAGAATGCTTCTTGTTGTATAGCATTCCATGTAAAACTGGCTCCTTTCTTCAATAGAGGGGTGAATGAAGCAATGAGCTGAGCTAATCCATGGATGAAACGCCGAATATAGTTTACCTTTCCCATGAAGCTTTGTAGTTCTTTCACGGTGCGTGTAAGAGGCATGGTAGTAATAGATTTCGTCTTATCCGGATCGACTTTGATTCCTTCTGCTGTGACCAGCAAACCTAGAAAATTTCTTGAGGAAACACCGAAAGCGCACTCCAGAGGGTTCATCTTTAGCTTGTATTCTCGACATCTTTCAAAAACTTTCCTTAGAAATTGGAAGTGAGATGCTTGAGTTTTCGATTTGACCACGACATCATCTACATAGTCTTCCACTTTCTTGTGCATTATGTCATGAAATACGGCGGTCATGGCTCATTGATATGTGGCACCGGCATTCTTTAATCCGAAAGGCATCACTGTGTAGTGGAAGTTCCCGATAGGAGTACGGAATACAGTCTTGTTGGCATCATGTTCGTACATCTTGATCTGGTTATACCCACTGTATCCATCCATGAATGAGAACATACTATGGTCGTTGGTTGCATCTACGAGCATATCAATGTTGGGTAGGGGAAAGTCATCCTTCGGACAGCATTTGTTCAGATTTCTGAAATCAACAAAGCATCTGATTTTCCCATTTTTCTTTTTGACAGGAACAACGTTCGCCAGCCATGTTGGATGTTGAATAGGTTTGATGAACCCTGCTGCTAATAGTTTATGAATCTCGACCTTGATTTGTTCTTCAAATTCGTATTTGAACTTTCTTGGCGGTTGTTTGACAGCTTTGGAGCTAGGAGTGATATGCAAATGATGAGTAACCAATTTTTCGTCTAGACCATGCATCTCTTAGTACGTCCATGCGAAGACATCTCTTCGTATTTGAACTGTCTAGGCCGTTGTTTGACAGCTTTGGAGCTAGGAGTGATATGCAAATGATGAGTAACTCATTCAGTAGTGTTATTAACTTTGTCCGTTCTTCTGGTGACATTGCTGAGCTAATTAGAATCGGCCTTGGATCATCCTCCGTTCCGATGTTGATCTTTTCGAGATCATCAGTGGTGGAGTCAGTGCCGTCTTGTAATTGTCGAGGAACATCTTGAACTTCTTCTTCGAGTGACGATTCACTCTGACATGATTCTTTGGGGAGGGGAGACTCTTCGTCGTTCTCCCCTGCTAATTGCTAATCCTTGCGCCGGTAAATAATTCTACCCTCCGCATCATGACTGCTTATGAAATTAGATCCTTGAGTTGAGATCTGATCCTTGCGGCGTTTAATTGGAGTGGAAGGTGGCTTAAATGACTTGACGTTTGAGGATGACGGCTCGTTTGCAGCTTTTTTGACGGACTCCTAGCTTGGGAGTGGAGCACTATAAATCTTGTTTGGAGGTTCAGGGATGTTCTCCTGCGATTCAAGGAATTCAGCATCATAGACCGGGGAGTAAGGAGATGATGAAGCTGTAATACAAACAATTTTGTTATTGATTAGAGCTTTCATGCATTGATGGTACATTGAAGGAACCACCTTGTTATCATGGAGCCATGGACGTCCGAGTATCATGTGATAGTCAGGCTCTTTCAATCACGTGGAACTTGGCTTTTGATTGAATAGACCCCACCTTCAGTTCTATGTATGCATATCCATATGTATGGATCTGTCTTCCTTCAAAACTCGTCATCAAAATGGGATGGCAAATGATTTTATTTCGTGGAAACTTGGCCGCCTTGAGGGTCTTCATAGTGACAATATTTGTAAAAGCGCCTGTATCAACGGGAGCTCTCTTGAACTCAGAGTCTTTGATAAAACCGGTTACGTACAAGGATCGATTATGTCCTTTGTCTTCTATGCGGTCCTCTTATCCGAAGGTGATATTGTTTACCGAGTGCTCAGTCGTCATGAACGTTTCCTCAACTACTGGAGATAAGGAAGTGATAGGTGTCTAAAACACCTTATTATTTATCTATTGTTTATGCTTTCTCTGCTAGTTTTCTTGTAAATTATGTATCTTATGTTTTGTTTTTGAGTATTTAGGTACTTTGGAGTCATTTGGAACAAAAGATGAAGAAACAGCGCAAAAGCCTCATCTCATATTCAAGTGCTAGGGGACGAACTATTTCTCATTATTCGCTTTCTCTTGATTCCCGTCTGAACAATATATCCGCTTTAGTAATGCAATTTCTGTCTGAAAACCATGACATCTTTAGTGATGAAGAGACATTGAAGGGAAGAAGTGAATTTGAGAAGTAAAAGATAGATGTTGTGTTGGTGAAAGAATTCAAAGAAGAAGAAAGCGTCATTTGGAGCGAAAAAGGAGCAAAAAGACCAATTCACAGGCGAGCAGAGCTATACTTGGAGTCGGCTGAGAATGTGCACAACAAGAAAACAAATGGGCAGTCGGTTCTGTGAAACCGACATGACAAATAATAAATGGGCGGCCCTTGTCTATTTACAGGGTGCCTGTGTTCAGTTTACCTCTTACAAGGCCCTAAATCTGAGAGTCCTTCAATCATTTTCCCATCTAAAATTCATAAATAAAATTCATAAAAGTAAGAACTTGTGTGGCTGCTGTAAGAGTTCCATGGAGAAAAACCACAGAGGAATTGAGGTGCTGCCTGAGATCGAGGAGATGACGCTTCTAAGAATATGGTGGTGTTTCTATCTGCAATTTGGGGTTTGTGATGTTCTTGAAAGAAGACGATGGAGAAATTCAGGGTTTGATTGAAGAGAATAAACTGCCAGAGAAGAATCAGAGATGTTGTTGTTGAACTAATGAAAGGCCGTGAAGGAAATAAGGAAACGAAGCCATTACAGGGTTGGTGTTAATCATGAACTCGATTTAGGGTTTTCAATTGATTTGCAGAGATGGGTTTATGAGTTAAAGCTAAGAAGGATGAAGATCTGATGCCATTGGAAGAATGGGTTTCTGCTAAATGGGTGAGAGATGTTAGTGCTGTCTATGAGATGGGTTTGGTTCAAATCTGGAATTGTGGGAGGTGTTTGCTCTGAACTGAGTAATTGTGCTGCTGTTGAAATACTGTTGGTAGTTATGAATCTATAGTGATGTAGCTGGTACCTTCAATGGATTTGAGAGAAGTGATGGTCATGTTGGTGGTATGAGTGGAATTAGAGAGGAATAACTTAAGATGAAGATAACTACAGTTTGTTGGTGTTATTTCTTTGAGTTGTGAAGCCACAAGTTTGTAGTTGCAGTTGTGGAATGTATGGGATGATTAGGGAATGATTTTAATTAGTCAGATGGGTTTGCAATGAAGCTGGTGGTATTGTGTTAAGACACAGATGAAATGGTGACATGGAGCCTGTGTGTATGGTTGTCTTGCTGTGTAATAACATTACAGGTGAAAAGTTTGTTTAGTTGCAGTCTAACTAATGGGTTGATTTAAAATGGATTATGTGGGTTGAATATGTATTGTTTCAGTGGTAGCTGGTAGCTATGGAGGGAGTAGCTAGTGCTAGTGAATGTTGTGATGCTAAAGTAGTTCATGGAAATGGTAGCTGAGCTGCAATGGCGTGGAAGCTGACTTGTGATGACTGAGAAGATAAAGTACACAGGGAAGGTTACAATGGCTGTGATAGTGAAGATATGTTGCTGCTATAATGAATACAAGATGAAGATTTTCATTTGGATTTGTTGGCAGTGTGCAATTGAGGCAATGAATTAATGTTTGCAAGTGAGCTGGAGTAAGGTTTGAAGCCAAGAATAGACTGATTGCAGTTGGAGTTTGAGTTGGGCTTACAATCTAATTCAGTTGGCCTGGTAATGAATGAATGTGTGTACCTGTGGTCCTGAGTTGGTGATGTGATAGCTCAGAAACATATGTAGATGCGATTGAGCATAGTTGAACTGAAATGGGTACATGTTGGTTTAATATTGTGAAGCTAGCGTTAATTTAGGGACAGGAAATGGAACTGGTTATTCAAATGGGATTATTGAGCTTGTATGAGTCACAGTTCAAAGAATGAATTGTTGTTGTGTGTGCTGGTGCTAGGTAAATGAAGATGGGGTAGTTATGTGTTGAGCTGCTGGTGAAATGGTTGCATCTACAGATGGCTTGTGCAATTAAGATGTTGAGGAGAATGATTCTTGGCTGGAAATGAAACACAGAAGATACAACCATCTTGGTTGTGAAGCACAATGATGGTAAGCAGGGCCATCATGGTTGTGCAATGACTGCAATAACTCTGGTCTGGACTGACTCTGGTCAACTGACTTAGTTGACTCTGGTTGACCTAACGTTGACTAACGACCGTGAACTTTAACGGTGGACTGACGGAGTATTCTGTCGACGGAGAAGAATTTTCAGGTGACTGGCGTCGATGGATTCCGGCCATATTCCAGCTAAAAACCCAGTTTTCCGGTGAATGTTTTTTGGACATATTTTCTACACGGGTTTCTTACACTTGTGGGCTTGGTGGATTTCTATCTAATGGACTTTAAAGAGTTGGACCTAATTTTGGAGAAAAGCTACAAAAGGGAAGACTTCTACTTATTTAGAGATAACGTTTTATTCTATTCTTGGAGCTTTTGCAGAGAACTACTTCTAGGGTTTGCTTTCTTTTATGTTTCATCTTCTTTCTTTGAATATTATGATGATGAACTCCATTAATATGAGTAGCTAAATACAAATAATTGGTTATGGGATAAAAGTTGATTTCTTCAAGCATGTTATTTGATTCTATGAATTAGTTTTGTCTCAATTTTATCGTTTATGATTCATTATTTTTATTATCATATGATTTGAATGCTAGTTTGGTTGAGTCCGGAATCAATTGGATTTATTTTCATCTTTATAGCTATATTAGGGTTTTCAATACGTAAAAGTTGTTTATCCCTGATTTTTAGTAGCATCTTGTGGTTATTACTTGTAGTGATACATCTTTTTAATCGCATATGAATCATAACCTTTGTTAAAACTAATTAGTGCTATTACACGTTTGTTTGCATTGATTAGTCTTATTTCATGGAACTTATTGCTCTTATGGAGTTAAATCTAATTGTGCTTTTACACTTTAGGTTGCTTTTTAAGTAGATTTCACAATAGAATCTTTTAATGTTGTTTGTGATTAAATCAGGAAATAAACGGGATACTCTTGCAATCAAGATATCCTAGGACTTTTGATACTTGCGAGATTAAATTACCAATTCTAATTATAGATGAAAAATACATGCTTGTGAATGATACTATCCCTTGACCAATATCTTCTCCTTATTGATTATTCCTATTATTTACTTTGCTTTATTTAGTTTTATTAATTTGATAAAAACAAAACACACTCTTGGGTTATTTTGGTTACTAAAGAATCTAAAAATTGCATAACAACAATCGCCTCTCTGTGGATACGAACTCTTTCTTATCACATACTTCATTCATATTTAGTAGAGTGAGAAAGTGAAATTATTTTTGACGCATACGACACGCTTCAAATTTTGGCGCCATTGCCGGGGAGGCATTCGACTTGTTATATAGTTTTTAGTTTATTTTTATTATTTCTGCTTTCATACTTGTGTTTCGTTTCTTGTCTTGTTTCTCACTTGTTTGCGAGAATTGTTTTGCAGGTACCTAATCCCTGGCTTCTAAAGATTGGAATTATCCAAGGTGCGGGATAGCTACTCGAAAAGGCACAATACTCCAACCAAGGCAAGGCACAACGGAAGAACACAACTTGGAAGTAGAACACGAGATTCCTTTTGAAGAATAAGGAGAAGAAGAAGAAGCAATGGGTGACGCTGCAAATCGTACACTCAAGGACTTGGCTTCGCACAAGCTGGATACACAACGAGGTTGTATTTAAACCGACTCTACTTTTGAGATAAAGCCGGGATTGCTTAGAGAATTACCAAAGTTCCATGGCATGGTGAATGAAGATCCAAACAAGCATCTTATGGACTTCCACACCATTGTCACGGATATGCTTCCAGCGAATATGGAGGCCGATGGTTCTATGTTGAAAGTTTTTCGATTCTCTTTGGCGGATATTGCTAAGGATTGGTTATATTATTTTCCTCCCAGAAGTGTCACAACTTGGAATGGGTTGAATAAACTCTTCTTAGAGAGATATTTTCCTGCATCTAAGGCTACTCAAATTCGCAAGGAGATTTGCGGAATGAAGCAAAATGTGGGAGAATCGTTATATGATTGTTGGGAACGGTACAAGAGGTTGGTGGCAAGATGTCCTCATCACCAATTCAGCGACGCTATGATCATCCAATACTTATATGAAGGACTCCAATCAAATGATAGGAATCTTATTGACGCAACGGGTGGTGGTGCACTAGTGAGCAAGACGGTGGCACAAGCTAGAGAGTTGATTGAAAAGATGGCAGCAAACTCCCAACAATTCTTGAGTCGTGGTTCGGATGTGCTTCTTAGGAGAGTCAATGAAGTGAGCGAGGTAGAGGAACTTCGTCAACAAATGGGTAACATGTCAGTAATGATGCAACAAGTTGCATCCGTGGTGATACCAAGTTCTCATGGGTATGAAGACGTCAATGAGAAAGCTAATGCAGTCTTTCCAAATCAGCAAAGACGGTATGATCCATATTCAAACACTTACAATCCGGGATGGAGAGATCACCCCAATTTTAGCTATGCGAACAAGTAAGGAGCGGTTCAACAACCTAATTTCAACAATTCGGGTGGATTTCAACCTCAACAACAACAATTCCAGCCGCGTCAACAATTTCAACAACAACAACAACCTCAAAATCAGGGGTCAAGTATGGAAGAGTTGATGTAATCTTTTATGCAAAGAACGGAGAGCACGGTGAAAGAGTTGCAAACCTAAGTTGGTTCTATGGCTCTTGAGTTGAACCAAATAAAGGCACAAAATAGTGGGAAACTCCCTTCTCAACCTATCAACCCAAAAGAAGATGTGAATGCAATTATGTTGAGAAGTGGTACACAACTTGTGCCACCCGAAGTTAATGATTCGGGCAAGGTGGAAACACCAAAGGAACCTGTTTTGGAGGAGAAGAATGAGGATTTCCCCCAAACTTCTGAGGTACCTATTCCTAACTCTAAAACTCCTATTCCTACTTATGTTCCTCCTTTACCTTTTCCTCGCAGATTTGCAAATTCTAAGAAGGAGGCACTAGAATAGGATATTTTATACGTTCTTAAGAAGATTCATGTGAACATACCACTCATTGATGCTATAAAGCAAGTTCCAAAGTATGCAAAATTGTTGAAGGACTTGTGTACCAATAATCAAAGGCTCAAAGGTAATGAAGTGCTTAGTGTGGGGGAGAATACTTCGACAATCTTACAACACAAACTCCCACTGAAATGCAAAGACCCGGGTAGCTTTGATATTCCCGTAAAAATTGGTAACACTACATTTAACAAAGCAATGTTAGACTTAGGTGCATCCTTTAATGTTATGCCTGCATCTATGTATAAGTCACTTGATTTAGGTCCTCTCAAAAAGACTGAAATTGTGTTGCAATTAGCCGATCGCTCTAATGTCTACCCAATGGGTATTGTTGAGGATGTTCTTGTGCATGTTAATCAACTAGTATTTCCAGCAGATTTTTGTGTCTTAGAGATGGATGAAGGTTCACCGAACTCGTCTCTTCCATTACTACTTGGGCGTCCCTTCATGAAAACGTCAAAGACCATTATTGATGTGGATAAGGGAACGCTAACTATGGAGTTTTATGGAGAAGTAATACGTTTCAACATTTTCGAGACGATGAGATATCCTAGTGATGTCCACTCTTGCTTCTCCGTTGATGTGATGGATACATTGGCACAACAAATGTTTGAATTGAATGGTGATGATTCTTTGGAAACCATTTGAACTACATCCATTGATAATGGTGTAGATTGTGGTAATGAAGTCAAAGAAGCCCTTGGTGATCTCAACTCACTACAAGGATGCCCGGAAACTCATAATATCTCTTTTATTTCTTTACCATGCAGTGATGAAAAACTTTTACCTTTTATTGTTAAATCTCCAAAGTTAGAATTGAAACCTCTTCCTAGTCACTTAAAGTACTTGTATTTGGGTGACAATGAAGAGTTACCTGTGATTGTTTCTAACGAGCTTAGTGAATTACAGGAGCAAAAACTTCTAAGGGTGTTAATGATGAACAAGACGGCCATATGATGGACAATTGCCGATATCAAGGGTATAAGCCATGCCGTTTGTATGCACAAGATACGTTTGGAGGACGATGCAAAGCCTACAAGGGAAGCGCATCGTCGTTTGAACCCCCCAATGATGGAAGTTGTGAAAAAGGAGATACTCAAGCTTTTGGAAGTGGGTGTTATCTACCCCATATCCGATAGAAAGTGGGTGAGCCCGGTACAAGTTGTACCAAAGAAATCATGGGTGACCGTGGTGGAGAATGATGAGAATGAACTTGTCCCAACTCGTGTGAAAACCGGTTGGAGGGTTTGTATTGATTATAGGAAATTGAATGCCACTACTAGAAAAGATCACTTTCCATTGCCTTTTATCGATCAAATGCTTGAACATTTAGCTGGACACTCTTATTATTGCTTTCTTGATGGCTATTCAGGTTATAATCAGATTGTGATAGCGCCGGAGGATCAAGAGAAAACCACCTTCACTTGTCTTTTTGGTACTTTTGCTTATAGAAGGATTCCTTTTGTCTTGTGCAATTCTCCAGCTACTTTTCAAAAGTGTATGGTAAGTATATTTTCAGAATATGTTGAAAACATAATCGAAGTGTTCATGGACGACTTTAGTGTCTTTGGTGATTCATTTGAACTTTGTTTGAACAATTTGTCACTAACCCTTGAACGATGTGTTGAAACAAATCTTGTGCTAAATTGGGAGAAGTGCCATTTCATGGTAACTCATGGCATAGTTTTAGGCCATATAATATCTTCTAAAGGTTTGGAAGTTGATAAATCTAAGATAGACCTTATTCGTGCTCTAACCCCTCCCATTACGGTGAGGGAGATACACTCTTTTCTTGGTCATGCATGGTTTTATCGTAGATTCATCAAGGATTTTTCCAAGATAGCATCACCACTTTGTACTTTATTGCAAAGAGATGTGGTTTTTAACTTTGATGAAAAGTGGGTGGTGGCATTCAATAGTTAGAAAGAACTTTTGATTTCAGCCCCTATCATTAAACCACCAGATTGGAGCAAGCCTTTTGAGCTCATGTGTGATGCAAGTGACTATGCGGTTGGTGTGGTGCTTGGGCAGCGTGTGGGGAAGATACCTCATGCTATTTATTATGCTTCTAGAACGTTAAATTAAGCCCAACAAAACTACACTACCACTGAAAAAGAGTTATTAGTTATTGTTTTTGCTTTGGAAAAGTTTCGATCTTATCTAATTGGTACAAAAGTTGTTGTCTTTTCAGATCATGCAGCTCTTAGGTACTTACTTACAAAGAAAGAGGCAAAACCGAGGCTCATACGATGGATTTTACTCTTGCAAGAGTTTGATATTGAAATCAAAGACAAGAAAGGAATTGAGAACACCGTTGCGGATCATTTGATCCGTCTTACTGAGGACAAGGAAGCTATCTTGTTGCGTGAAAGTTTCCCGGATGAGCAACTATTCTCAATTGCATTTGGAGAACCATGGTATGCAGATATTGTGAATTACTTGGTAACTAAACAAATCCCAACAAATTTGTCTCATGATGAGAGGGACAAACTTAAGAGGTTAGGAAACTAATATATATGGGATGATCCATACTTATGGAAACATGGCAGCGACCAAGTCATACGAAGGTGCGTTCCCGAATCTGAATTTAAATCTATCTTGTCTTTTTGTCACTCCTATGCTTGCAGAGGACATTTTGGGAGTAAAAGAACAACTTACAAGGTACTTGAAAGCGGTTTTTATTGGCCAACCTTGTTTAAGGATGCACATATATTTTGCACAACTTGTGATAGGTGCCAAAGAACATGCAATCTAGGTGCTCGAAATCAAATGCCACAAACTTTTATTCAATTTATTGAAGTTTTTGATGTATGGGGTATTGATTTTATGGGTCCTTTTTCAACTCCCATGGGAATTTTTATATCTTACTTGCTGTTGATTATGTCTCGAAATGGGTGGAATCTAAAGCCACCCCAACTAATGATTCTAAAGTTG
This sequence comes from Papaver bracteatum, assembly GCA_023529315.1. Classification (NCBI taxonomy): domain Eukaryota; kingdom Viridiplantae; phylum Streptophyta; class Magnoliopsida; order Ranunculales; family Papaveraceae; genus Papaver; species Papaver bracteatum. The sequence continues at coordinate 2,053 of JAJJWX010002781.1, read as the reverse complement.
TTTCAGATTTTGTGCAAGCTAATATTTTTGCAAGGTTTGGAATTCCAAGAGCCATAATTAGCGATGGGGGTTCACACTTCAAAAACAAGTTATTACAAGGATTGTTGAAGAAGTACAATGTGTCGCACAAGATTGCAACACCTTATCATCCCAAAACCAATGGACAAGCCGAGGTGTCGAACCGAGAGGTGAAATCCATACTAGAGAAAACGGTGAATCCAACAAGGAAGGATTGGAGCATGCGACTTAATGATGCTTTGTGGGTTTATAGAACCGCATACAAGACACCTATTGGGATGTCTCCCTTTAGGATTGTGTACGGTAAACCTTGTCACTTACCCGTGGAGATTGAGCATAAGGCGTTTTGGGCTATTAAGCAATGCAATATGGAGCAAGATGGTGCTGGAAAACAAAGAAAGTTGCAACTACAAGAGCTAGAAGAGCTTCGCAATGATGCATTTGAAAGCTCACGCATTTACAAGGAGAAAACTAAGGCATTTCATGATTCTATGATTTCTAGAAAACAATTTTGTGTTGGGCAGAAAGTGCTTTTGTTTAATTCTCGCTTGCAATTATTTCTGGGTAAATTAAGGTCACGTTGGATTGGACCTTTTATTGTTACTAATGTGTTTTCTCATGGTGCAGTATAAATTCGTAGCATAGATACAGGAAAGGAGTTTAAAGTGAATGGACACCGGCTGAAACCATATTATGAAAACTTTACTTCCGAAGTTGTGGAAGGTGTGAACTTTGTGGAGGCACTCCCTCTGGAGGAGTCTTAGCAAACGAGGAGCACGTCGGGCTGACGACTTTAAACCAAGCGCTAAGTGGGAGGCAACCCACCGGTTTTGTATCTTTACCTTTATCTTTTTATTCTTTATGCATTTTATCTTTATTTTTCTTGTTTTTGCATATCATTTGCGGAATTTCCCACCTTGAATTTTCTTTGGACGATTCAATTTTACATTGAGGACAATGTAAAGTTTAAGTGTGGGGGAGCATTTATATGTTTGTATAGTTTGTTTTAGTGTGTTTTATGCCTTTAGTAAAAAAAAATCAGAAAAATAGAAAAACCAAGAAAAAAAATTGTGCTTTTTGAACTCCGAAATCTAGAAACTTGTGCCTTTAGGATGACACCATTAGTGGATGGAACCATTTTGATTGCAGGAGTTGAGGAACCAATTAACTAAAAGGGATGAACATAGCTCAGACATCACAAATAATATGATAGTTTTTACCATATCTCGGAATATCACCATGTCACATTCTATTTTTATTTTTCCATATTTATCTATTGTTCTCTAAGTGCTTTGGTGGGTCACTAAACATCGACTTGTTATTACTGCTAGGTTGAAATAGAGTGATTGAGTTTCTAGAAAGAAAAAAAAAAGACCGACCAATTAGACCAAACGGAATAAAAAGACACTTGGATAGCAGTATGTGTGAAACGTTGTCCCTGTCTCCGTCGCCTAAACAAGCGTGGAATGCAGGATCCAAGGCAACTATCATATACTTGATGACAAGAAGCATGCACTTGGATCCAAAATATTTAATCATGATGTCTATGAAAAAAAAAAGTGACAAAGAAAAATAAAAGAAAGTATTATATTGGTTGAATAAAGTCACTCCTGGTTCCCTTGTATATGCCAATGAGTTGATGTAGAATTCAAACCAGTAGCTCAATCCAATAGGATGCATAGGTTTATCTTGGCAGTGACCTTCAGACAGATATAGGAAACATCGATCACTTGTGAACATTCGCCAACATCTACATCTATATCCATCTTCTTAATCTTTTCATTGTGATTGTGGTTTGTTAGTTTCCGAGTATTGTGGCTTGTTCGACTATCTAATTAAAGCTTTATTTACTAATATATGAATTGAATTTGTGCAAGTTACCTCCTCCTGTAGTCATTTTGGATTTGTTCATTGATTTGTCACAAATAGACGGAGTTGGAAATATAGGTTTTTTAGGCAGACCTCTTGTAAACCTTCACGAGACTAAAACTCGTCCACTAGGGACACCTAGGGGTTCAAAGGCTTGTTATTTATT